>JADWQK010000387.1:0-600000 GCA_017933935.1 Sesamia nonagrioides | reverse complement strand
AAATAATAAAGGCAGAAGTATACTCATCCTCTAAATTTTGATTTTTTTAATAATTGAGATCTGTCGTGTTTTGTGAACGGAAACAGCGGATTACGAAACATCGTTTGGTCAACGTTTTTGTCGGTAAAATCAGCCTGAGTTGCAACTGTCCCTTTCGCACTTTACAGGGAAAGGTTGAAAGCAGCGCGACGGCAATAGTTTCTTCAAATACCTATTTCTCAAACTGCTCAGCACTAGAGTCCACTCTTAAATCATGTGATGTGTTTTAGGCTAATTTTACACCCCCCTTTGGTGATTTTAGGCCTCCCTCCACTTACCAGCATCACGTCTATTTTGTACGTGCTTGACAATTAAATTTATAATGGGTAAACACAAAAACAAAAAAAATACACATGGCTGTCAAATTATCCCCTCCCGCTTTGTTCGAATCTCACCTGTTTAAAGGGCGACCTCATCCCATCAACTGAACAGGGAAACTCGTTTTTAAATTTCGAAAAGTTACTACATGTTTTTGCCCTGAACTGTATTAACGTCATAAAAAGTTTTTACCCTAATGGCTTTGATGAGATACAAGTCGGGGTGGAGGGAGTTTGAAGGAACAGGGAGAAAGTACCGAGTTTGAACAAGATCGTTTAAAGTGTTATTTCTTTTTGTTCGTACACTTTGATCGAGTTTACTATTTTGGTAAGAAAAAACAAAGCCTTGGGGTTATCGATTTGCACAGATGATGCTGTCTTACCTCGGAAAGCACGCTGTTAAGTAGCAAGTGTCAAGTGATTAGTAAACTCAACGTGTAAATGGTCGCGCTGTTAAGTGACTAATGTTAAGTGCGAAGTGTAGGTGCGAAGTCAAATGATTAGAATGCTATTTTTGCTGTTAAGTAGCTTCCCTGCACACTCGCAAGTGCATAGCAAACATACTTTGGACTTAACAAGAATCGCTAAACGCCATGTGAACTATTACTTAACATTTGACACTTAACATTGTCAACTAATTACTTACACCTGCACTTGCTACTTAACAGCGTCTAAATGAGCCATTAGGGCATGATGGCGCGTCAAATTAGAGGCCTGAGGAAACGGTACAGTGGCGCCACTGTACGCCACACATAGTGGCTTTGTAACGGTGCATCTAGGAATGTATGAAAACGAAAGTACCTGCTCGGCTAATACGACATAATAGCACCCCTACAGAGATTCATCACGCGTCTAACTTGAAGGTGCCTTTAAGAGGGAACTCTAACTTCTCTATACAAACGTATTCTGCTGTTTTAATAATTTGGATAATGCCTTTGGAGCAATTATTTTTTTGCTAAAATTTTACACCGTGATTATACGTGCCCCTATCATTTGATTTTTCCGAAACTTAATTATGAAAAGAAATACGATACTTCAAAAATGCGAGAAATAACCCACTTTTACCGTGATGGTCAGGTGACTATTAGACAAACGTGATAAGTTTTTGACAAAAAAGAAAATTATAGAAGCGTAGGTATACTTTTCCTCTAATTTTTGATTTAAAAATAATTGAGGTCTGTCGTGTTTTGTAACTGAAAACAGCGGAATACGACACGTCTTTTTCTTTTTTTCGTCCAAAGTTTTTGTAGGTAAAATCAGACTGAGTTGCAACTGTCCTTTTCGCACTTTACCGGGAGAGGTTGGAAGCAGCGCGACGGCAATAGTTTCTTCAAGTACCTATTTTTGAAATTCCTTGGCACACCCCCCCACCCCTCCCCTTTTAAGTAGTTGGTCCCGGATGTCATCAACAGTCGTCAGAAATTAGAAAACTAGATCTGATAACCACGCTTTGCAATAGGTATGTTTCCCAGTATCTGGGTTTTGGAGGTCAGATGGTTTACAAAATTTAAAGCTTTAACAAAGCACAGCATTTTGTTTCTGTAAGTAAGTTTGCTCAGACACTTTTCTACGTCAATCCATACTGATATCAGTTAGTATCTCTGTCCGTCTGTCTGTCTGTCTGGCTTTCACGACAAAACCACTGAACTGATTGCAATGAAATTTGGTACACAGATAGTCTAGAGCCTGAGAAAGGACATAGGCTATATAACATCCCGCTATGACCAATAGGAGCAGAGCAGTAACAAAAAATATTGCGAAAACGGGAGCAAACGTGGACGTACATATTGCTCCCATTATTTTAACAGGCGCTTATTTTATATCAACTGAGCTTTTTTTTTATTTTGTTTCGGTATGAACATTCCCACGGAAACGTGAACCACCGCGCGCTGTATACTGAAGTCCACGAGGACGGACTCGCGGGCAACAGCTAGTCATACATATTGTTAGACTTATCGTTTTAAAAAAGTGTGACTTCTGCAATGAATTTATATGAAGCTTGAATTCTCCAGACTTTGTTTCTTTTTAATATTTGAATTGAATTTTTAATGTCTTAGCTCTCTTGGGAAATAAGCTCTCGCAAATATTTTGATTTAAATTTTTGGTATTAATTTTTTATTTTGCGAATATTTGGCAAGCTCAAGACGTGCAGGCATTATGTATTACCGTTGTATTTAGCTATAAGTCTTCTAAAATCTTTATAGAAAAACAATAAAAAGTAGTCAAGGTCAGCGTTTCTTATCTAGCTACTCTAGAAGAAAAGCCGTATCAGAGGAGCAATTATCGTAATTTTAAGAGGGGACTCTAGTGCCGAGGAATTTGAAAAATCTATTGCCGTCTCGCTGCTTCCAACCTCTCCCGGTAAAGTGCGAAAAGGACAGTTGCAGCTCAGGCTGATTTTACCTACAAAAACGTTGACCACAAGAGGTTTTGTATTCCACTGTTTTCTTTTTCAAAACACGACAGATCTCAATTATTTACTACACGCTAGTTTATTAAGAGCCTCTTCACTCTAGCCTTGAAGGCGCTGAAATTGTAGTCAGACGGCAACACACTCGCTGGCAAATTGTCCCAGTCCCTCGATGTATGCGGTATAAAAGCGAGGCGAAACGCTTCGTCCGGATCGTAGGGGTGTCAACAACGTAAGGGTGGAAACTTGCCATACAACGGGTCGTCCGAAGATGGAACGGAGATGGGGGAATTAAGTCATGCAATATCCTCCCACACTCTCCAAAATGCATCCCATAAAACACCGACAAGCTGGCTACTCTACGCCTGTACTCCAGGCTTTGGAGACCGTTTTGAATTAAATATGGGTCGCCAATTAGCCTCTTCGCATGTCTCTTCACCGAATCCAAAGTTGCCAGGTGGCATTTTGCAGCACCGACCCAAATGTGGCTGCAGCACTCCACACACGAATGGACCGACCTATGCTTTCTACAACATAAGCAGCTCTCCTCCTTTTTATGTAAGTACATGACATTATTTAAAAAAAATCTTTGATATAAGAAGTTGGTTTAAGACTACAATTTGATTTATTTACCTCCCTGTACCAATGTAACTTTTCTAAAGTTATATGTACTTTCTAAGTATATCTTGGACACCAATGACTGAAGGTGAAGGAAAAACATCTTGAGGAAACACTTTAAGTCTGAAATCGCCAACCCGCATTGAGCAAGCGTGGTGATTACGCTCAATCCTTCTATGTATGAGAGGCGACCTGTGGCCCTGCAGTGGGACGATAAAAAGGTTGATGATAATGACCTCTCTATTGTTGCCTTTGCTCAGCCGTAGGTGAGTCGGGCTGTGGAGAATGATGAAGTTCTATTTATCCTTCTGGACAACGTATTTTCCTTCGCGTTCAAAAAGTAGAAGTAGTCTTTAATAACTATAAAAATATGTCATATTTATAACTTCCAGTTCAGTCTAACTTCACCAACCCTGCCATAGTAACTGACTTCAAAGAATAACTTTGAATGCAATTAGTAGGAATGAAACTAAAAGCGAGCGAGTAATTCTTTATAAATAGAATTTCTGCAGTTCTTAACTAAACTAAAACGAGGAGTGCCGTGATCGCATAAAAGTAGGAAAGTTGAAGACTTTGAAATAAGAGTCAAATAAAATCACATCATTTTTTTTTTTATTTTTCACATAATTTGAAGTAGTTAATGGAAGTGGGAATCAATTGACATTATACAATATGTAAAGAAAACCCTGTCCGATCCGTTAAGGTATAGTTAGGTATCGATAACTGATTCTACTAATGCCCACAAAGACAGACTAAACTTAAAAAAAAAAATCCCCCTAAAAAAATAAATATTATTTCGCAAAAAGAGGTAACTTAATACATGTGCGTTATGCAACCCCTTCCGCGGGCGCAGGGCGGGGGGCGGGGGGCAGGGCACGCGGCACCTGTGACGTGGTCGCGTCGCTATTCGCTTATAATAATACCGGTGTTGTCACTGTTTTAAAAATTACCCAATTTCGGGGAAAATGGAATTAATTCCCGGGAAAAAAGGATTATTTCAAAATTCATTAGTATTGTTACTATGATGATTATGTAAAATTTTATATTATATTTGGTCAAGTGTTTACCTAACCTTTATTATCCTTATCGGTCGGACAGGGTTTTCTTTACATATTGTATATACATAATCAGCCTATAGTGTTCCCACTGTTGGGAACCAGGCCTCCTCTCAGAGAGAGGAAGTGAGCCCTAATCTATCACGCTGGCCCAGTGGTTGGTAGATGTCACATGCATTCGATGTTTTTGTTTCCTCACGATGTTTTCGGAGTTCGGCGTTTTCGAAGGTGTCTGATGGGCAGAGTAATGCCATGTCCCCGAGGCCGTGATCGGCGGCAATCTCTTGCGTCAGGCCCTGCTCCAAGTCATGGTCCGTAGCGAGACTGCATGGCAGGCCGTCACCTCCTTCTACGAAGCAGTCATCATGTCAGCTTTAATCCCAGTCTCATCCGAAGCTTTTTAGCGTTGGAGTTTAGGGTCCAGTTTACCAGTCTAATTACTGATTTGGCTAAGCTTCGATATTTTCCGTGAAGCGACTGTCGTATGACCTCCACAACCCGAAGGCGATATCGAAGTTTTTGCAGTTAGACTAATTGTTGAACTTTTGAGGGCTCCACCAACCAGTAACGAATGCCATTAGCGAGTAAGAGTGCTTTCCGAGGCACGACCAGATCAATGCAAATATTCATCCATACGCGGGGTTCGTTCCGCGCCTCCTTGCGCAGCGGCCGCTTTCGCTGCCGCTACGCCACGGAGGCTGTCATCCTTCTGCGAAGCAATGATGCTGGTAAAGGAGGAGGCGGAGCGCATGAGGGAGCAGGAATCCCAGCGACCTCACGCCTCTAGCTGCCGCAGGATACGCCCTGGTCGGATGACATCATCCAACTCCTGGCCACCGTAGGCGCGGGCTTGCGGGCGGTGAGCAGTGGGCTGCTCGCCGCTCGGTAAGGACCAGGTCCGGGTGGACAGCGCGTTGTGTTTCACGCGCGCCTCAATGAGGTGTCAGCACATCGTGACGGGGTCCACGATGACCGATGCCTCCTGGGTTAGGGTTGCGGGTTGGTTAAAAAAGAAACCGTGGCCCTGGCGCACAGGCAAGAGATGAAACACGGATGGGTTTTAGTCAGTAAAAGTCTGACATGCCCTTCCGCTCCATGAACGGGAGAGGACATGTGATGATTTCCCATCCAGAGCAAAAAAAAAGATGTATAATGGGGTTCCAACCTACGACCTACACCTACTTGTAAGGCGCGGTTGATACCGCTAGGCCACCGCTGCTCTAGCAAATTAACATCACTGACTGAGAACACCATCGTTGTTAACACCACTACGATCCGGACGAAGCGTTTCGCCTCCTCCTTTATACCGCGTACATCGAGGGACTGGAATAGTTTGCCAGCGGCGGTGTTTCCGTCGGACTACAATTTGAGTGTCTTCAAGGCTAGAGTGAATAGGCTCTTAATAAACTAGTGCGCTTTACCATCAACGACTGCGTCACTGCTTACCATCAGGCAGGATTGCGGTCAAGCGCTAGTTTATAATATAATAATAAAAAAAAAAAATACATTTCCTTTTTACGACAGCAAATGCTGAAAAAAAAAAAAAAATCTGCAACACCTTATGTACAATATTCTAGCAGATATTTTGATTTATTTGAAACGATAATCTTTGAGTTTATATCCTGCCAGTATCGGAAAGTATCAGAATCGGTAAACATTTACATATTTGAAAATAATGTAGGTAATTAACATAATCTAACAAAACATACTTTTTAACCGACTTCAAAAAGGAGGAGGTTACTCAATTCGACCGTATATATGCTTTTTTTTATGTTTGTTTCTGTCTGACCGGATGCAACTGAATATATAGTACTTTTAACAACGAAAAAGTGTAAAATAAAAATTTTTTTACCAAAAAACGACCGACTTCCAAAAACCACTACAAGGTGAAAAATAACTAATTTCGGAAGTCGGTGTCAAAAAACGAATATACAAAACCAAAGACACCGACTTCCGAAATTAGTTATTTTCACTTTGTAGTGGTTTTTGGAAGTCGGTTGTTTTTTTGTAAAAAAGTTTTTATGATGGCTTAAGTTAGAAAAAAATATAGAGGTGTTTCTTGGGTAAAAAGAAATTGATTCTATAAATAGAATTAATTTCTTTTTACGGACTAAAGTCCGTCATTCAGATTATAGAAAAATATTGGATACCTACGTATATTTTGTTTTATTAAATCAATAAAAAATTACAAATATAAAAGGAATCAAAGATCAGGAGTGGGGGCTGGTGACGTCACTCGTTGCTAAAAAGTGTAGCAAGGCGTGACGTCACATGAGTTTTCAACGCACTGTATCGTCTTCATTTTTTGTTTATATGAAAAAAGAAAAAAAAACGTGCCTAGTTTTTTTCGGAAATCTGACTGACTTACTAATTAGTTTTTTTTAGTCAACTAGCCTATTGAATGGAATACATTGTATTGTACCGTATCGGCGCCATTGTTTTCAATACATGAAAACAGTGGTGCCATTCCCTAACTGCAATGCTTCGATGTCGCCTTCGGGTTGTGGAGGTCAGACGGCAGTCGCTTCATGGAAAATGTCGAAGTTTAGCCATATCAGCAGTTGGACTGGTAAAGCGAACCCCAGACTCCAAAAGCTGAAAAGGCTTCGGATGCGACTGGGATTAACGCTGTGATGATGATGAGTGGTTCCATTCCCTCAGAAACTAAACTAAAAAGTTTAGTACATCTATTTCTTTATATTTCACTAAGAAAAGGACAGAAGGTTCGTATTAGTTTAGACCTGTCAAATTAATAAAATCAGTAAAAATGCAGTCGTGATTAAAAAATTTACTACTTAAAATTAGTAGTTTAGTCGACAGTCATCATCATCATCATCATCATCAGCCCCTACTCGTCCATGGCTGGACATAAGCCTCCTTCATGGAACGCCAACAAGCTCGATCCTGAGCAGTTCTCCGCCAGCCACTACCAACCACCTTTTTGATGTCGTCACTCCATCTCGCCCAAGGGCGTCCCACGCTACGTTTGCAGTGTAGAGAAGGATTGAGATTTCAGACTTAAAGTCCAGGTTTCCTCAAGATGTTTTCCTTCACCTTCAGTCATTGGTGTCCAAGATATACTTAGAAAGTACATATAACTTTAGAAAATATAAATTTCAAATATATATTTCACTAAGAAAAGGACAGAAGGTTAGTATTAGTTTAGACCTGTCAAATTAATAAAATCAGTAAAAATGCAGTCGTGATTAAAAAATTTATTACTTAAAATTAGTAGTTTAGTCGACAGTCATCATCTTCATCGTCATCATCAGCCCCTACTCGTCCATGGCTGGACATATGCCTCCTTCATGGCACGCCAACAAGCTCGATCCTGAGCAGTTCTCCGCCAGCCACTACCAACCACCTTTTTGATGTCGTCGCCCCATCTCGCCCAAGGGCGTCCCACGCTACGTTTGCCGAGACGCGGTCTCCACTCGAGGACTCGTTTACTCCAACGGTTGTCGGTTCAGCGGCATATGACTGACCAGCCCATTGCCACTTCAGCTTGCTAATCCTCTCAGCTATGTCGGTGACTCTGGTCCTCTGTCGGATCACCTCATTTCTGATGCGGTCCTTCAGAGAAACGCCCAACATAGCCCGCTCCATAGCTCGCTGAGCGACTTTAAAGGGGAATGCCAGGTTTAGGCCCAGACGTGCACAGGGATTTGGTTTTACAAAAAAAATATGTTGATATTTTTCAAATATCTTCCACGTACTCATTAGTCTAAGCAATACAGCAACATTTTTTCAAAAATAATAAGCATTAAACCGGCTAAACTAATGGAACTTGAACTGACTTGAATAAAACTTGAGCTCAAAATGTTGCCTTTACAAAAAAAATGTTGGCAGGTATTAATCCGAATAATCAGTTTTCGTTTATTATTAACAACCGGTCATTTTCTTCTAAGCAAACATTTATTAATTAACAAAAATCTCCTTTAATAATTATTATTATTCCAATTACTATTAATAAAGAAATATGTATATCTATAAATCGACCTTTTCGAAAAATATATAAATACTTTTTATGGCAACTTGCTTTTGTTATGTCAAAGTCTTACTTGTCACTGTCAGCTGGCGAAAAACATAATCTACGTTGTGTAAACGGCGGTTTGAATATATCCAGAATACGAAGATATTCTTTGGAAATCGCTGAAGTTCGATGTCTTATACAATGATGGATTGGTCAGGTAAATATAATTTACTTACGTATTTATTAGAAATCTTCTTTAACAATACTATTCTAGACGTATTTTAAGAGCTAACTTTAAAACTTTACTCATCTTTTTTATGATTGTCTAACTAAAAACACAAAATAATTTGGTATAATATTTCTTTACACCAACTGTTTACTTTTGTTGCAGTTAATAAGAACAACACTTCTCTGTTATACATGTTGGCAAAGGATTGACAGAGCATTATCACTTTCTGCTTAAGAATGTGACCCTGAAGCAACAAGACATAGTCCTTCTCTAGAATCTGAGGCATGCACTGTGACTTCTACCCAAGCAGAAGAAAGAAATGCAGATATACATACCAGTGATCAAATAATACTGCCAAATTACATACGGGCCCCAAGTACACAATGGCATTGTTTTTTCCCTGATTGTAATTTCCCTGATTGTAACGGTGTTGAAAGACTTTTAGTCCTAGTATCACTACGCGTAAGTTTACTTTGAGATTATATATAATTACTATGTGCCTTCAGATTGTAGAATCTGCTCATATCACTTGACCGGTATTAATTGTTGTAATCAATATTGAATCCTATTAGAACATTTAGCTCTGAACAAATGGAAGAACTACTCTCTTTACTGAAAGATAATATGATAATGCATTTAGATTTTGACAACATTCAGACTATGGCAAATCATATTGTTCAGTATTATTTAGGATTTTCCAAACAGCAATTTGAGAAAATTCCTACACAAGTACCGAGATAGCATAGAGGAACATTTGCACTTGCAGCCTATTTAATTATATTATACTATTTAAATATATTATTATTGAAGTGTGCACTAATGCTAGAAATAGAACCTTGAATGGCAATATATTTGGACATAACTGTTCACTGGCGAGGGTCAGAATCGCTAGCTATTATGTTAGTCGCACAGTATACTACATGTACAGTCAGAAGCAAAAATATGTATACATTGTCAAGGCTCCAAAAATATGTAAACATCTTCGACATTAAGACGAAGTGCTCAACTTGAAGAGCATAAAATTGTAGCCACCGGTTCACATCATAAATATGTATACGCTCATTGCTTCCACGTGTCCACGTCTCGGCTCCGTAAGTCATGACGGGTAGGTCGCATTGGTTAAAGATTTGCCTTTTTTAAGTTGACAGTGCTGACATCTTTTTTAAAAGTAACTTTGCCCCCACACTAGGAATAAATAAATAAATATATACGGACAAATCACACAGATTGAGCTAGCCCCAAAGTAAGTTCGAGACTTGTGTTATGGGATGCTAACTCAAAGATCATCATCATCAATCTTTTATCGTCCCACTGCTGGGCACAGATCTCCTCTCATACAGAGAAGGATTGAGCGTAATCACCACGCTTGCTCACTGCGGGTTGGCGATTTCAGACTTAAAGTCCAGGTTTCCTCAAGATGTTTTCCTTCACCTTCAGTCATTGGTGTCCAAGATATACTTAGAAAGTACATATAACTTTAGAAAATTTACATTAGTACTTGCCTGACCTGGAATCGAACCCGCGCACTCATACTTGAGAGGCTGGTGTTTTAACCACTAGGCCACCACGACATTCAACTCAAAGATACTATATTTATAATAGTTACATATGTAGATAAACATTCAAGACCCAGGCCAATCAGGAAAAGATCGTTTTCCATCATGATCTGGCCGGGGACCGAACCCGGGGCCTCCACGTCGCAGGCAAGCGTGTTGACCGCTGCGCCACGGAGGACGTCAACATTAAAGGAAGGAAGGAGGAGGAATTATAACTCCTGTATCGTGGTGTGATATGAATCTGTGAACAAAGGAATCAGCGCTGTTTACCTTATTAATTTTTGGGTTTCTTTTCCATGTTCTCTTTCAACGTTTTCACAGCAGTGGTGATGAAATTATACAACGTGTAACAAAAAGGGTATATACATACCAAGGGCATGGCATCTTTAGATGATATCAAACGATATCGGAAGGGTTTGAACTCAAAATAAAATATTCAAAAACTTTCGGTTTCGTCTGTTTCTTAAAATCAAATCATAACAAACGTGGCAGCACACTACATCTCTCTTTCTCTTTCGCCTCGCCTTTTCCCGTTACGCGGGGTCGGCTTTCCTGGTTCCGAGGCGCCACTTATTCCGCTGATATACGTCGTCATCTGAAAGCCCCAACTGCTTCATATCCTTGCGGATATTCGTCATCCATGTAGTTGGGGACCTTCCCCTCCCTCTCATTTTTGTAGCCATGGAATATCTGCAATTGGTGCAACCTTAAAGGTACCTCTCACATAGACATTGCGCACCCTGTCTCTAAACGTAACTCCGCCCGCCCAGCGCAGCATTCGCATCTCGGCTGTGTGTAGCTTCTGTACGTGATTTTTCTTCGCAGCCCATACCTCGCTGCCGTAGAGGAGAGCCGGTCTAACAGCTGCTTTATAGACCTTGCCTTTTGTTCGAATTGGCATTTTGTTATCACACAGTACTCCTGTAAGAGTTCGCCATTTACTCCACCCACAGGTTGTCCGATGAGCTATATCCGCTTCAATGGATCCATCCGCCGAGATAACGGAACCCAAGTACTTAAAGGTGTTTACTTTAGGCAGAGCTGTGCCATCCAACCTGACGTCCGCGTGCTCTGAGTTGTCCGGATCGAAATTAAAGAACATGTATTCTGTCTTAATTCTACTGATGCGCAACCCATTTGACTCAAGTGCCTCCCTCCACTGCTCCAAATTGTCTTGTACATCTTGGAAGTTATCAGATATTAGTGCTACGTCGTCGGCATATAAAAGGTTCCACGGAGTGGGTTTTTGTATTTTTGCGGTAAGGAAATCCATTACGATGTTGAATATCAAAGGGCTCATGGCGCTTCCTTGATGAACACCCACTCCAATATCGAAGCTGTCTGATAGCCCAGCTGCACTTCGCACATATGTTTGGATATCTTTATACATGTCTGCAATCAGTCTTATGTACATTTCTGGTACATTCTTTGCTCTAAGTGCCTGCCATATTATGGATCTTGGTACACGATCGAAGGCTTTTTCTAGATCTATAAAGACTATCCATATGTTTTGCTTATTAACTTGAGCTTTTTCGATGATAGTACGTACCGCATGAATTGCATCAATAGTTCCTTTACCAGCCACAAATCCAAACTGATTTTCTGTCAAAGTGATATGCTGTAGAAGACGCTCGCTTAAAACCCTCTCCCATATTTTGAGAGTATGTGAGGTGAGTTTTATACCTCTGAAGTTCCCACATTCACGTACATCTCCTTTGTTTTTGTAAAATGGTACTAGTGTGCTTTTCCGCCAAGAGTCGGGCATGGTTTCGCTTGTCATGATGTTATTGAACAAACGAGTAAGCCACACTTCACCGTCCTGTGGACGAGGAGCTTCCAAAGTTCTGCTGGAATGTCGTCCGGTCCAGTAGCTTTACGGTTCTTCATTTTGGAAATTGCTTTTCCGACTTCTGCTACGGAAACTTCATTCACTGGTCCTTGCGTCTTCAGTTGTTCTGATTCCGGTTGGCGTGGAAATTCTTCATTCAGTAACCTACTGTAGTATTCATACCATCTCTTACATATTTCTTTATCAGTCGTTAACAACGTACCTTCCTTGTTCTTTATGTACTTTGTAGCAGTGAAATCTTTAGTATTTGTGTGTCTTTGCCTTACTATTTTGTATATTTCGTTGTCGGTTGCCTCTTCCAAACGCTTATATAGATTTTGTTCAGCGTTTGGAAGTGGCAGCACACTACATACGTTAATAAATACTCGTTACCCGTCACGTTACTTGCCAAAATCCGATAAATGTCTTCAATATCTCTGTGCGACTAGTATGATAGTAGCCTATCACAGGCGGTGTTTTTCCTCATAACTTCCTAACATAAAGAGATAGGATTAAAAAACCCTTCCAATATGTTATGTTATGTTATGTATATACCCTTTATGTTACACGTTGTATATTAAATACACAAATTATAGTGCCTATTTGGGATCGAATTCACGGCATACAACTCGCAAATTTCAAAAACGTCGTGGTGGCCTAGTGGTTAAAATACCAGCCTCTCAAGTATGAGTGCGCGGGTTCGATTCCAGGTCAGGCAAGTACCAATGTAACTTTTCTCAAGTTATATGTACTTTCTAAGTATATCTTGGACACCAATGACTGAAGGTGAAGGAAAACATCTTGAGGAAACCTGGACTTTTGACTGGAGTCTGAAATCGCCAACCCGCATTGAGCAAGCGTGGTGATTACGCTCAATCCTTCTCTGTATGAGAGGAGACCTGTGCCCAGCAGTGGAACGATAAAAAGGTTGATGATGATGATGATGATGAACTCGCAAATTTAATTTAAATTTAACTTTCGTGGTGGCCTAGTGCTTAAAACACCAGTCTCTCAAGTATGAGTGCGCGGGTTCGATTCCAGGTCAGGCAGGTACCAATGTAACTTTTCTAAGTTATAATATGTACTTTCTAAGTATGTCTTGGATATCAACGACTGCTTAAAAGGTGAAGGAAAATATCTTGAGGAAATCTGAACTTTAAGTCAGAAATCGCCAACCCGCATTGAGCAAGCGTGGTCATTACGCTCAATCCTCCTTGGTATGAGAGGAGGACCTGTGCCTAACAGTGAGACGATAATAGATATAGTTTAAAAAACTAAAAAAACATGCTTTTAAAGAATATCAAACTAAAAAGATAAAAACAATTTTAAAAAAAGCGTGAGGCGCTTTGTGCCATAATTTTTGTATATTAAGCGTCTCACGCTTTTTTGTTTTTAAACTATATTTATTTTCAACAAACGTATTGAAAAAGGTAGGACATTTTACAGTAATGAGCCGCTCACTCGTAGTCCAAAGAGTTAGAGGCGGACAAACAAACAAACAAACAAGCAAGCAGACATACGAGTGAAGCTAATAAAAAGCATGTAAAAAGGTTGATGATGAACTCGCGATTCGAAGTTCGAAGTTCCCCTGCTTCCTTTCAAAACGACATATTCATTTTGTAGCCTAGGTACTTGGTGTCTCACTGCTGGCTAAAGGCCTCCTCTTTTTCCTTCCAAACCTTTTATTTTGGTCATCGCTAAAACGACATTATAAACAAAATATATACATGAGTCGCAGGCAATTCTTTTTTAATTAAAACAATAACGTACCTCGACATCTATTCTGAAAGAATCAAGGTCTACGTTTTTGCAATAAATTCTATTCCCCTCTATTTACGTGTAACAGTTTTTGGGTCACGATAAATCGAATCTGTCACTTGAAACGATCGACATAACCTCGACAAACAATCGAGCCGACGCCATTTTTACAGTATTTATTTAAATGGAACTTTATTTCACACAGTGTAACAAATAACAGACGTGGACAGACATTGTGGACTCGGTAGTCTAACTTTTACAAACGTGGTTATCTTTAGATATGACAACAATGAAAGAATGATAAATACATTCTACGTGAATGTATTTGATGTTGAATAGGGATGTATCCAAGATATGAAAATCAAAAGAATAATTGAATTAGTCCGTCTTATAGATAATAAAAAAAATTACGATCCATATTTTTTATTTTGTCGAAATTACCAAAAATTACTGAGATATATCGTATTAAAGTTACGGAGTGGGGGTAATTACGTTACGCCATATTTTGTACCACGGCGTGACGTCACTCGACATTTCTAATCAATATATCTTCCTAAGCATTTGAATGACAGAAAAAATAAAAAATACGTGTTAAATATTTTTTTATAAAGCTATCTGATGGACATTAAAATATTTTTTAGGATACAACCCAATTACATGATAAAATCAGGTATGAGGAGATCCGCAGAAGAACGAGAGTAACCGACACAGCCCGAAGAATTGCAACACTAAAGTTGCAGTGAGCCGGGCACATTGGCCGTAGGACTGATGCCCGATGGGGCCAACGGATTCTCGAGTGGCGACTACGCAACGGAAGACGTAGCGCGGGTAAGCCCCTAACAAGGTGGACCGACGACCTGGTGAAGGTAGTGGGAAACTGCTGAATGCGGGAGGCGCAGGATCGGTCATCGTGGAGATCCTTGGGGGACGCTTATGTCCAGCAGTGGACGTCTTTCGGCTGAAATGATAATGATGATTAATACATAGGTTTATTGAAATGAACTCTTTTAAGTACACTTTGTGTTCAGCCTATAATGTCCCACTGATGGGATACAGACCTCCTCTTGGTACGAGGGAGTGGGCCGTAATCTACCACGCTGGCCCAGTGCGGGTTTGTAGATGTCACATCTCTTCGAAGTTTTTGCCTCTAGGACATTAGGACATAGGATTTAAAAAAAAAATATTAATTATAAACTTGCGCTTGAACGCAATCCCGCCTGATGGCAAGCTGTGATGCGATCGTTGGTAGTAAAGCTCGCTAGTTTAATAAGAGACTATTCACCCTAGCCTTGAAGACACTCAAATTGTACTGTGACGGAAACACCGCCGCTGGCAAATTGTGCCAGTCCCTCGATGTACGCGTTATAAAAGAAGAAGCGAAATGCTTCGTTCGGATCGTAGTGGTGTCAACAATGTAAGGGTGGAAAGTCACCGTACGATGGGTCGTCCGATGATGGAACGGAGATGGAGGAATTAAATCATGCAATTTCCTTGCACCCTCACCAGAATGCATCCTATAGAAGACCGAAAGGCTGGCTACTCTACGCCTGTGCTCTAGGCTTTGGAGACCATTTCGAGTTAAATCTGGGTCGTCAATCAGCCTCTTCGCACTGCTTTGTACAACATAGGTAAAAGCATAGGTGCCGTTGCGGTTTCCTTATGATATTTTCTGTCGCCGTTTTGAGAGCAGTGGTGGACGAAATAATTTATACAAAGTGAAGCGCCTGATCGGGTTTGAATCTGCGAGATATAACTTGTAAATCGCGGCCGATACCATTAGGCCACTGCTGGTCAAATAAACTGCCGGTAAAAATAGTGATTAATCATTGCTACTGGGAATTTGTTACGCAATTACCCTGCTGGTAGTATACAATCATCATCATCATCATCACAGCGTTAATCCCAGTCGCATCCGAAGCTTTTTTTCAGCTTTGGAGTCTGGGGTCCGCTTTACCAGTCTAACTGCTGGTTTTGGTTAAACTTCGATATTTTCCGTGTAGCGACTGCCGTCTGACCTCCACAACCCGAAGGCAATATCGAAGCATTGCATCATCATCATCACAGCGTTAATCTCAGTCGCATCCGAAGCTTTTTTTTTCAGCTTTGGAGTCTGGGGTCCGCTTTAGCAGTCTAAATGCTGGTTTTGGCTAATCTTCGATATTTTCCATGAAGCGACTGCCGTCTGACCTCCACAACCCGAAGGCGATATCGAAGCATTGCAGTTAGATCAATTGTTTGACTTTTGAAGGCTCCAACAACCCGTGACGACTGCCACTAGAAGTTCGTGTGGCAACCGGGACCAACAGCTTAACGTGCTTTCCGAGGTTATTTCGAAAAATCGAAGTTATTTAATACATGCGCGGTAGGCAACACGATAGGCAAACATGCGCGGGCGAAGGGGGGCAGGGCACGCGGTCTCATCACTCATAATAATACTGTCTAAAATGGTGTTGTCACTTTTTAAAAAAACACCAAATTATGGGGAAGTTGGAATTAATTCGCGGAAAAAAAAGATTATTTTAAAATTCATTAGTATTGTTACTATGATGATTAGGTAAAATTTCATGTTTTATTTATTTATGTGTATACCTAACCTTTATTATCCTTATGGATCGGATGCAGTTTTCTTTACATATTGTATAACAAACCCAACTTTTAGACAAATCATAACAAAAGACAAATAATACCGTTATTAACTCCGAACAATTGGTCTAACTGCAATGCTTCGATGTCGCCTTCGGGTTGTGGAGGTCAGACAACAGTCGCTTCACGGAAAATATCGAAGTTTAGCCAAAATCAGCAGTTAGACTGGTAAAGCGGACCCCAGACACCAAAGCTGTAAAGCTTCGGATGGGACTGGGATTAACATTGAGATGATAATAATGAACAACATATTTAACGCAATGAATGTAGTTAAATTTTCAAAGCGATAATCATTGCTACTGGGAATTTGTTACGCAATTACCCTGCTGGTAGTATATAAAACAAACCTAACTTCTGGACAAATCATAATATAAGACAAATAATACCGTTATTAACTCCGAACAGTAAAAGATATATGAAAAGAAAATAATTGAATCATAAGTATAGTTTTCCTGTAAATTTTGATATAAAAATAGTTGAGATCTGTCGTGTTTTGAAAAAGAAAACAGCGGAATACGAAACGTCTTTTGGTCAACGTTTTGTAGGTAAAATTAGCCTGAGCTGCAACTATCCTTTTCGCACTTTACCGGGAGAGGTTGGAAGCAGCACGACGGCAATAGTTTCTTTAAATACCTATTTTCCAAGTTCCTCGGCACTAGAGTCCCCTTTTTCTTTTTAATCCAACAATTGGTCTAACTGCAATGCTGCGATATCGGGTTGTGGAGTTTAGACAGCAGTCGCTTCACGGAAAATATCAAAGTTTAGCCAAAATCAGCAGTTAGCCTGGTAAAGCGGATCACAGACTCCAAAGCTGAAAAAGCTTAGGATGCAACTGGGATTAACGCTAAGATAATGATGATGAATAAGTAAACCTTAAAATACAATACTGACCTATAAACGCCAGTGAACTGAACTCACCTGTCAGTATGAAAGTATTTCTTTCACAAAGTTTGTTACACAAACAAAATTAATTTCATAGCGTTTAGGGAACGGAAATAAGGCCTTTGTACCACAGATAGAGGAATATCAAATTGAGCAAATGTTAGCATTTCTTGTTGAGATTTCATTGACTGACGTCATAGCTTTTCCGTTTGCTGCTTGGGTAGATGTTGGTAGTTTCTGAAAAAGTTGATTAATAAACTGTTTGAAGGAGTTTTTGGCGGGAAAGTCAAACTGAGTGTCACGCTCATATTTCCTTGAACTTTTAAAATTATTTATAGTGTTGTTTACTAAATAAAAGTCCGTGATTTATGTAATCAAAAGTGCATTTAGTAAATCCATACTTAATATTATAAATGCGAAAGTAACTCTGTCTGTCTGTCTGTCTGTCGGTCTGTCTGTCTGTCTGTTACGCTTTCCCGCTTAAACCTCTCAACCGATTTTGATGAAATTTGGCACAGACAATCTTTGTACCCTGAGAAAGAACATAGGCTACCTTTTATCCCGGAAAAATATGATGTTCCCGAGGGAAATCCAAAAAGCGCGATATAACCGACCTCCACGCGGGCGAAGCCGCGGGCGGAAAGCTAGTAGTTTATAAAGAACAGCGAAATATAGCAGCGTAGTGGCCACATCATGACTTTGCCTCAAACTTCCTTCGTAAGACGGTTCACGCGGCCGTCTTTTTCGACATGAATAATTCATTACGTGAAATTGGCTAAATGCACAAACCGTGGGAAGCCAGAAAAGAAAGAAAGAAAGAAGTACTGTTTCAACTAATTTTGCTTTAGTAGGTGTTTATATTGAAGAAATCATATTTAGTAATGAATTCGTCATAGCGTTTTGTTGGCGATCTGAATAGATTCGGCAGAGAATTCGACTAAGGTTTCTCGGTGGTAGGCAACAACATCAGCCGCCGGCAGAAGTTACCACCCACCAGACAAAGTCTTGCCGCCAAGCGATTCGTCGTGTTCCGGCATGATGTCTGGTGAAGCCGTACGGAGGATGGGTCTGAGCAGTTGTGTTGCGATGTGTACCGGGTACGATGTGCCTAATGTTGTTGTGTCGGGAGTTTGGTCGTGGAGGGTCTCCAGACCATCCTCTGGCGCAGCATCGTTGGTCGTGTTGTTGGGTTAAACATTGCATCACCTCGCTCAACTGCCGTCTTCCATCCTATTCACTCAGTTTTTTTGAGTGAATAGGCTTAATAAGCTAGTGCGTTTTACCAACAACGATTGCATCACTGCTTACCATCAGGAGGGATTGCAGTCAAGCACTAGTTTATTACTAATAAAAAAAAAAAGTGTGTGGTGCCGCCGTAAGATAATACAATAAAAATTCCATACACTCACATAAACAACTCACGGGTCCCTTCCCTTGCACATTTCAATAGAAACATTTACTATTGGAAAGTTCCTTAACTAACCCTTTTCTACACCTACTCACAAATCACTACATACTATAAAACAAAGTCGCTTTCTCTTTCCCTATGTCCCTTTGAATAATTAGATCTTTAAAACTGCGCAACAGATTTTGATGCGTTTTTTTTAAATAGATAAAGTGATTAAAGAGGAAGGTTTATAATGTATAATAACGTCCATTAAATAGTGGAGATATACTATTATTTTGATGCGGTTTTATTTAATAGATAAAGTGATTAAAGAGGAAGGTTTATAATATTACTAGCTTTCCGCCCGCGGCTTCGCCCGCGTGGAGTTCGGTTATATCGCGCTTTTTAGATTTCCCTCGGGAACATCAATTTTTTCTGGGATAAAAGGTAGCCTATGTTCTTTCTCAGGGTCTAAAGATTGTCTGTACCAAATTTCATCAAAATCGGTTGAGAGGTTTAAGCGGGAAAGCGTAACAGACAGACAGATAGACAGACAGACAGATAGACAGAGTTACTTTCGCATTTATAATATTAGTATTTTACACACTTGCAACAAGCGATTGGTTTGCACCTTGCCCAAATAATAATAAAAACAACTTACACAAAAGCCGGTTTCAGATATGATATTTGACTATTTGAGATATATTGCTGCATATGCCTACATATTGATTAAAAAAGTAAAACTAATAACACGAACTCGTAACTACATATATGTTCACCAACCAACAACAGCTAAGTAATATTATTTGAGTTATTGTAGTTAATAATAGTTATTGTAGGTAGTGGAATATTTTTTGTTCAGTTTGTTTCATATCTACCGTCAACTTTTTATAATGACTCTAATATAAAAAAAATCTTAAAATAAAAAAAAAAGTACCATCGTTAAGTTGCGGATCGGTATTTTTACATATTTTTGTTGTCAGCATTCATAATTCACCAATAAACATTTAAAAAATATTTTGTAAGTTATTAGATTTGAACTCGAACCACCGTGAATGCCTATCAAGGCGAGGACCGCTAGGCTATTGGAACACTTACTGTGAACGTTGAAATTAGTAAGTAGTACCTAACAATCATAAGCGGGCAGTAAGTTGTCAATGTGTATCAAACTTTATTATAGAAGAAGGTCGTAACTACAACTAGTATTGCTTGGGCTTAGTTTTGTGAGATTGTAACTCGACTTTTGGTCTTGACTGTACATTATGGTACTAGTGTGTAATATTGGAGATTACCTCCGAGGGGTCATCAATACACACGTGTATCATACTACGTTTTTCAACATACTTGTGTATCTATGTATAAATACTTTTGAACAAAGCTACTCAACCAATTAAATTTAATAAAAGATGGCGGGAAGACGCCATTTTGTGAAGACGTATTATATTTTTGCATTGCATTTTATAATAAGAAGATATTAATTAAAGACGAGGCTATCATGGTCTAAGATCCCTTTGCCTGCTCAGTGTAATGCAATGCACTGGCAAATTGAACAAACAACCAATTAAATATAAAAAAAATATTTATAACTCACTAGTGAGTGATTTTTTTGTCACAGTTTGATTATGGGTTTTTTGGCGGGAATGTCAAGATGAGTGTCACGCTCATTTTTCATTGGACTTTTAAAATTATTTATTGTGTCGTTTACTAAATAAAAACGCGTGATTTATGTAGTAAAAAGTGCATTCAGTGAATAATTCAAAAAGAACAGTGAAATATTGTAGCATAGTGGCCTCATCATGTCTTTACGCTAAACCGCTCCTTATCGTCCAAACGCGTAAAACGAAAGGAGTTAGTTTAGGTTAAGTTATGCTAGGATAAGTTAGGATAAATTAGGATAAGTTAGGATAGATATTTAATGAAGAAAAAAAAAATACTGAAGAGTTGGCTGTATGGCGTACTATGCCTTTGCCTTTCCATTCGCCCGAACGGAAAGAAATGAACCAAAAAAAAAAATTGATTATGGGTGTCATTATGTGCCAAATTGCGGTGACCAGAGAGCCACTTTATGAGCAAGGGTATTGAAAAATATGTTCGCAATTACCTTGCAGTTTATACTACGGCCGAATTGATAGGTATAATTAACATAATATTTCCTATCTATATTTAAATAAATATAGCTACCAGATCGTTGGCTTTGCTTCTGCAATCCCTATGAGAAGAACCTCCTTCAACTCGATCTCAAACTATTAGAAGTTCATGAACGAACCCTTGAACTAGTGAATGATGAATGAATGATTTGAATGCGATCGCCGACCTACCTATGGACCTGGTGCTAACAATAGCTTTGTTTTGAATTGGTTGAAGGTTATTAGCTGCGGTCGATACGACGGATGAAAATAAACGTGAATAATAAGTATAGAGATGGGCTCAACTTCCAATTAAGATTTTTTAACCGACATCAAAAAAAAGGAGGTTATCAATTCGACCCCTAAGTGAGCCAAATTTGAAGTGTATGTATGTAGGTATTTATGTTTGTGCGCGCATATTTCCGGAACTACAAGTCCGATTTAAGTAATTCTTTTTTTGTTGTACTATGTATTATTCAACTTAGGGAATATTATAAGTTTGATTTTTGAGATAGGGATTTTTTCCGTATTGATGAGAATTTATTCTAGTTATGGCTGCCACTATTGTTATTAGGTGAAAAAGTAATTATCGAATTTTGAATATGACACTGAAAAACACGAAATAAAAACTTTTTACAAAAAAATAGAAACCGACTTCAAAAAAACACAAAAGGAAAAAATAATTTTACTTTTGTCATAGCTCTGGAAGTCGGTTTTTTAGTTTATTTTACCTATAGGCTGTAAATAGAAAACAAACTTATTTCAAATTTAAAAAAGAAATATTTTTATATTTACACTAGCGGCCGCTCGCGACTTCTTTCTTAAATTTAAAATTTATGATTTACAATTTAATTTAATAAATTTTCAATTTATGATTTTCATTTAGAAAATAAAAGCTAAATAAAAATCATAAATTTACAATTTCACGGTGAGATAAAGTGATTTGATACAGTATAAAGATCAATGCAAATTATAAAAATAAAAAATAATCAAAATTAAATGTCAAACATGTGTTTGTTTTATTAAATGAAATGAGCCTAGAACACAGGCGTAGAGTAGCCAGCCTTTCGGTGTTCTATAGGATGCATTCTGGTGAGGCTGGGGGCGAGGGGCACGGGCTCGGTCAGAGTGTCCTGCCCCGTAGAGGCCGCGAAGGGGCTGGCAGAGCGGGGCAAAGTGGTGGTGGGTTGGAGCGTCGCTTCAATCCACCTACTGGAGCGGCGCCCCATGCGCTGCCGCAGGTGCCTAGAGGGGGGCACACCGCGGCGCTCTGCCCGTCCAAAAAGGACAGGAGCGGCCTGTGCTTCAGGTGCGGGCAGCCGGGCCACATGGCCATGGGCTGCAAGGCCCCTATAAAATGCGCGCTGTGCGCAGATAGGGGCCTACCCAGTGGCCACAAAATGGCGGGTAGGGCCTGCAACCCGCCTCCAGTTCGGGGCCGCTCCGTAATGGGGCCGACAGCGGCCGGCTCTGCTACCACCGCTACGGAAGGGACACCGATGGACACTGCTAATGCCCAGTAGGTCCATCGGTGTCATATTACAAGTCAACGCCAACCACTGCGCCAGGTCGCAGGACCTGTTGTGCCAAGACATGGCGGAGTGGGGGGCGGATTTGGCGGTGGTGTCAGAGCCATATTTTATTCCGGCGTCGGCTGGTTGGCTGGGGTCATCGGATGGCCTGGCTGCGATCGCAAGACCAGCCGCGAGCACCGGTCCCCCTATCGTTCTTAGAGAGAGGGGTCCGGGGTTTGTTGCGGCGCAGTGGGGGGGATTAGTGGTCATCTCCACGTACTTCTCCCCCAATCGCAGCCGGGCCGAGTTTAATCACTTTTTGGCGGCCGTCGAGGGAACGGTCCAGAGGGCGGCTCCACGCCCCGTGTTGGTGGCGGGAGACTTCAACGCCAAGCATGGCGCATGGGGGTCTCCCGTCACGAACGGTTTCGGTGAGGACCTGGTGGAATGGGCCCACTGCTTGGGTCTCCAGGTCCTCAACCGGGGCAACACCCCGACGTGCGTGAGGTGGCAGGGTGAATCGATAGTGGATATCACCCTGGCCACCTCGACCCTGGCCAACCGAATCCGGAACTGGCGGGTAGAGACGGCGGTGGAGATCTCGGATCACAGGTACGTCCGGTTCGAGATCTCCACGGCGGGTCCTGCGGCCCCCCTCCACCTGGGCCCCGCGGCAGGCGCCTCCTCATTCCCGAGGTGGGCGCTTGCGCACCTCCGCAGGGACGTCGCCGAGGAGGCGGCGGTGTTCCGAGCGTGGGCTGAACCGCCGGCCCACCTCACTGGAGACGCGGACGGTATGGCGGACCTCCTCGCTGAGGACCTGGAAGTGGTCTGCAGCGCCGCCATGCCGAGGGCCCGGGGCTACCGCCGGAGGAAGCAGATATACTGGTGGACGCAGGAACTCGCTCACCTGCGTGCCGCCAGTATGGCTGCACGGCGCGCCTACCTGAGGTGCAGGAGGCGCGCCGTAAGGGGGCCCGGCGAAGAGGACGGTCTTCGCCGGGCGTACAGAGAGGCCCATCGAGCCCTGCGTACCGCCATATGCAGGGCAAAGGTCGCTGCTGCTGAGGAGTTTCTGGCACTCCTCGACAGCGACCCCTGGGGGAGGCCGTACAGGGTGGTGAGGGGGAAGCTGCAGGGAGCGGCACCCCCATCTCCTGTATGGAGCCAGCCCTATTGAGAAGGGTCCTGGAAACTCTGTTTCCGGACCCGGGACCCTTCACGCCCCCCAGGATGCCCACCTCCAGCTCATCCATTCTGGAGGTGTGGACCGATGGGCCTCCCGTAACCGACGGTGAGTTGGACTCCGTCAGGGAGAGGCTCAGAGCCAAGAACAAGGCTCCGGGCCCGGACGGCGTCCCTGCGAAGGTGTTGGCACTAGCCATGGAGCACCTGGGGGATCGGCTCCGAGCGGTCATGAATACATGCATCGCGACGGGCCGCTTCCCCAGGAGATGGAGGGTGGGCAGGCTGTGCCTCCTTCGCAAGGACGGACGTCCCCCCGACTCACCGTCGGGCTATAGGCCGGTCGTGCCCCTGGATGAGAGCGGCAAATGCTTCGAGAGGATTCTCGCCGCTCGCATCCAGGAGCACCTGGAAAGCAGGGGACCGCAGCTGGCGGACTGCCAGTACGGCTTTCGGACCGGCCGGTCCACGATGGACGCGGTGGCTCGCCCCAAGAGGTGGACTGAGGCGGCCACAGCAAGGGGTGAGGGTGTCGTCGCGGTGTCGTTAGACATCGCGAACGCGTTCAACACCCTCCCTCACGAATGCATAGAGGCGGCACTAAAATTTCACGAAGTGCCCCTCTACCTCTGCGCCCTCGTGTCGGACTACTTCTGCGAGAGGAAGGTCCTATACGAGGACGCAGAGGGTCGCGTCCAGTCGTGGACCATGAAGGTAGGAGTACCCCAGGGATCAGTGCTTGGTCCCCTGCTCTGGAACCTGGGGTACAACTGGGTTCTGCGTGGCGCGCTCTTGCCGCGAATGGATGTGGTCTGTTTCGCGGACGACACCATGGTCGCGGTGAGGGCGCGCGAGTGGGAGGCGGCGGTCCACCTCGCGTCGGTCGGCACCTCTCTGGTCGTCCGACGCATCCGCCTCCTGGGGCTGGAAGTGGCCCTCGAAAAAACGAGGGCCATGGCATTCCACGCCCCGCGACGCAGAACCCCACCGGGGCTCCGTATCCGGGTGGAGGGGGTCCAGGTTCCCGTCGAGGTGCACATCAAGTACCTCGGCCTGATCCTGGATCCCCGTTGGGATTTCGAGGAGCACTTTAGGCTCCTCGCCCCGCGGCTGTGTTCTGTCGCAGCCGCCCTCGGACGGCTCCTCTCCAATTTGGGGGGGCCGAATTCGGCGTGCCGTCGGCTGTACCATGGTGTGGTGCGGTCGATGGCACTCTACGGAGCCCCGGTGTGGGCGGAGTGCCTTTCCTGGCGCACAGTGGCCCTGCTGCGGAAGCCGCAGAGGATCATCGCGACACGGACCGTGCGGGCGTACCGCACGGTCAGCCATGGGGCTGCCTGCGTGCTCGCGGGCACGCCGCCGTGGGAGGTCGGTGCCCTGGTTCTGTCCCAGGTGCATCGACACCGTGTCGCGGCCCGGGAACGGGGGGAACGACCCGCCTTCGAGGAGGTAAGGCGGGTCCGAATAGCGGCTCAGGGGGAGGCCCTGAGTCGGTGGAGGGAGGCACCCCGCACACCAGCTGCCGGCCACCGGACGATTGGAGCGATTCGTCCGGTGTTGGAGGGATGGGTTGGGCGCCGGCATGGCAGCCTCAACTACCGCTTGGTGCAGGTACTGACCGGACATGGGTGCTTCGGTCACTACCTGCACCGTGTCGCCCGTCGGGAGGAGTCACCGCGGTGTCACCACTGTGAGTCTCTCGACGACACGGCCGAGCACACCTTGGTGGAGTGCCCGGCCTGGCGAAACGAGCGCCGCGATCTCGTTGCGGCGCTCGGAGGCGGAAGCCTCTCCCTGGCAACCATGGTGCGAGCCATGGTTGAAAGAGAGAGTGCATTGGAGGCTGCCGCCTCCTTCTGCGAGACCGTCCTCTTGCAGAAGGAGGCAGCGGAGAGGGAGCGGGAAGAGAATGCTCTTGCCGCTCCCATCCGGCGTAGACGGGCGGGGCGAAGAAGGCGGGGGACGAACCCCCGTCTCCTTTAGCCCCCGAGTGTGACCAGCGTGTGTGGGTAGCTCCCGCATGCGCATTGCACTGGTCACCACGTCTGGGGATTATCCATTCCCGGGTAATCCTCCCTAGGCGCGGAAACCGGCCTACATTAGGCCGGTAAGCCCTGAGAGTGGCCCGGAGTCAGATCTTCGGGCCGAGCCCGGGTCACTCTCAACGCGGGGCTCGAGGGAACCGAGTGTTTTTAGTGGGTATTCCCGGCTCCGGCCGGGCGAGTCCCACACACGCCTGTCGCCTAGCTAGCGGCGGGTACGGTGCGTAACGCAATTTCACCCGTATAAAAAAAAAAAAAAAAAAAAAAAAAAAAAAAAAAAAAAAAAAAAAAAAAAAAAAAAAAAAAAAAAAAAGGATGCATTTTGGGGAGTGTGCGAGGAAATTGCATGATTTAATTTCCCCATCTCCGTTCCACCATCGGACGACCCGTCCCGCGTCGTACGGCGAGTTTCCACCCTTACGTTGTTAACACTACTATCCGGACGAAGCGTTTCGCCTCCTTTATACCGCGTACATCGAAAGACTGGAATAGTTTGCCAGCGGCGGTGTTTCCGTCACACTACAATTTGAGTGTCTTCAAGGCTAGAGTGAATAGGCTCTTAATAAACTAGTGCGCTTTGCCATCAACGATTGCGTCACTGCTTACCATCAGGCGGGATTGCGGTCAAGCGCTAGTTTATAATATAAAAAATAATAAAAGAAGATTCTCAAGTCGATCTGATTTTTTTTGTATGAATATCCAGTAAAAGAAGATTTATCAACATCATATATTAGAACCAGTGAGAGAACAATCAACCATGTTTTCTTATCGTTAGGTTTAGATTCTAGGTTTCGTTAGGTTTAGATTAGAGTAGGATACCCACGTAGGTTTCGATATGCTCTGCTCCTATTGGTCGCAGCGTGATGTCATATAGCCTAAAGCCTTCCTAGATTAATAGTCTTTCCAATGCAGAAAGAATTTTTCAAATCGGACCAGGAGTTCCTGAAATTAGCGCGTTCAAACAAACAAACTCTTCAGCTTTATATATTAGTATAGATTTGGTGATAGACACTATCACCATGCCTTCTCATAAAAACCTTTAAAATCACAACGATCTACTTTAAATCCAGCTACAATATGCATGACGCTCTATAAACCGCAGTTTGCTATAATCGTATCTAAATTTGACACCGAACCGTATCGAACGTAAATAAACTGAGCTACGTCGAGCCAGTGAAACGGGTCCATTTCGATCCATCACTACATTTGCCGTTTTACGCAACTCTCCTCTCAATGTTAGGGCGAGGGTATAATAGGGACTCAACGTAATAGGGATGTATCCAAGGTATGAAAATCAAAAAAATAATTAGTCCGTCTTACAGATAATAAAAAAAGAGACCAGTATTTCTTATTTTGTCGAAATTATTAAAAACTACCGAGATATAGCGTAATAAAGTTAGGGAGTGGGGGCTAATTACGTCACGCCGTGGTATATTTTGTACCATGGTGCGACGTCATGCGACATTTTAAACCAATTTATCTTCCTAAGTATTTGAATGAAAGAAGAAATAAAGAATACGTGTTCAATCGTTTTTTTTTTGTTTTTAATCGGAAGGCAGAATCGAAGGCACCCAGCGGGGTAACTGGGTATCTCACTAACAATAGCGACGGCTTTAATTTGACAGTTCAACTACATACATTGCGTGATTAACGTCGTTTATCAGATAGGTATTTTTGAAACATATAAAGAAAGATGAAGATGTTTCTCGGTGGTAGGCCATAACATCAGCCGCCGGCATAAGTTACCACCCACCAGACAAAGTCTTGCCGCCAAGCGATTCGTCGTATTCCGGCATGATGTCTAGTGAAGCCGTACGGAGGACGGGTCTGAGCAGTTGTGTTGCGATGTGTGCCGGGTACGATGTGCCTAATGTTGTTGTGTCGGGAGTTTGGTTGTGGAGGGTCTCCAGATCATCCTCTGGCGTAGCATCGTTGGTCGTGTTGTTTTGTTAAACATTGCATCACCTCGCTCAACTGCCGTCTTCCTTCCTATTCACTCACTTTTTTTGAGTGAATAGGCTTAATAAGCTAGTGCGCTTTACCACTGCTTACCATCATGCGGGATCGCAGTCAAGCACTAGTTTATAACTATTAAAAAAAAAAACAATATTGTTTATAAATCTGTCTGATGGACATTAAATTATTTTTAGGATACAACCCAATTTAAGTCCAGTACATATTTTTCATTCTACACAATCTATACTACTAAAAAAAGGACCGAAGGTAAATATTAGTTCGGTCCTGTCAAATTAGTCCGCGCCATTTTTAGTCCCCGTATTTTTAATCGCGTCTAAACTGTCTATGGAGTATCTTAATTTGACTGACTAATATGTTATCGTCTATTCTTTCCTTAATCTATACTAATATATAAAGCTGAAGAGTTTGTTTGTTTGTTTGAACGCGCTAGTCTCAGGAATTACTGGTCCGATTTGAAAAATTCTTTTTTCGTTGGATAGCCCATTAATCCAGAAAGGTTATCTGTTAAAGGTTATATCTTCTATTCTATACTAATATACAACGTGTAACATAAAGGGTATATACATAACAAAGGCATGGCATCTTTACATGATATCAAACGATATTGGAAGGGTTTTTTAATTCTATCTCTTTATGTTAGGAAGTTATGAGGAAAAACACCGCCTGTGATAGGCTACTATCACAGGCGGTGGGGTGGGCGGCGGTGGGTGGGGTAGTCGCACAGAGATATTGAAGACATTTATCGGATTTTGGCAAGTAACGTGACGGGTAACGAGTAGTTATTAACATCTGTAGTGTGCTGCCACGTTTGTTATGATTTTATTTTAAGAAACACACGAAACCGAAAATTTGGTACTAATTTTTTGAGTATTTTATTTTAAGTGAAGCCGAGCCGAGTGGTGAAGCCGTACGGAGAACGGGTCTGAGCAGTTGTGTTGCGATGTGTACCGGGTACGATGTGACTAATGTTGTTGTGTCGGGAGTTTGGTCGTGGAGGGTCTCCAGATCATCCTCTGGCGCAGCATCGTTGGTCGTGTTGTTGGGTTAAACATTGCATCACCTCGCTCAACTACCGTCTTCCTTCCTATTCACTCAGTTTTTTTGAGTGAATAGGCTTAATAAGCTAGTGCATTTTACCATCAACGATTGCATCACTGCTTACCATCAGGCGGGATTACAGTCAAGCACTAGTTTATATCTAATAAGAAAAAAAAAAAAAAGTTGAAACCCTTCCGATATCATTTGATATCATCTAAAGATGCCATGCCCTTGGTATGTATATACCCTTTTTGTTACACGTTGTATAATGCTAAGGAGTTTGTTTAAAACTCTCAAACAAACTCTTTAGCTGTATATGTTCGTAAACTAGTATACATATACGCTAATCTCAGGAAGAAGGCAAAAATAATTATTCAAATTGAACCAATAGCGATTTGAAAAGGACTTTAAGTCTGAAATCGCCAACCCGCATTGAGCAAGCGCAGTGATTATGCCCAATCCTTCTCTGTATGAGAGGAGTCCTATGCCCAGCAGTGGGACGACAAAGGGTTGATGATGATGATGATGGTAATTAGGAAAATAGGTATTTGAAAAAACTGTTGCCGTCGCGCTGCTTCCAACCTCTCCCGGTAAAGTGCGAAAAGGACAGTTGCAGCTCAGGCTGATTTCACCTACAAAAACGTTGACCAAAAGACGTTTCGTATACCGCTGTTTTCTTTTTCAAAACACGACAGATCTCAATTATTTTTATACTAAAATTTAGAGGAAAAATATACCTATGCTTCTATTATTTTCTTTTTTGTCAAAAACTTATCACGTTTGTCTAATAGTCATCTGAACAACCCGGTAAAAATGGGTTGATTTTCGCGATTTTGAAGTATCGTATTTCTTTTATTAATTAAGGTTCGGAAAAAAATCAAATGATAGGGGCATGTATTTAATTACAGTGAAAAATAGTAGAAAAAAAAAAAATTGCTCTGAAAGCATTATCCACGAAGAAAAGAGCGGAATACGTTTGTATAGAGAAAGCGCCACTCGAATCCCCTCTTAATGCTTTAGCAATAAAGTTGAAAATCTAATAAAGAAATCTGACAGATTGTAGAAGCTTGATGTGCTGTCGTCTGTACATAAAAAACTGACCCCAGATTCCGTTCCATTATCGCGTCCAGTTCTTGGTATAAACATTTTATTCCAATTTAGTTTTTTCTGTTTTTGTTTGTTTGATGTTAGGTCTAAGTACTAATAACAGCTTTCTAACGAAGTCCATAAAATTTGTGTTACAAATTTTATGGACTTCGTCTGAAAATAAAATTATCCAAAAAACTATATATTTTGTTTTTAGTGTTTTTCTTGATAGCAGCAACAGAAATAGATCAATCTCACATAATTATATTACATGATGTTTTTTAAGTTGATTTTTGCTTGGCAATTTGTAACAAACAGGTTTTAAATTCTTTTGTTACTAATTTTCAGTCAAATAATTTTGCTTGCAATGGAATTTTAACTTTGTCAAGTATGACACACAGTTCTTTGTTCCATACATAACTGGGAAATGATATTTTATTTTAATCTAGCTGCGCCTCGCGGTTTCATCCGCGTAGGTATCGAAGTTTACTTTTTGTATATGCTCCGCTCCTATTGGCCGTAGCGTGATGCTATATAGCCTAAAGCCTTCTTGGATTATCATTAATCCAAGAAGGCTTTAGAATATTAGAATTTTAAAAATTCTTTTTGCGTTGAATAGCTCATGCTATTCAACGCAAAAACAATTTTTAAAATTCGACTAGCACTTGCTGAGATCGGTGCGTTCAAACAAACAAACAAACAAACTCATCAGCTTTATACAGTATGTTAAATAACAGAGGGCGTTCCCTTAAACTCGTTAATATATATCATTAATAGATTAAAATAAAAATATCAGCATAGAAAAATAAGCATAAAATAATCCGAATAAAAAGAAATTATAATTGAAAATAAATTTGAAACCTCCTGTTTTAAATCAAAATAGTAGCGCGGAATAGTATCTACCTAACGTTGCATTGCCCAACACACATCAACCAACACACATCAATCAATTAGATCTTAGATCGCCGCCGCATACACGGCTCGTCATTCATAAATAAATTGCGACGTTGCCGTCTTTCATGTTCGCGTGTACAGTGTGTTTCTTTTACATGTCAATTTAAAATTTTTATTGAATATTTTCATATTGAAAAAATTTTAAAACATTTTGTTTTCGAATGGAAATATTTTTTTTAGCATGTATGTATGCTATACTATTTCGGGTTAACGGGAACGCCCTCTGTTAGTTAACATACTGTATATTACTATAGATATAGATTAGTATAGATTTAAACTAGCGGCCACTCGCGACTGCATTCACGTTTTTTTATATGCTCCGCTCCTATTGATCGCAGCGATGTTATGTAGCCTTCCTGGATGAATGGGCTATCCAACCCAAAAATATTTTTTCAAATCGGACCAGTAGTTCCTGATTTTAGCGCGTTCAAACAAACAAACACACTCTTCAGCTTTATATATTAGTATAGATTAGTATAGATATAGGTTTAAATAAAGTTTAGCATTCCCGACCTCCTTGTGCCCGCATCTTTATCTAATATTCTTTCCGTCAACGATTTACCCATCCGTCTTCCCCTGATTTATAGGCTTGAACTTGACAGAGCGTTTCCCAACTTTCTGGCTCACTAGCTGACACTATTGACAGGCTATTTCGTAACGTATATAAGAGCATCTTAAAGGCTATTTAACCCATCAACAAGAATTGTCTGGCATTTCGAGTATTTGGGGCAAACTTGTGGTTCGGAGCTAGAAGCTGAACAAAAATGAACCTTAGTGTAATCGCGTTGTTGTGTTTGGTGCATATCTAAACATTACATCGTTTGCGTACGTGCCGCGAGCAGCTGATTATATCAAGCTTTGTTTGAATAATATTGTTATGCGAGTGTGGTGTTGCATAGAAAATCGAGAACAATCACTGTCTGTGATGATTGTTCTTTTTGTTCCATCTTCACTATCTATATATATAAAAATCGATGCCATTTTCTTTGTAATTTTATGACTCAAGAACGGACTCACCTATCGAAACCAAATGTTTAAGCTTTGTTGTGACTAAGTAGTAGATGGTTTATGTGAAGTTTGAACAAAATCGGTAGAGCGGTTCTTCATTTATCACGTTTACGAATTCAATGTACGGTGGATCATCATCTCATCTTCTATATATAAAATTCAATACCACTTTCTTTGTAATTTTTTAATCCACCAAAACTGTAATGGCTTTAGAATGGCAGTGAAAAACTTATTTCGAAATTTAATTGAATCTACGATTTTAACTGGTATATCAAAAGGAGAAGTTCGTTTGTTACGGTGTATCCCTATGATCCCAATTGATATGCCATTTGAATTCAAACGATTACAATATCCTGTGCGTTTATCATTTGTTATGTCCATCCACAAAGCCCAACTTTATGTTGCCTGTTCGAGAGTCGGTACCCCCACCAGTCGTTTGTTTATATTTGCTTATACATGCTAGAAATGAAAAAACAAAGAATATTGTTTATCTAAATGTTTTGGATTAAGTTTTAAAATTGTTAGAAATTAAAAAAAAATATTTTATGTCTGAATAAATAATTTTCATTTATCCAATAAATTTGTTTTCTTTTTATTTCAGTTTATACGTAACGTACCGAGTCGTAAATAATTAAATTTTTTCCGCGGTTTCAGTGTAATGCTGGCTGAACCCTACAATATTTATCAAAAAGGCATTTATTTGTTGGGTTAGTCTTTTTTATTGATTTAATTGTGCTCTGGCTGTTGAGAGTATGTCATGCTCACTCAAATGTCTGGCTGATGGTGGCGTGTGTTTTGGGTCATTGGGTTCCCTTCGATATGGTTGAGCTGAATGATGCTGATCCATACGTCATGTTCGTGAACGGACGCCGTCGGAGGGGACTGGTCATCTCTTAGCTGCCACGGCGTATTTTAATTTCTAAATTGATTTTTGTGTGTTTTCCATAATAGACGCTCTCAGCGTACAATATATTTCTGCATCGTTCTGACGCGGTTGATTTCAACATGAATGATGTAATCAAATATTTGTAACAATAGCTTATAAATTTAAAAGAGTGTCCATGGGGTTTCTTGCCCGTTCTTCTCCATAGGTACCTACTCTTTGGAATGGGCGACTAGCTTCATCTTATTGACTGACCGACCTTCTGACAATTCAAAAGTGCCTGTAACTGGTTTATTTGAAATAAATGATTTGATTTGATTTGAAAAGAATGACTATACAACGTGTAACAAAAAGGGTATATACATACCAAGGGATTGGCATCTTTAAATGATATCAAACGATATCGGAAGGGTTTCAACTCAAAATAAAATACTCAAAAAATTGGTACCAAAGTTTCGGTTTCATGTGTTTCTTGAAATCAAATCATAACAAACGTGGCAGCACACTACATACGTTAATAACTACTCGTTACCCGTCACGTTACTTGCAAAAATCCGATAAATGTCTTCAATATCTCTGTGCGACTAGTATGATAGTAGCCTATCACAGGCGGTGTTTTTCTTCATAACTTCTTAACATAAAGAGATAGGATTAAAAAACCCTTCCAATATCGTTTGATATCATGTAAAGATGCCATGCCTTTGTTATGTATATACCCTTTATGTTACACGTTGTATAGTGTACACATTGAAAAGGTCTACAGAAAAGTCGGCGATGGTATATGTCTATTTCTCTATGTCTTTGTCTATTTGTCTCTTTTTTTTTTCCCCACAATATATTTTTTGTCATTCACTTTTTTTAATAGCAGCATCGTAGCATGCACAAAGCATTAATCCTTATCCAATTTAATACCTTAAATACATTGTTGATTTAATACAGATCTATATCGGCTCTTACATATCTTATATCGGATATTACAGATTAAAAAATTGCGGGGCGTCGCGTTTGTGGCGGCGGCGGGTGCGGAGAGTCGCTATTTTTTTTCTACAACGTTCACAGTTTTTCTGTAGTGTAATTAGTATCAGCAATGCATCCGTGCGAAGTCGGGGCGGGTCGCTAGTAGACTTATAAACTTATATTTTTACACTCTAAGATGGCAAACATTCCGATTTTAGCATAAAGCAGCCTATAATATTCCTATTTCTGGGACACGGCCTTCACTCATCATGATCATCATCTCAGCGTTTATCCCGGTTGCATCCGCGGCTTTCGCGTTGGAGCCCGGGGTCCGCTTTCTTGCACATTCTCCTCCATTTCGCGCATCTCTCGGTGGTAGGCCATTACATCGGCTGCCGGCGGAAGTTACCACCCACCAGACAAAGTCTTGCCGCCAAGCGATTCGTCGTGTTCCGGCATGATGTCTGGTGAAGCCGTACGGAGGACGGGTCTGAGCAGTTGTGTTGCGATATGTGGCGGGTACGATGCGCCAAATGTTGTTGTCTCGAGAATTTGGTCGTGGAGAGTCTCCAGATCAATCTCCCTCTAGCGCAGCATCGTTTGGTCGTGTTGGTCTTGGGTTTAACGTTGCATCACCTCGCTCAACTGCCGTCATCCTTCCTATTCCTAAGTTTTTTAAGTGAATAGGCTTAATAAACTAGTGCGCTTTACACTCAACGATTGCATCACTGCTTACCATCAGGCGGGATTGCAGTCAAGCACTAGTTTATAATTATTATTAAAAAAAAAAATCTTTAGCACGCATGTCGTCTCTTACAACGTCAACCCAGCATTTTTTGGTCTACCCCGCTTTTTCCGGAGGCGCCATGGTAAGACATTTGTGGACACAGTCTTCACTGTGGGAAGAAATTGCTCGTATTCCACCAGGCATGTCCAGTGGTTTATGAAGGTGACTGTGTTTTTATTTTTAGAGTAACAAGTACCACCCTCTATGTTTTTATAAAAATAAAATGCATAAAATGTATACTCAGGGGGTACGCGGTGTTAACGCAACAACAACGTATCGTCATCTACGTCAGACGAAAGCCAAATAAGATCAAAAATACTTCTATAAGTAAGTTTGTACCAACACTTTTACACTTCAATGATATTTTTTAAATCACGATTGAGTTGAGTTTATATTCTGAAAAGGCACAACCTCTGAGATTGTAGTCTCTTTTAACATGTGAAGACCGTGTAGAGTAGAACATGTCGGTTAGTTCTACTCAAGCTGACTGAAACAATTTGCCAGCGGCGGTGTTTCCGTCACACTACAATTTGAATGTCTTCAAGGCTAGAGTGAATAGTCTCTTAATAAACTAGAGTGCTTTACCATCAACGATTGCATCACTGCTTACCACCAGGCGGGATTGCGGTCAAGAGCTAGTTTATATATATATATATATACTAGCTTTCCGCACGCGGCTTCGCCCGCGTGGAGGTCGGTTATATCGCGCTTTTTAGATTTCCCTCGGGAACATCATATTTTTCCGGGATAAAAGGTAGCCTATGTTCTTTCTCAGGGTCCAAAGATTGTCTGTGCCAAAATCTCAATTTCAACAAAATCGGTTGAGAGGTTTAAGCAGGAAAGCGTAACAGACAGACAGAGAGACAGAGTTACTTTCGCATTTATAATATTAGTATGGATTTTTAATAATTATAAAATAGTTTATAAAAAAAGCTGTGGAAGCTTTCATATAGACGCAGCCATAAAATTCACAAGTCATGACGCCTCATAAAATCGAGCTTCAAATATAAAAGGTTAATGCAGTTAGCAGCCCTGACCTCTTTTACCTTTCAGTGAGTTCCATTCACTTTTACAGAGCAAAGCAAGTGCATTGCTCACATTTTGCTGTGGCGTACCCTCTAAGCTCTTATGAAAATAAAATCATACCAATATTATAAATGGGAAAGTGAGTTTGTTAGTTTGTTTCGCTTTCACGCCGTAACTACTGAACCGATTGGTTTGAAATTTTGTAGACGTAAAGTTAGCAATCTGGATTTAATAATAGGGTACTTTTTATCGCGAAAAAATTTGATATTCTCGAAGGAAATCTAAAAAGCGCGATATAACCGAATCATACTACTGTCATAAAATATGGGAAAATATCATACTAATATTATAAACGGGAAAGTGAGTTTGTTTGTTTGTTCCGCTTTCACGCCGTAACTACTGAATTGATTGCTTTGAAATTTTGTAGACGTAGAGTTAGAAGTCCGGATTAAATAATAGACTAATATACTTAGAATAATATACTTTTTATCCTAAACTCCGCGTGGGCGAAGCCGCGGGCGGAGTGCTGGTGCTCAATATTTTCTCTCAGCAACTACGCAGTGTTTACGTGACGACAACGCGACGACAACGTAATGTCACATACGCCAGAAAATCGATCAATACAAAGACACTTATCAAAAATACTACGAAAAACATGTCTGTTAGTTCATAACAACATTCAGAAGATTTGCAGCCTCATAAAAGCGAGTTTCAAATAAAATAGACACTGCGACCAGCAGCCCTGACCTCTATTAGCTTTCAGTGAGCACCATTCGCTTTCAACTCAAGTCTATTGTACACATATTGCCGTGGCGTGCACTCTACGCTATTATGCCGACAAAATGCACAAAATATTTACTTAAGAAAAAGCTTTTTAAAGTGAGAACTTATTTAGCGGCGCTGTACACTTTTTTAGGATGGATACAAATGTTAACCTTGCGTCAGGACACGTGACCTTAACCGTGTGATCGAAAACTCGTAAGACGGATGGAGAATAGACCATCTCTCTATGCATATGTGTTTCTACTACACCCTGCTACGCGTATCGTTTCAAAATTGTCATATTTGTGCACGATAGCGCAATAAAATAATAATGTAGTTTACCACACAAACAATAGTGCTTTTATACTGATAAATAAAGCAATACGTGCGAAATTATTCCCTCATCATCAACCTTTTTATCGTCCCACTACTGGGCACAGGTCTCCTCTCATACAGAGAAGGATTGAGCTTAATCACCACGCTGATTCAATGCGGGTTGGTGATTTCAGACTTAAAGTCCAGGTGTCCTCAAGATGTTTTCCTTTACCTTTTAATCAGTCATTGGTGTGCAAGATATACTTTAGCAGAGAAAGTTACATTGGTCATTCAATAACCATTCCAAATTATTCAAAAATGCATAAATATGTCAAGGTTCAAGTTTTCAGTTCTGCCGGCACCGGTGTGCAACGGGCTGCTTTTATTGAAAGCATTTTTGTCCAGGATTTGCTAGTAGTTTATCTGTTGTTTTTGTAGATATATGCTTCGTTTTTTTTATGTAAAGCTGTAAAACGTTAATTGAGGTCGTGGTTACGCTTAGCTTGTTTTATTTATTTACGTTTTTACCGTTAGTCATTTGTTTTATGCCTGTTTTTTTTGTACATACTATCTTCACTTCAATATTGTGTTCTTAGCAATCCTAGAATATGTTTATTACATAGGTATGGTCTCATTTGTTATACGAATATCTATGATAGATGATACGTCAAGGGAAAGGGCAAAACGTCTATCCTTTTAATAACGATGCTAAGCTTCTAAGGACTGAGATCTAGATGTCAGATGGCAGTCTGTTGCTTCATGAAAAATGGTTTATAGTTGTATCTTGTTAGACCGAATTCCTCGCAAGTTTACCTTCACCGTATAAAAAAGCAGTGGTGATGAAATTATTAACCTAAAGTAGGTTCAAATCTACTTGAAGTAGGAGGCGACCTGACACTGCCGGCAGTAGTGCGGAGGATGGTCGGTAGCGCAGTGTCGTGGGACGCGGTGGTGCCTTTCTGCGAGGACGTAATGTCGTAGAAGGAAGCTGCGGAACGGGAGAGGGCGATCTCAACTACTTTCCCGGGCCGCAGAAGACGCACCGGGCGCCGAGGAAGGGCGTACAACGCCCTCTTTCAACCCCCATGAATGAGTCCAGGGGCGAGGGACATGGGGAAGTCCGCGCCCCCTATTCGATGGACCCCGAGGAGGAGGCGGGCGCGAGTTTCGGTGCGCGCCTCAGAGGCGATGAACGGGGTAGTTTAATACCTCACTACCCTGTGCAGGAGGCGAGGCCCGGACAGACCGGGCCGGCACGAGAGTGTGCGGCCGCGGCAGAACCAAAGACTCCCGTGGCCCCGCGCGCCCGTCACCGAAGAGACACCGGTGTGGTTTTTAGTCAGTAGGAGTCTGACAGACCCCGTCGCCCACCCCAGGGTGGCGGACAGCCGTAAGGATTTTCCACCCCGGAAAAAAAAGGTTCAAATCTACTACCACAACTCGAGTCCTACTTATGCTTTCGTGTATATATGTCTACGCAGATGTATCTCTGGTTGTAGGACATGTCCTAAAACCAGAGATTTCAACACGTGACAACTACGAACCCGGGTGGATTAGTAGTTGCTCTGTAGTAGCTCAAACATAGAAGAAGCTTGTGTCCTAGCTGTGTAAACATTAGTGTAGATTGCAATATACTCCTAACCTTCATTTTCTACCAGACAAGTACTTCAGTGGCTATTTACAGCAATGCTTAAATAGTCCTTGACCTAATTGAGGACAAGTGGTCACATAAGCAAGTGAATATTATTACTGTATATTTGCTGCTGTAGCTGTGCTATTAGCTCTATCCTTTATAGTAATTGGACCTTCGTACCGACGCAGTTCAAGGACATATTTCGATCATACCCTTGACGTAATATTTTACCGTCTTTCCCATATGACCCAAGCAACACGTAACCTATATATTATCTTAAATGATTACATATTTATGCCTTAAAATTATACATACACTTTTAATCGGCATTGATGAGGTTTTACGTCTTTATAGCGCCATTTATTTCATGCAATAATGCTTAAAAGTCTATAATGGTTTAAAAAAGTAATTTAAAATGCAAACACTCTTAATTGCATTTTTCACTACTCTAAATTATGACTTCTTAAACAGCGCTAACACTTGGGCTAAGACTATTAACTTATATCGGTAATTTGAAAATAATAATGCATTATTTACATTATAACAAATGCATAGATAATGTCTTAAGTCGTATTTAAAATATTTCAACTTTTAATAAGATTTCAAACTTTATTATTATCTTCGATTGTGTTAATTTAATGCTACTCGTATAGTAGACTTGACTAAACAATAAATATAGCCTTTGCTCCGTTTTCGTTACTGCGTAAAGTTTTGTAACATCTTCAAGTTTTGTAAAGTGATTAATAAAGCATATAGCTCTATTTTGATCGAAATGGAAGTATACTTACTTCTATTAGTAATAAAAAGAAAATAAATTGTATTGGCAAACAGCTATTTTTAAATTTTGCTATTTACGAGAGGATTTCTTGCGATTATTACCTACGCGTTAAACATGGACGAAAACAATTGAAAAAAAAACCAAAAGAACAGGCAGAGTTAAAAGAAAACTTAAAAAATAATACTTATATTTTGTCAAGCGTTTGGACAAACAAAATAAGGATGAAATTGTCGATGTTGAGAAACACAAATCGCCGGAAGAGTTAGAGCTTATGCCGTGTGTGCCAATACCAAGTACGAGTCGCGCATCGTTAAGTGGTTCCGTAGCTGAAGAAGTGGCAATAGAAGAAGAGAAGTCTGTTGCCAATTTGTTGTTTGAAGGTGACTGAATGTGATAATTAGCGGAACATAAAGAATAGAAGAATTAATTATTTTTATTTGATAGAAATTTAAATTCATTATTTATTATTTTCCCGGTATTAATTCTGCCGGTGTGTAAATATTTTAAATTTTAATTTTTCATCTTATTTACTTTATATACCTGGTTTCAGACTGTAGTTCTACTGACGATGAAGAAGTTTGTACGGAATATATGAAAATTTTTATTATGAAAGATAAAATAACCGTTATCAGTATTTTTATTTTGTACTTAATAAACACAGACACAAGATTTTGTACCATTAACCTATACCTACATTATTTTTTTTGGTGAAACAAGATTTAGAAACAATCACATACACAAGATTTTGTACCATTAACCTATTCATAAAATTTTTTGGTGAATTAATTTTCGAAATAATCACAGACACAAGATTTTGTAACGAAGATCCTTCAAAACGAAACAGTAATTCTAAATATAAAAATAAAGTCTGACCGACATCGGAGCTTACGGAACGTCAGTATTTTTGAAATATGTGAATAAGAATGCCGATCGTCGCTTGTTCAGCATTTTTATTCATACATTTAAAAAAAGATGCTATTCTAAAATATAATCCTATTGCATTTTGAATAACTTTTCCTGAGAACGTTATGATACAAAACTGCTCTTCCAAAGTAATGTGAAACCTTTGAAAGGAAAGTTGTTCAGAATGAGCAATTTAATCAATATATCAAAATGAATTTCAATTAAAAACATTGTAGCTGAGCATACATAACAATCATGATCGGTCTGTATAATTTAAACATAATTTTATTTATTTTTTGCTTGTTTATACTTTTTTGGTGGTGTGTGATGTAACAGATCTTTTTCGTTGATACTTTTTTTTTCATTTTTCCAACCCTTACAATCTCTGTTTTATTTTCAGACTCTGATCCGTTTCCTATAACTTGTTGTCTCATTTTCAGCGCTGTTTGCTTTAAGGAATCTTCATAGTAACCGGTTTTTACATTTTTAACGACCCTGAAGTTTTCAAATTGTTTGCTGAACTTTTCTATATTCTGTCTTTCCAATTTTTGTATGGTAGGTACTATCTTTTTTTTTTATTTACATTCTCTTTTACCCTTTTCTCTGTTTTCTCTTTGTTATCATTTAAGGCTTCATCCTTCTTTTTCTTTAGGTCTGCTTCCTTTTCTTCTTCCAGGAATTGCTTTTGGGATATCGCAAATTTCTTTGGTATTCCCAATTACTTGGCACAATAAATAATTTTTTCACTCCTTTTTCTGTAGTGCACTATTTTGTATGGCATTATGAATCTGAAAATAATCCAAATATAAATTAAAATATACAATTGAAGGGTTTGTTAATAGCTAAGTATATCCTATATGCCGGACTAACTTATTGTTTTAGAGTTATTAAAACAATGACACGCAACAGGGATTGGGTTACACTGCTCAAGTGCTCAAGCGACTGAAACGCCTTTTCGAAGCGCCCCTTGCCCCGCACCACACGGTGCGCGCGCGGCGAAATTATGATTGGGGATTCCCCTGCAAAGTATTCTTCTACCTACTGACTTTAGCGAAATATTCAAATTTAAAACAATTGATTTATCAAAATTAACATGTTTATAACGTGTTTTCTTTATTTTTAATAAATTGTAGATGATGAGTAAGTAAATAGGTACCTAATTGATAACGTTTTGATCTAATAATTGCAGTACCCTACTAAGCCGTATATTAAACTTTATAAATGATGTGTTATAGAATAATATAAAGATCAAAACGTTTTTACTACGTATAACAAGCTCTAATTGTTTTGTCTGATTAAATTACGATTAACGGTACTATTATGCAATCATTAAATGCTTATAGCATTAATGTTACCTGTCGCCATATTGCCTTACTGTTTACATTTTTTGCGATTGTAGTTAGTCAACAAAATTTGAATAAATTGCGTTAATTATAATAAATTATGTTCACAAATGCCCTCCAGAGTTAATTATATGTGTAAAAACCATGTTTAAAGCTAAGATTTAACAAAACGTATTATATCCTAGGTTATGTTTGTGAAAATAAAATGTAAAAAAGGCTTGTCTGAGAAGGCGCGCTTGTTTTTTACCATATACATATATATCTTTCTACGGTAAATTGATATTCGCAGGTCAATTACAAGTTTACAGCCAAAAGAGAATGAATCAAATTCATACTTACCCATAAAATTATTATATCACTTCACAATCTGCATTAATTGCACAACAACACTTGTTTAAAATTGTAAAATATATATTTGCAAAGGAAATAAAAGAGTAAGCACTGTTACAGCATGCTGTTCCGTAATAGTCAGTTTACAAGCTTTATATCAATCGTAATGATGTCGCGAAAAGTGCTATATGCATAGTGATATGCTGTTTCCCGACTTCAATAATGATATTATACAACAGTTGTATTGCTATTAAACAGCCAAATTAAAGTTAAAAGCTGTATAATTTGGGGCCCAAATTAGACTTATAATAGCCGTACAAAAGAAATACAGCTGATATGCGGTATACTTGTAATGCTTTTCTCATGATTTCGTGCTATTATAAGTTTAATAAAATGTTACTTTGTGTTGCTTGGGGACGCTCGAGGGAAGGATGCGGCGCCATACGGTATTTCTATTTATAGCGAAGGATTGAAGGCCATGTGACTGACGGGATTCTCGGGTACTAGGAATGTAGCTATCTTTTCTGTGAATTACCTTTAAGCTCTTAACTGCCCTGCGTGTTGCGGGTTGGATTCCTGCACGGAACAGATATGTGAAATGAAATGAAATCGTTTATTAAGCAAGTAGGATCACTGATCACTTTTACACGTGAATGGTTTTTTTTTATAAACTAGATGAAGCCACAGATACCACAGTGTCTCAAGACTAAAGTCACCAGTGTGTGTTGCCAGTGATCACTTACGGAACTGAAACGTGGTCGCTCACAATGGGCCTCATACGAAGTCTCAGAGGCACACAAAAAGGGCAATGGAAAGAGCTATGCTCGGAGTTTCTCTGCGTGATCGAATCAGAAATGAGGAGATCCGCAGAAGAACCAAAGTCACCGACATAGCTCTGCGAGTCGCTAAACTTAAGTGGCAGTGGGCAGGGCACATTGCTCGTAGAACCGATGGCCGATGGGGCAGTGAGGTTCTGGAGTGGCGGCCACGTACTGGAAGACGCAGCGTAGGGAGGCCCCCAACAAGGTGGACCGATGACCTGGTGAAAGTCGCGGGAAGCCGATGGATGCGGGCAGCACAAGAACGGTCAACGTGGAAAGCCTTGGGGGAGGCCTTTTTCCAGCAGTGGACATCTATAGGCTGAAGAAGAAGAAGTAAAGATGAAGCCGGCATTTCCTAACTGACTACCTCTGAGAAGAAATAGCCGAATCAAACTCAGGGATCATCGTCTTTTTTCAAGTCCAGACATTAAAAATGAAAATGTTTACAATCATTTACGTTATACGCATACGCATATTGCTTAATAACAATGCTTAGCGGAGCGAGCAGCTCAGTCCCAAGCTTTATGTGATATGACCTACAGGTATTTGTGTCTGGCCTGGTTGTTTGTGTATGTGAGTTGAAATGTTTGTAAACGCACCCACGATACAGAAGAAATTGCCAGTGAAGGGCAACGTTTATAACAAATCGCACTCAGAAAGTTTTATGTTTACTTATTGTTTTTTTTTTATGATTTTCTAGCTTTCTGCTCGCGGCTTAGCCCGAGTAGAGTTCGGTTATATCGCGCTTTTTAGATTTCCCTCGGGAATATCAATATTTTTCGGCATAAAAAGTACCGCATTATTTAATGCGGACTTCTAACTTTACGTCTACATATTTCAAAGCAATCGGTTCATTAATTACGGCGTGAAAGCGGAATAAACAAACAAACAAACTCACTTTCCCATCTATACTCTATACTAATATATAAAGCTGAAGAGTTTGTTTGTTTGTGCGCGCTAATCTCAGGAACTACTGATCCGATTTGCAAAATTCTTTTTTCGTTGGATAGCCCATTAATCCAGGAAGGCTTTAGGTTATATAACATCACGCTGCGACCAATAGGAGCAGAGCAGTAACAAAAAATGTTGCGAAAACGGGAGCTAACGCAGATGTACATATTGCTTCCATTATTTTAACAGTCCCTTATTTTATATCAACTCAGCTCTTTTTAATTTTTTTCGGAACGGGAAGAACAGCGCACTCAGTTACCATTGAACTTAGCTCATGAGGAAATGCAATATTAGTAAAAGCAGTGAGCGCGGAAGAATGTTACAGCAGTGTAAGTTGTTAGTTTGGGATGAATGTGATGATATTCCACAAAAGGGCAATTGAAGCACTATATCGCACAATGGGGGACATCAAAGGCAACCAAGATTTCACGGGAGGGACGGTGGTACCTTTAGCTGGTGACTTTAGGCAGACCCTTCCGGTGATTACTAGGGGCATGCCGCCGGCAGATGAAATAAATGCCTCTTTGAAAGCATCTGCATTATGGGTTCGCGTGAAAAAGTATTGTCTCACCAGGAATATGCGAGGGCAACTTCATCACGATTCTCAAGCCGGGTATATGCAATATGCAGCTACTCTTTTAAAATCGGAGTAGATCGCATGCCAACTGACAGTAACGGCATGATTAGAATGAGTCGGGAGTTCTGTCAAGTTGTGGATAGCTCTGATGACCTATTAAATAATTCTATCCGGATCTTCAAACAAATATGGCCAACCGAGAATGGTTATGCGAAAGGGCAATTTTGGCGCCGACTAATGAAATAGTAAAATAAATGAACAAATCATATTAAACGTTTAGGGAAATGTTATCGAATACCTCTCAGTGGACAATATTACGGAAACTGAACAAGTTACATCATACCCTATAGAATTTTTCAACTCTTTAGAATTATCAGGAATACCACCACCCCATAAGTTGATACTAAAAGTTGGTGTTCCAGTGAATGAGGAATCTTGACGCTCCAAAGCTGTGTAATGGTACTCGGTTACAAATAACACATTTGGGTCACAACATTGTAAAGGCTACAATCATGGCTGGAATGGCAAAAGGACAAAATATCTTGATTCCCGGTATTCTCATCATCCCAACTGATTTGCCATTTCAATTTAAAAGAGTACAGTTCCTTCTGAAAGCAGCATTTGCTATAACAATAACAAAGCCCACAGATGCTTAAAGTTGCCGGAGTTCATTTAGAAACAACATGTTTTTCTCACGGACAACTCTATGTGGCATGCTCACGTGTATCAAATCCAGAAAACCTTTATATTTTGACAAAAGACTGCAAAACAAAAAAGTTGTTTAAGGAACCGTACTTACTTAAATGTGCTCATATTTCATCAAGCGTAATAATTTTAACCCTTATTTCGTAATATCCTAAGCATATTCAAAACACCAACCAACGCAAAATAATTAGAAGTATGATATTTGATGTTTCTTTCCTTTGCTAAACCTTTAAACCCGGTAAAATTAACGTTGCTATAGACCTTATATATCTTTATAATCCTACTAATAATATAAACTCGAAAATGTGTGAGGATGTTTGATACCTTGCAGTAATGTAGGCATTTATCTTCCCCCGGAAACGGGAACCACCGCGCGCTGTAAACTGAAGTCTACGCGGACGAAGTCGCGGGCAACAGCTAGTTTATAATATTACTATGACACTTTCTCATTTATAATATTAGTATGATTCGGTTATATCGTGCTTTTTAGATTTCCTTCGGAAATATCATATTTTACCGGGATAAAAAACTACCCTATTATTTAATCCGGACTACCAACTTTACGTCTACAAAATTTCAAAGCAATCGGTTCAGTAGTTACGGCGTGAAAGCGGAACAAACAAACAAACAAAGTCACTTTCCCATTTATAATATTAGTGTGAAGTATGATTTACGGCTTAGGACAATTTGTTTCACTTAAAAATAATAGGTAAAATTATTCATTCCTATGAGAAAAAACATGAAAATTCAAATGGGTGACGGTTTTGCTGAGTTATGAAATAAAATAAAATTATATAAAAATGTCCTAAAGAAGAAATGAGAAGTTAAGAAGAAAATTTTATCTAACATTATTCTGAATATTATTGTACTTTAATAGCATTTTACAACTTGGAAATGACTTTGATTCGGTAATTAGTTTAGGTACAAAGTTACAGAGTCGCACCATATCATTTACGACTGTATTTCAACCATAGTTTATAAATAATAATCATTCAGAATATTTATTTTTTAAATCTATATTATTATATTTATATTCTATCGTCCTTGTGCTGGGCACAGGTCTCCTCTCATACAGAGAAGGATTAAGCGTAATCACCACGCTTGCTCAATGCGGGTTGGCGATTTCAGACTTAAAGTCCAGGTTTACTCAAGATGTTTTCCTTCACCTTGTCAGTCATCAGTCATTGGTGTCTAAGATATACTTAGAAAGTCCATGTAACTTAGAAAAGTTACATTGGCACTTGCCTGACCTGCGATCGAACATATAAACAGTTTAAACGATACGATAAATATTTCCGTCTGACTACAACTTGAGTGTCTTCAAGGCTGAATAGGCTGCTAATAAACTAGTGCGCTTTACCATCAACAATTGCGTCATTGCTTACCATCAGGCGGGATTGCGGTCAAACGCTAGTTTATTCTTACTAATATCATAAATGGGAAAGTGAGTTTGTTTGTTTGTATGTTCCGCTTTCACCCTGTAACTACTGAACCGATTGCTTTGAAATTTTGCAGACGTAAAGTTAGAAGTCCGCATTAAATAATACGGTACTTTTTATGCCGAAAAATATTGATATTCCCGAGGGAAATATAAAAAGCGCGATATAACCGAACTCTACTCGGGCTAAGCCGCGAGCAGAAAGCTAGAAAATCATAAAAAAAAAACAATAAGTAAACATAAAACTTTCTGAGTGCGATTTGTTATAAACGTTGCCCTTCACTGGGAATTTCTTCTGTATCGTGGGTGCGTTTACAAACATTTCAACTCACATACACAAACAACCAGGCCAGACACAAATACCTGTAGGTCATATCACATAAAGCTTGGGACTGAGCTGCTCGCTCCGCTAAGCATTGTTATTAAGCAATATGCGTAATTATGACGTAAATTATTGTACACATTTTAATTTTTAATGCCTGGACTTGAAAAAAGACGATGATCCCTGAGTTTGTTTCGGCTATTTCTTCTCAGAGGTAGTCAGGAAAGGCCGGCTTCATCTTTACTTCTTCTTCTTCAGCCTATAGCTGTCCACTGCTGGAAAAAGGCCTCCTCCAAGGCTTTCCACGTTGACCGGTCTTGTGCTGCCCGCATCCATCGGCTTCCCGCGACTTTCACCAGGTCATCGGTCCACCTTGTTGGGGGCCTCCCTACGCTGCGTCTTCCAGTACGTGGCCGCCACTACAGAACCTTACTGCCCCATCGGCCATCGGTTCTACGAGCAATGTGCCCTGCCCACTGCCACTTAAGTTTAGCGACTCGCAGAGCTATGTCGGTGACTTTGGCTCTTCTGCGGATCTCCTCATTTCTGATTCGATCACGCAGAGAAACTCCGAGCATAGCTCTTTCCATTGCCCTTTTTGTGTGACCCTGAGACTTCGTATGAGGCCCATTGTGAGCGACCACGTTTCAGGTCCGTAAGTCATCACTGGCAACACACACTGGTGACTTTAGTCTTGAGACACTGTGGTATCTGTGGCTTCATCTAGTTTATAAAAAAAACCATTCACGTGTAAAAGTGATCAGTGATCCTACTTGCTTAATAAACGATTTCTTGTTTTGATTTTGAGTTTAAATAATAGGGTACTTTTTATCCCAGAAAAAATTGATATTCCCGAGGGAAATCTAAAAAGCGCGATATAACCGAATTCCACGCGGGCGAAGCCGCGGGCGAAAAGCTAGTTATTTAATGAATCTCTATTTCGTTATGTTGTAAATACCGTTCGAAGTTGGGCCGAAGTTACTACAAACTATTTTAATACCAAAATCGACAGGGATAAAGTTTGAAGTCAAGATTAATAATTGATTAAAGATTAATCTTACTAGCTTATAATAGTGTTTAGCAGTTCTATAGGCTAAACACCTTCCAAGCACGGCATTATTATAAGAATTTGGGCAGAGGCGGGGCAAGACCTAAATTTGGTGTGGGTAAGACAAAGGAGATGTTTCAGAAATGTATGGAGCCTGGGCCCAGCACATTGTACACTTAATGCTAAGTATAGTTACGCTATAGTTAACTGTATTTAATGTTATTTTCCTATATTTTGGCTTAGTTTTTCTAGAGATTCAATTTAACTCGGCTAAAAACTAAAAAATATGGTGGTCAGAATAAGCGAAATAAGATTTTGACAGTGACATTTGATTGACGTGTCATCTATCTAAGGCTATCGTATCTATATTAACTACCATATGACTGTTAAAAAAACAAAGCATGAATTCCGAACATACGGCCCATTAAATAAACACAATCAACACTCGACACGAACACAAGGGAAAAATAGAACTGTCAAAGAGTCGCCAATCAAATGTCATAACCACTGTCATGGCTACCTTAATAAAGGGTTATCTCACTAAAAAACGTTTCAAATAATTAATGATATATGTATACCTGTATTTTTATTCAATTTAATTTAGTAGTATTTTTATGAAAATCTTTTTTTCTTTTTTCTTTTTATATAGCGTACATAGTGGTGGCCCAAAATGAAACATCTCCTTTGGTGTGGGTAAGACAAATTTCGCGAGGCCCTGTTCTGTGACCTGAAGACGGATTTTACATAATAATAATAAAAAAACAAAACAATTAACACTGCCAAGTTTTTATTCATTAAAATACAAATTAGATTAAAACGAATGACAAATTATAGGTTTATATTTTTATTTTTAATTATAAATTGATCTATGCATCGGTAAAATATCATGATAACATTATTTTAAAATGTTGACAGTTTCTGATTTTTTGATTTAGCGGTTATTTTAAAGAGATATTTCGCCAAAGCATAATGTTCGTCACTTAAACCCATGTTGCTCAATTATGTGTCTGATTATGGCTGAGTATGTTTTAAAAAAAATAATACATTTTTAGCTGTAAAGAACTTAAATTTAATAGTGCAGTCAATTTCAACGAATGTCATCGGCTGTCATCGATATTTTTTGTGAATTATTGAAATTTATATTAATTTTCATTTCTATTAATCGATCGCCCGTAATACGATTGGATATGCAGTGTCAAAAGTGCAAAAAGAAACTGGCAAGTAATGGATCTCATTTCTTATGCCAAGGTTCATGCCAAGGAACATTTCATAGGAGTTGCGTGAAAGGGCTAACGGCAGACATGAAAGCAGGTAGAACAAGAACTTTCTGCAACAATTGTGAAGATGAACAACCTGAAGAAGAGGAGCTGGAAATGGAGGGACAAGGGTTCGAAAAAATTTTAAAAGACATACAGAACAAAGTCAATTCGCTTCCGGGATTTAAAAAACAATTAGATTTCATCATAACTAGTATGTCGGTTCTATCTGAGAAATATGACACCATTTTAGCAGAACACGAAGAATCAAAAAAAAAAGATAAGTAAGCTCGAAAAATCCGTCGAAAGTGTCAGCAATAAATGTGTTTACCTTGAAAAATGTAATGTTGCACTTGAACAAAAAGTGCTGGAGTTTGAACAGTCAACACGTAAACATAACATTGAAATCGTAGGTATCGAACAAATGCCGGATGAAAATGTCATGGAGGTAGTGAAAAAACTTGGAGATACGTTGGAGGTGAACTGCGACGACGTCGAATGGGCGAGCCGTCGACACCAACAGAAAACAAGCGACAAACCAGCCACAATAGTAATAGGATTCAAGAGTACGGGTACCGAAAGTCGGAATTTATGGTTAGCAAATCGACGTAAGCTCACTAAAGTAAACAGCAGTTTCATTACTAAGGGTTCACAGGAGAATAAGATATACGTAAATGAAGACTTAGCTAAAACCACTCGGGAATTGTTATGGAATGCCAAGACTAAACTCAAGGGAATTTATAAATACATCTGGGTCGTAAATGGCAGAATACTGGTGAAAAGGGAAGAAGGTGATAAATCTGTGTGGATTAGGTCGGAAGGCGATATTCGTGAACTGCTCAAGAAGTGAAAAGTGAAGTGTCAAAATACCTATACAGATAGGTACGGACGCCGGCACATCAAGCTGTTACAGTCTGTCAAATTTCTTCGATAGATTATCAACTTCAATTCAGTTCAAGATTGATTGGAAAAGTTTGACAGCTTTCGAATGGGTTGACCTTGCTGGCGTCCATACATAAGTTACGTGTAGATCTGGATAACATTTTTTATAACATTCTCGTTTATCGACAACATTGAGACAATAACAGATAGTCAAGTCGTTCCAGTGTGTGTTGATGACATATGTAGCTGGACAGCAACTTTAGACAGAAGTAAAGATTTTTGCCTAATACATGTTAATATAAGATCTTTAAAGAAAAACTTCAGTGAGTTACTCATAAGTCTAAATAATAGTCTACAATACATTGATGTGATAGTTATTACGGAACCAAATATAAGTTTTGAATGTTTAGGTTTTTATAAGATCAATGGGTACACAATAAGTAGTTTTACCCGCACCGGGCGAACGGGAGGGGGGGTGCTAGTGTATGCACGGGAGAGGCTCGCGACACAACTCATCAAGTCACTAATACCTACCGAGATGCACTCCGCGGAGTGTATTTCCATCTCATTCAACCACGTCAACGAGCAGATCTTTTTAATTTCCATTTATAGGCCGCCTAAAATAAATAAGCAGGATAAAATAGAACAATTCCTGAACGAACTACGTAATTTGCTTAAAAACATACCGCAATACATTAAAGTGATTTTATGCGGCGACATAAATTTAAACTTGCTTAAGCAACAGGATAAACATGTTAATTTATATGAAGATCTATTAGCCGAATATGGGTTCACTAAATGTATAGATCAAGTCACCCGTAGCGAAGTTGTTATGAACAACTTGGTAGAATCATGCTTAGATCATATTTTCATTCGAGCACCACTCGCACTTTTGCAATCAGCTGTAATACGAACCAAAATATCGGATCATTACCCAGTAGCGGTAGCAGTAGAATGGGACCGCGCTCCAAGCAACAGTAAGAACACCGCTATAACTACGACTACGACACCGACGTCACAAGGGATATGCACGCGCGCACTCATCAAGCCTGCGAAACGGAGTGTCCTTGATAATCGTGCGGTGCGGGAGAAATTATCGTGTATAGATTTTGATAGTCTCTTGTCAATTGAGTGTCCCATTGAATTGTATGAATCTTTCAGAAAAATATTTGCTGACATTTATGAATCTTGCTATAGAAATATAGTCGTTAACAAAGGAGTCCGAAACAATAAAAACTGGATAACAAGAGATCATAAGAAATTGTTATCAGAAAGAGACAGATTATTTGCAATATGGAGTGAAGAACCTAAGAATATGATTAAACGTTTAGAATACACTAAATATAGAAATAAATGCAACAAAATATTAAATAAATGTAAAAATGAATACGATAGGCAAAGTATAATAGATTGTAATAAGAATATTAAAAAGTTATGGGAAAGAATACATGTAATGATGGGGACGAATAAGCAATCCTTGGATAGTGTAATATTAAATAACATTAAATTACAAGGCAGTGTAAAAGATATTTGTGATAAGTTCTCGTCAACATTTACAACAGAAATTGAAAACATTAAACACGACTGTGATGTGAAATGGTTAGACAGAAGTACATATGTTAAGGAGAAGAGTGTGTCTATGAGATGGCGACCGGTGAATAGTCAGGATGTTAAGAAAGTTATAACAGATATGGATACAAATAAATCACCCGGAAGCGATCTCATACGCATGTCGGATCTTATATATCTGGTCAATAAGGTGAGTCCTGTGCTTGCACATCTTATTAATCTATGTGTTAATAAATACGTATGTCCCAGCAAATTAAAAGAGGCCATAGTGCGCCCTATTTTTAAAAGAGGCGATCGTAAAACGTTGTCCAATTATAGACCAATTGCCATCTTATCAAGTGTAGACAAAATTATAGAAAAATGTATTGTTAACCAATTAGGAATTTATCTACAAAAAAACTCTATCATAAATATATGCCAACATGGTTTTCAAAAGAGTAAAAGTACGACCACATTGTTATCAAAGTTTTGTGACGAAATTAATAATAAGTTAGACCAAAAGCAATTTGTAGTAGCAGTATTTTTCGATTTTAAGAGAGCATTCGATACCTTAGAAATAAATACTTTATTAAATGCAATGGAGGAGTGCGGTGTGGGAAAACCACTTAATAATTGGTTTAGAGACTATCTTACGAAGAGGTATTACCGTGTAAAGGTGGGCGAGTCGTATAGTGATGCGAGGGAAGTGAGGTGCGGAGTGCCCCAGGGCGCGGGGTGCGGGCCAGTATGCTACCTAATGCACGTCAACAGCTTGTGCGGCGTTTTTCGCAGCTGTTCGACGTACATGTTCGCGGATGACCTGTGCGCGCTGCGCGCTGGTACCGACCTCGCTGAAACTTGTCGACTTGTGCAGCACGACATAGACAGAGTTGTTGAATGGTCGCACGACAATGGGATAATCTTAAACACGGACAAAACCAATCTGGTTATCATACGCTCACCTTATTTACCACCACCTGGTGAACCACCTCCAATGTACGCACACGAGTATATATGCATTCATAAAGACTATGTTAACTGTAAGTGCAAACCTATTGTGCGCGATGAATGTGTTACATATCTCGGAGTAAACGTTGACGAGGACTTTTCGTGGTCAAAACACATCGATTACTTGTGTAATAAACTTAGAATTTTACTTGGTAAATTCTACCATCTAAGTTTTAAAGTGCCATGCAGTACTCTTAAGTGCCTTTATTTACAGTTGGTTGATCCAATATTAAGTTACGCACTCGAATGTTATGGACTGACATTCAAAAGCAAACTACAAAAATTAGAAGCTCAGCAAACCAGATTTATAAAACTAATAGTAAGCAAGAAAACCAAAAACAAATGTAAAGATGATTACAATAAGTTGTTTAAAATTTGTAAAATTCTTCCTGTCAGCCTAAAGCATAAGTATCTAGTTCTGGTCAGCAGTTATGGTAGCTGGGAGCGTCACTCGCTAATAACCCATAACTACGCAACTAAGATGGTGTCAGCAGGTAAATTTAATGTACCAAGAGTCAGTAATTATTTTGGCGACCGAACGCTGGACAAAAGAGTACCATACTGGCTCAACCAATTGCCTGCTGACATAAGAGGTCAGAAAACAAAACGTAAATTTGCCAGAGCACTCAAAATGTTCTTACTCAGTAGTCTGTAAGCAATTTTGTAAGACCTGATATTATTGATATAGCTTTTTTTTTATGTAATATTGTTACAAATGGACCTTATGTCGACGGCATAAGGTTCAATATCGCGTGACATGCAGTGTGTCACTTTTGAGCCCTATTCCTCCAGATCTAGACATTTTCTAGGTACAATAATAAAACGCATTACTAGACTCAGGACGGCCTATCGAATGGTACAGGTCTCAACAGTTTTGTCAACAAAGCGTCGACATCGAAATTTCTAGAAAACCGTTTCCGGGAATTACCGTAGGTACTTCCGAGTGACCTCGAAGTTATGTGCTATTATTATTACGTCTAGAGGAATCTGGAATGTTCGATCAGCTGGACTATATAAAGCACCGTGACGCCGGCGGAGAGTCAGTCTACACTCGACTAGCGATACGAAAACAGCGACAGTTAAGAAGCGATCTTAAAGAAGACCTACTGCGACAATTACAACGAGAACTTCGAGTACTACGTGAAGTAACATCTGCAGCGTTATTGTGTGTATTACAACACGGACTTCGTGGACGTAAGAGAAGACTTCAGTGCAACGTCAGCGACATTCTACTTGTCATTGCCTACAATCGACTGTACCTTCGTTGCCAATAAACTTCGTAACCCTTAACCGGCGTTTGAGTACCCCTAGCCCGTAACAATTGGTGTCAGAAGCGGCATGCCGGTCACGCCAAGGGAAGACGAAGGAGTTCGCACGCGACGACAGGCAGCGATGGATTTGGCGCGTCAAGAGGAAGAATCGCTTGGTGTCCCTGCACCCGAAACAGAAGCGGCCGTCGTAACACCTATTAGCGCGCCTACTACCACTACTATTCCCGGAAGCAGTGGATGCGATTTATCGGCGTTGCTGGCCCATTTGACGGTGCAAATAAAAAGTATAGCAGAATCCCAAGCAGAAACCCAGGCTCAAATAAAACAATCCCAGGCAGAAACCCAGGCACAAATCATAAAAAGTGTAGCAGAATCCCAGGCAAAATCCCAGCAATTAGTATTAGAACTTAATGAAAAGTGGCAAATAACCAAAGAAGAGGTTAACGACCTTAAAATAAAAACAGCACAACAAGATGCCCGTATGGATCAGCAAGAAGCTCGTATAGAGAAACTGGACAATACCATCATGGAGTGTGAGAAAGAAATACAGTTTCTCCATAAAACGGTGCAGAAAGGAGGTATTAAAGGTATGGTATCGGTACCTAGTGCTTTTCCGACTTTCCAAGTACCTCATTTTGACGGAACAACGTCATGGGTGGCCTTCCGCCTTCAATTCGAAAAGGTCGCAAAAGGCAACAACTGGGACGACGATCAAGCGGTAACCGCTCTTACGCTTGCTCTGCGTGGTGATGCGGTACAAATTCTCGAAAATATTTCCGGCGATTGCAATACCCTAGCCTGTCTGCTAGAAGCGTTGGAGTCTAGATATGGAGAGAAACACCTGGAACATGTCTACAGGGCTCAACTCCGCGACCGCACACAGAAAAGCAGTGAGGGTTTGCAACAATGGGCATCGGAAATAGAACGTATTGTTCGGAGGGCGTATGCTTCAACGCCGGGAGCAATTGATGCTACTACGGTGCAAGCTTTTACTGATGGAATCCGAGATGCAGAAGTCAGGGCTGCAGTTCGTCTGGGTCACCATCAGACTCTGAAGGCAGCCTTGACACACGCTCTGGAGGTGGAAGCAGTACGCCAAGACGGCCGACAACAGCACCGCATTCGCGAGGTAACCCCAATAATAAAAACTCGGCAAGGACCAACCTGCTATGAGTGCGGCGAAAAGGGTCATATTCGGATCAATTGTCCCAGGAAGTCTAAGGGAAGAAGTACTTCTGGGACACAGGTGGAAGCCGAGGATTTAAACTAGGAACAGCCAGGGCTATGGGGCGAGTACTGGCTGGTCGACATGTAGCCCCCATTATAACAGTATCACAAGTGGGTGACGGAAATAGTCTCATTATAGAAGGAGAACTGAATGGTAAATCCTGCAGTTTCACATTGGATACTGGTGCATCAAGAACCATTGCACGACCGGAGCTATTTCCTCGGACCATAGTATGGAAAAGAGGATCTTCACAATGCCGATTACAAACCGCCACTGGCCAACCAGTACTCGTCCTTGGTGAAACGAATGTGACTTTGAAAATGGGTGATAAGACATTCACGCACCCTGTTTTAGTAGCGAATATTACAGATGATTGCATAATAGGACTGGACTTTTTGAAGAAACAGCAGTGCGTCCTTAATGTAGCAAAAGGAGTATTGAGTTTTCCAGAACAAGAAGTATTTCTTCAAGGTGGAAAACAAGGGTCAGTGTACTGTTTAAGGAGAACGGTATTACCACCAAGATCAGAAACCTTAGTAAATATTAGACTATCACCAATAGGATGCCGTAAACGTTGCATTATAATAGAAGATTCTGGAGATCACCCAGACTGGATAACAGCAAGGACACTGATGATGATTTCCGATAAACCAAAAGTACGAATTATCAACGTTAGTAACAAAGAAATAATTCTTGAAAAGAATTGCATGGTGGGTGTGTGCGATCATGTAGCGTCTTTGAGAAAAACAGAGGCGCACGAAAAAGGACGCGATAAGAAGTGGCAGGAACATGTATCGACACTACTCGAAAATTGTAAGGGTAATTTAAACAAGTTCGAAAGTCACAAAGTTAGGCAACTGCTGCATAACTTCCATGACATCTTCTCGAAGACCGATGGTGACGTGGGAAGGACCGGGCTCGTCAAACACCATATAGATACGGGGGATACACAGCCGATAAGACAGAGACCACGTCGTATCCCCTTTGCAAGAGAACAGGAAGTCACGGAAATGTTAAGAGATATGGAGAAAAACCGGATTATAGAAGCATCCACCAGCCCTTGGTCATCTCCAGTTGTCCTAGTCAAGAAAAAGGATGGCAGTACAAGGTTTTGCGTTGACTACAGGATGTTGAATGATGCCACGAAAAAGGACAGTTATTCCCTGCCACGTATAGATGACACTTTGGACTTACTAAGTGGCATGAAATGGTTCTCCACAGTTGACCTCAAAAGTGGATACTGGCAGGTGGAAATCTGTCAGCAGGATAAAGAAAAGACCGCTTTCACCACTGGTCCTGGAAACGGTCTCTGGCAATTCAATGTCATGCCTTTTGGACTGTGCAATGCTCCTGCTACATTCGAGCGCCTAATGGAGCGCATTTTGGTGGGGTTGCTTGGTGATGCATGCCTAGTCTATTTGGATGACATCATCATTATGGGACGAAGCTTCGAAGAGCACCTACGCAATTTGGAGAAAGTTTTCCAGAAACTGCGTGAAGCAAATTTAAAACTCAGTCCTAGTAAGTGTACACTATTCCAGAAAGAAGTTGGATACTTGGGACACATTATTTCGGCGCAAGGAATTCGAACAGACCCTGAAAAAATAAAAGCCGTGTCGAAGTGGCCTACCCCTCGTAATAAAACTGAGGTACGCTCTTTCTTGGGTCTGTGTGCATATTACCGTCGGTTTGTAAAGAACTTCTCCGAGTTAGCGAAGCCGTTGCATCGTTTAACAGAGGAAAAGTGTCAATTTGAATGGAACTCTGACTGCGAACAGGCATTTGCGCTACTGAAAACTCACTTGTGTGAGGCTCCTGTATTAGGTTACCCTAGTCGGGAAGGTCGATTTTTGGTAGACACGGATGCCAGCAATGTTGGTATTGGAGGAGTTCTCTCTCAAACACAAGGAGATAGGCAGGTCGTGATTGCATATTTCAGCAAATGCCTTTCCAAGCCAGAAAGAAATTACTGTGTTACCCGCCGAGAACTTCTGGCCGTTGTTAAGACCTTACAACACTTCAAGAAATATTTGATTGGGAGACAGTTTACACTTCGTACCGATCACGCCGCCTTACAGTGGCTCCTCCAATTCAAAGACCCAGAAGGACAAGTAGCAAGGTGGATAGAGCAGCTGCAAGAATTTGACTTTGTCACTGAACATCGAAAAGGCAAGTCACACAATAATGCTGATGCTTTGTCTAGACGACCTTGCGAAGAATCTTGCCGACATTGTGCCAAACAGGAAAAGAAAGAGAACGTAAGGATTATCCAGGTGAACGATTTGGACGAAGACTGGGACAATCAATCATTGGAAGACGCACAAAAGGAAGACAGTGACTTGAAGACAGTAATCGAATGGAAACAACGTGGCCAGAGGCCCGCTTGGAGTGAAATATCAGCGCTTAGCCCAGCAGTAAAAAGTTACTGGGCTCAGTGGGACAGCCTGATAATTGATAATGGAGTTCTCAAGAGGAAATGGGAATCACCCAGTGGACAGGAGGTCACCTTACAGATAGTTGTTCCCGGTGATAAAGTCGCGTCAGTGCTACGACAGGTGCACGACGGAGTATCCGGAGGACATCTTGGAGTAAAGAAAACCCTGGAAAAGGTGAGAAAAAGATTCTATTGGGTGCATTGCCGCGAAGACGTAGAGGACTGGTGTAGAAAATGTGTAGCCTGCTCCTCAGTAAAGGGACCGCAAACAAGGGCCAGAGGTCGACTTAAAGTGTACAATGTAGGTGCACCATGGGAAAGAGTTGCTGTCGATATAGCTGGGCCATTCCCTGTTACTGAAGAAGGGAATAGGTATATCATCGTCATGCAAGACTATTTCAGCAAATGGCCAGAAGCTTTTGCAGTACCTAACCAGGAAGCTCATACAGTCGCCAAAAAAACTAGTTCACGAGGTGTTCTGTCGATTTGGCGTTCCCTTGGAGTTACACTCTGACCAGGGTAGAAACTTCGAGTCTTCACTATTTCAAGAGGTTTGCCAACTACTCGGGATACATAAGACTCGTACAACACCGTATCACCCACAGTCAGATGGAATGGTCGAAAGATTCAATCAGACGTTGGAGAATCATTTGGCCAAAGTAGTGGAAGAACATCAAAGGGATTGGGACCAATACATTCCACTCTTTTTAATGTCATACCGCTCAGCAACACATGATAGCACAAATTGCACACCGGCGAAAGTCAACTTCGGCCGAGAAATTAGACTACCCATAGATGCACTAACCGGAACACCTCCCGATACTCCTATCCTAGCCGTCGACTATGTGGCCGACCTGCGGCGTAAATTAGATGGAATACATGAGCTAGTGAGAGAGAATGGTCTGAAAACCAGTGAGAAAATGAAGATCCGATACGACCGCAAAGCTAACGTGCCCGGATTCGAAGAGGGAACTTTGGTATGGTTGCATAATCCCATTAGAAGAAAAGGAAAGAGTCCAAAGTTCCAAGCCAAATGGGAGGGTCCGTACACGATAGTAACCAGAATAAACGATGTCACCTACCGGATTAAGAAAGGATCTAGAGGGAAGCTGAAAATCGTACACGTAGACCGCCTAGCTCGCTATTATGGATCAAATCATGCTCGGGACGAGCATGACTAAGAAGGGGGCAATGTTACAAATGGACCTTATGTCGACGGCATAAGGTTCAATATCGCGTGACATGCAGTGTGTCACTTTTGAGCCCTATTCCTCCAGATCTAGACATTTTCTAGGTACAATAATAAAACGCATTACTAGACTCAGGACGGCCTATCGAATGGTACAGGTCTCAACAGTTTTGTCAACAAAGCGTCGACATCGAAATTTCTAGAAAACCGTTTCCGGGAATTACCGTAGGTACTTCCGAGTGACCTCGAAGTTATGTGCTATTATTATTACGTCTAGAGGAATCTGGAATGTTCGATCAGCTGGACTATATAAAGCACCGTGACGCCGGCGGAGAGTCAGTCTACACTCGACTAGCGATACGAAAACAGCGACAGTTAAGAAGCGATCTTAAAGAAGACCTACTGCGACAATTACAACGAGAACTTCGAGTACTAAGTGAAGTAACATCTGCAGCGTTATTGTGTGTATTACAACACGGACTTCGTGGACGTAAGAGAAGACTTCAGTGCAACGTCAGCGACATTCTACTTGTCATTGCCTACAATCGACTGTACCTTCGTTGCCAATAAACTTCGTAACCCTTAACCGGCGTTTGAGTACCCCTAGCCCGTAACAATATTGTTGCATTTTTAATTATTGCTGATTAAATATTGATACACTGTTTGTTCCGTTCCCGCAGACAAACCGTGAAAACGGTTTTGCGGGGCATAGCATTTATCCTATATTGTACAAGTGGACATTAAGAAAATAAATAAATAATAATAATAAATATAAGTTTGATTTGATAGGTTGGCTTCCTAGTATAGAAAGTAAACAAATAAAACAAGGGATTCCCCGCACTGGTTGTCGACGGCAAGGATTTACTCGCGGTAGTTATGCAATGTAAGCAAATGTTCCCAGAATATAAAAATATATTTCACAACAAAATTAATTTATATCTCCTTTTTTTTCTTGCTTTGAAGCAATGCATACAAATATTTGAAGGCGCGAGGCCCCTTGTACCGCGAGGCCGTAGGCGGTGGCCCACGTCGCCCAAGCCTTACGCCGCCTCTGAATTTGGGGTAACACTGACGCCAGACATGTTGAACAAGTGTTTTGTAAGAAGATGCCTTTTTTAGGGTTCCGTAGGTAAATGGCAAAAAAACGGAACCCTTATAGATTCGTCATGTCCGTATGTCACAGCCATTTTTTTCCGAAACTATAAGAGCTATACTGTTAGAACTTGGTAGGTAGATTTGTTCTGTAAACCACATTAAGATTTTGATGCAAAAATAACAAAAAATAATAATAAATATTGGGGGCCTCCCTTTACTTAGAACTGAAACTCAATTTTTTTTTCATCAAACACAATATACCTGTGGGGTATCTATGGATAGGTCTTCAAAAATGATATCAAGGTTTCTAAAATATTTTTTTTCTAAACCGTATAGTTTGCATGATAGACGCTTCAAAAGTGGAAAAAAGTTGGTCCCCCCCTCTAACTTCTAAAATAAAAAAATTAAAAAAAAAGCATGTGATGTGCATTACTTTAAAAACTAGCAACGAATATTGTTTTGAACGAGATCTAGTAAGTAGTTCTTTTTTAATACCTCGTAAATCGTAAACCGCTTATGACCGTGTAATCTTTCATAAAAACAACTTAAATCCTTTAATTTCATAAATCAATGGTACGGAACCCTTTGTGCGTGAGTCCGACACGCACTTGGCCGGTTTTTTTTGACCAAACTTTTCTTGATCTCCAACAGACAGAATAGCAAGTGCTAAAATTCGTAATGATGCGTTACCCAACTAACTAAATCTAAACTAAATACTTTGCCTGCACAAATTAATACCGCTCGGCCAATGAACGTACTGAAACCGGTGGGACATTTTACAGTAATGAGCCGATCACTTGTAGTCCAAAGAGTTAGAGACGGACAAACAAACAAGCAAACCTACAAGTGAAGCTAATAAAAAGCACGTAAAAATAATAAAAAGAAAAGATTGTAAAGCTTTAATTTCACAAAGCACTCTCAACATTTTGTTAAGTGGCCACCCAGTTTGAAATCAGATTCGCATTTCATCAATCCAGTTAGATAATAGAGCTCATTGACGTTCAATTCAATTATTTGCTATAAATAGGTAGGTCCCTATTGGTGGAGTAATGCCATGATTTCCAATCGACGCGGCTGCATTTATTTAAGTATGTCAAAAACGCTTTGAAGCTGTATAATCTGATGCTTATCGGTTTCGCTTTAGGAGATAGGAGATCAATGAAAGTAAATGATTGTTTATTTATTTAGGTAAATGGAAATCAAGTAGGTATCTGGTATAACTGTTTGATTTATTTTATTTTGTGTTTGTTATTGACCCAATTACTTTCACGAAGATGAAGTCAAAGTTTTTTTCATTTATTTTCAGAACTTCATGATCAGCCAATAATGTTATAAGCCCTCATCATCATCATCCCAGCGTTAATCCCAGTCGCATCCGAAGCCTTTTCAGCTTTGGAGTCTGGGGTCCGCTTTTACCAGTACAACTGCTGATATGGCTAAAGTTCGACATTTTCCGTGAAGCGACTGCCGTCTGACCTCCACAACCCGAAGGCGACATCGAAGCATTGCAGTTAGACCAATTGTTGGACTTTTGAGGGCTCCAACAACCCGTAACGACTGCCACTAGATGTTCGTAGGGCAACCGGGACCAACGGCTTAACGTGCTTTCCGAGGCACGACCAGACCAGTGCAAATATTCATATTCATAAATACTTGCACTTTGCGGGGATCGAACCCGCGCCACCTTGCGCAGCGGCCGCGTCCGCTACCGCTACGCCATGGAGGCTGTCAATAATGTTATAAGCCCTATCTCGGTGAAAGGGAGGAGGCTGTAATTTATCACACTGATCCAGTGTGAGTTAGTAGTTCATCATCATCACCATCATCATCTCAGCGTTAATCCCAGTCGCATGCGAAGCTTTTTCAGCTTTGGAGTCTGGGGTCCGCTTTACCAGTCCAACTGCTGATTTTGGCTATACTTCGATATTTTCCGTGAACCGACTGCCGTTTGACTTCCACAACCCGAAGAGGATATTGAACCATTGCAGTTTTTTTTTTTTTTTATTATAAACTAGCGCTTAACCGCAATCCTGCCTGATGGTAAGCAGTGACGCAATCGTTGATGGTAAAGCGCACTGGTTTATTAAGAGCCTATTCACTCTAGCCTTGGGTCGTCCGCTAGTGGAACGGAGATGGGGGAATTAAATCATGCAATTCCCTCGCACACTCCCCGAAATGCATCCTATAGAACACCGAAAGGCTGGCTACTCTACGCCTGTGCTCTAGGCTTTGGAGACCAACTCGAGTTAGATCAGGGTCACCAATCAGCCTCTTTGCACGTCTTTGTCGTAACAAAGATCTAACTCGAGTTGTTCGGTTGGACTTTTGAGGCCTCCAACAACCCGTAACGTCTGCCATTAGATGTGCGTATGGCAACGGCTTAACGTGCTTTCTGAGGCACGACCAGACCGGTACAAATATTCATATTCTTGCATACAAATATTAGCACTGTAGCGGCCGTGTTCGCTACCGCTACGCCACCGAGGCTGTCTAGTGTAAGTTAGTAGATGTTAAATGTAAATTTTTCGTTCTAAGATATGTTGGTTTCCTCACGATATTTTTTCTTCGTTTTAAAAGCAGGGAAGTAACGCGTCTGTTTGTTTTCATACCGACGACCTACTTGTACCAGTGGGCCACCCCTAAAAACTTTTAGCGCGTAGGTCGTGTTACGTAATTAAAACTCAAATAGATAGAACGTTGTATATTGCACGTAAGTAAAGAGTACAATGTGTGCTATAAGTTAAGTAATTACAAGAGTGGAGACGCAACTATGTTACTACAGAATGTACAGACTGTGAATGCGGATGCGTAAAATGTACAATGCAAAATGTGTAATGTGTACAATGGAAAAATGTGTGGCGATAATGTGTCTCTTACAAGCTATGCACAACCTTAAATACTAAACAATAACACAGCTATCTCTAAACCATAGTGGGGTGACCAATCGGGCGTCCTTGATGCTGATTCGCTGATGAAGGGAGGACGTGGCGTACGATTGGTCGGTGGACATTACCCGCCAATTCAGTTCACGTGCAAGGTGGTTCGGTGTGGTCCACGCGCTCCCACGACATGGGCCCGCAGATATGCTTCCGGAGTTCCGGGGTGAGATTTATTAGGCACCCTCGCTGTAGGCGGTCAGGACCCACGCTCTTTGTCTTCCGAAAACCTTGTGTGACTCTGGTGTGATTTATTTTTTATTTATTTATTTATTTATTTTATTTTATTTATTTATTTATTTATCCCTTTCGCGGAAGGTCGTCAATAGTTGGACCATCCATTGTTGTATTGTAGCAACTATCTGCTACAAACTCTTTTGCTTTTTTATGTTCATCGGGACTAATATTAGCCACAGCTTCTATTTTTATTTCGTTTCAGTATCGCCTCTAAACCTAGTCAAATAAAGCGTATATCGCTGCAGGAGTTTCATGTCCATAAGTTTCGACTCTAGTATTAAGTATTTTATATGTTAATCCTGGGTATAAACTGTATTGCATGATTTAATTCCCCCATCTCCGTTTCATCATCGGAAGACCCGTCGTACGGCGAATTTGCACCCTTACGTTGTTGCCCCACAACGATCCGAACGAAGCGTTTCGCCTCGTCTTTTATATCATCGATTTTCTCGGTGGTAGGCAACAACATCAGCCGCCGGCATAAGTTACCACCCACCAGACAAAGTCTTGCCGCCAAGCGATTCGTCGTGTTCCGGCATGATGTCTGGTGAAGCCGTACGGAGGACTGGTCTGAGCAGTTGTGTTGCGATGTGTACCGGGTACGATGTGCCTAATGTTGTTGTGTCGGGAGTTTGGTCGTGGAGGGTCTCCAGATCATCCTCTGGCGCAGCATCGTTGGTCGTGTTGTTGGGTTAAACATTGCATCACCTCGCTCAACTGCCGTCTTCCTTCCTATTCACTCAGTTTTTTTGAAGTGAATAGGCTTAATAAACTAGTGCGTTTTACCATCAACGATTGCATCACTGCTTATCATCAGGTGGGATTGCAGTCAAGCACTAGTTTATAACTAATAAAAAAAAAATATCGTGGGACCGGTAAAATTTTCCCACGGCGGTGTTTCCGTCGGATTACAATTTGAGTGTCTTCAAGGCTAGAGTGAACAGGCTCTTAATAAACTAGCGCGCTTTACCATCAACGATTGCATCACTGCTTACCATCAGGCGGGATTGCGGCAAGCAAGTGTTTAGTGTATATATATATAAGTATTAGTGCCAAATTTCATTCCAATCCATTTAGTAGTGTTTGCACGAAAGAGAATGGAACATCCATCTATCCGCACAAATTTTTTGCTTAGGTATAGGATTGCCAAATCTTGACTTAAAGCTAGAACAATTGATGTTAAGTTATGATGAATGATCTTAACATCAATTGTTATGGATTGATATAATTTTCGTAATGAGAGGAAAATGTTATCAATCCATATTGACTTAAACGCTGACGTCACGAGACGCCAGATGAATAGACGCCGATTACTTTGATGTGGGTGACTCCATTGAAAAGTAATGACGCGGCTCAAAGGACAAATTACAAGACACCCTTCGACCTTCAGAGGCATCAATTTACGATGGATAGACAAAACTGTTAGGTAATTGCGTAACACACTAACTGGAGGAATGGCTTTAATTTGACAATTCACCAACATCCATTGCGTTATTTGTTTTGTTGCGTCGAATTTTGTTTCCAAAATATGAAGCATTGGATTTGTTGTCATTTGAAATGATTTAAATTATGATTGATAGTGTGTTGCGTAATTAGGGTGGTGGTTCTTTTGGAGTAGGGTAAGCAAGCGCAGGAAGTTGGCTTGTAGGTGGACTAGCAAAGCTGTATTTTTAAGTGACTTCAAAAAGAGGAGGTTATCAATTCGACCGTATGTCTGTAAGCCAAATTTTAAGTGTTATTTTTGTGCGCGCACATTTCCGGAAAGAAGTCCGCTTTAAGTAATTATTTTTTGTTGTACTATGTATTGTTCAAATTAGGGAATACTATAACTTTCATCAAATCGGTTCAGTAATTTTTGAGATAGGGATTTTTTTTCGTAGATGAGAACTTATTCCAACATGGGTTATGGCTGCCACTATTATTATGAGGTGAAAATAATAATAGTTTCTTTAATATACTATTGTACTTAAAAAAGCAAGCGGAAAGTAAAGACGACAGCACGTCAAGCTACCACAATCTATACTAATATATAAAGCTGAAAGAGTTTGTGTTTGTTAGAACGCGCTAATCTCAGGAACTACAGGACCGATTTGAAAAAAAATTGCGTTGGATAGCCCATTAATCCAGGAAGGCCTTAGGCTATATAACATCACGCTGCGACCAATAGGAGCGGAGCATAATTAACTCCACGCGAAAGTAGTCGCTGGCGGCCGCTAGTCTGTCATATTTCTTTATTTGATTTAACGCCAATTGTAGCTCAAGAAACTCCTTGCTTTTGACCTAATAGGGCCACGGGTTCTTTGAAAGTGATACTGTGGTCCCTGGTATACAGGCAAGTGATGGAACACGACCGGGTTTCAGTCAGTAAAAGTCTGACATGCTCTTCCGCACTGCTCAGAGCAGGAGAGGTTATTTGATGATCTCAAATTCTCATCCAAAAAAAAAAAAAAGGAGTTGTGTTGCTGATTCTAATGATTAAAATTCTTTATTTGTTAAAGTCGCGAAAAATATTTAAATTATCATAAAATCTAACACTGAACTAAGAACAACTTGCAAAAAACTTAGTAATTTTGGATTTCGCTTTCATTTATCAAATTTTCTTATCAAAGTCATTGTTAAAGCATGATTTCTTTATGACAATTTGCTTAGAATTTAATATCTCTAACTCCAAACAATAAGTAAGTAAAGTACGGCAGTAAGGTTCTGGAGTGGCTGCCACTTACCGGAAGACGCAGCGTAGGGAGGCCCCCAACAAGGTGGACTGATGACCTGGTGAAGGTCGCGGGAAGCCGATGGATACGAGCAGCACAAGACCGGTCATCGTGGAAAGCCTTGGGGAGGCCTTTGTCCAGCAGTAGACCTCTTTAGGCTGAAGAAGAAGAAGTAGAAGAACTCCAAACAGTTTTGTATATCCAAAGTGTATATTCCAAAGTGTACCTTTTGTGTGCTCCTATTCAGGTGATTACAGGGCTCAGGCGTAAACAGGCTGGTGATAAAAATGTACAATAAATGTATTGTATGGGCTGAATATGACTTCCTTTATTTCGAGGTTGTAAAACCTCGCCATAAGGGCTATGTAATTTTAAAAGCCTGTCATCCTGAGTGGCAATAACCTGTTACGCTTTTGGGAGGTGGTATACGGGCATGTGGTAATGTAAGAAGGCAAGAAAAAAGACGTTTATTTACTGTATACATGACACTGCGAAAGTACGTACGCAAAAAATGGAACAAGTTAGGGAATATGAGTAACAATAGGGTAGTTGACTAACAAAAACTAATTAGTCCGTCAGTCAGATTTCCAAAAAATACTAGACACGTATTTTTTCTTTTTTCATATAAACCAAAAATGAAGACGACCCAGTGCGTTGAAAACTCGTGTAACGTCAGTGCTCGCTATACTTTTTAGCGAACAGTGACGTCACCAGCCACCACTCCTGATTTTTGATGCCTTTTATATTTGTCAATTTTTATTGATTTGATAAAACGAAATATACGTATCCAATATTTTTGTATAATCTGAAAGACGGACTAAATAGAATTTTTTTTTAAACTCAGGATACATCCATATTGGGTCACATCTATGCAAACACACAAGACAGTAACAGAGCACCGATGGCCTGTTAGGTAGTATTGGCCGCGACTTAGAAGTCGTAGGTCTTAGGTTCGAACCCTAACAGGCACTTTACTTTTTTAGTTATTTCATCACCATTGCTCTCAGAACGGTGAAAGAAAACATCGTGAGGAAACCGGCATGTCTTAGAGCAGATATTTGACATCTATCAACCCGCAGTAGGCCTGCGTCGTATATTCATTCTTTGAATATATTTTTGCATCGTTCTCAGACGGTTGATTATAATAATAATAATAAACAACGATTATAATAGTGATAGACCGATTAGCGCGCCTTGCAATGATTGTCGATGTTACCATTCCACATAACGGGAATCTCGTGAAAGCTGAGAAAGAGAAACAAATTAAGTATCTCGACTTGGCGCACGAGATTGTTGACATGTGGAATGTGAACTCGGCTGTCATTGAACCGATTGTCGTATCGGCCAATGGTCTGATAGCCAAGAGCCTCGACCAACATCTATTGAGGCTCTCGTTAGGCAGTTGGATCAAGGGCCAGATTCAAAAGGCAGTACTCCTCGATACGGCCCGCATCGTGAGGAGGTTCCTGTCTCTGGAGCCCTAACCACCGGTAGCTTGGACCCGCTCCCGCCATCAGTGGAACACTATTTTTTATATTTTTAAATGTTTTTAGGTTTTTTATAAATATTTAAAAATGTAAATGAATATGTAGGTATATGTAGAAAAATAAATGATAATAATAATAATCTTTATTCATAAAACTTACACAACATTGTAAAACCAAAGCTACAAAAATATTCTTATACAATTACATACATATCTTATTGCCACATGAATGATGTAATCAAATATTTGTATCAATAGCTTGATACTTTAAAAGAGTGTCCATGGAGTTTCTTACTCGTTTTTCTCCATAGGTACCTACTCTTTGGAATGGGTGACTAACTTCATCTTACTGACTGACCGACTTTCTGAGAATTCAAAAGTGCCTGTAACCGGATTACTAGAAATAAATGCTTTGTTTTTTAATTTTGGTACAGTGTCTTTATCTCACGAAGCGACACCTACTTCACTTGTAACATTCTCCAGAACGTATTTTTTTGACCACGGCGGCGTATCTCAAGGGCGCGGGAGATATGTAATATAATAAACAAATAATAACAATAATAAATACTGTTTATTTCTCTCACTAAGGAACATTGATAAAGCGGATCCCAGACTCCAAAGCTGAAAAAAAAAGCTGCGGATGCGACTGGGATTAACGCTGAGATGATGATGACTAGGAAACATTGATACATTTGTGTGTAGATACAATTTTGCCGTATACTCGAACCCTTGTGATAGCTGGAGCCTTTTTTTTTCGGGGTGGAAATCCTCATAGGATGTCTGCCGCCCTAGGGTAGGCGACGGGGTCTGTCAGACTTTTACTGACTAAAACCACCCCGGTGTCTCTTCTATCACGAGCGCGCGTGGGGCCGCGGGAGTCTAAATTCTTCCGCAGCCCCACACTCTCGTGCTGGCCCGGTCTTTCCGGGCCTCGTCTCCTGCACGGGGTAGTGGGGTGTTAAGCTACCCCGTGCATCGCCTCAGAGGCGCGCGCTGACACTCGCGCGCGCCTCCGCCTCGGATAGCTGGGGCCTGAACTAGATTCAGAACCAGTAATACAGATGTAATACAGATCTCCAAGCTCATACCCCTTTAAACATATATCATTCGTGACAGCATGAAAATAATTTTGTACATACATATCTCATTAGTAGAAAAACATGTTCATATAATGCACAGATGTACGCACAGACACTCGTAAACTTCCCTCTTCCCATTTAACGAGTTTTGGCAGGTACGGGGGTGTCATACGCCAAACTCCGGTCTTATATTAATAGATTCCTAGTGGTGAAATTCGATAGCACTTGGTCCAACCAAGGAAATATGCTGGCATTTTTTATAGGTTTTGTTTGTTCCATTTGGAGCCGGCTAAGGTCAGAGATCATACTGCCATGTCTTCAGTAATTAATTTTCCTTTAAGCCATTGGGTGGCAATAATTACACTGCGATAGACAAGTGCTTTCGAGGGCGTTCAGCTGGTTTTCTTCCTGGCCAGGTTCCTCTTGATCTTCAGCACCTCAGGTCTACGGCAGTGTCTTCGAAATGGACTGCATCTAGCGATTGAATACAATGATCAAAATTAGAATTCTTCTACCCTGGTGCAGTGGAGACCAGGAAGGGCTACGAAAACGCGTGGCGGATGCCTTTACAGCAATAAAGACAGAAAAAGGTCATTATTTGACCTTATCTTAAGGTCATTTTATGCCTCTAAAGTATTTTATACAGAGCAACTGCTCATCTGAAAACAAGTACCTGGATAATATAAAGTGTTGTAGTTGCAAGACTGGTTGTCGTACTTTTGGTTTTCTGACTACCAAACGACAGTTAAAGATTTACAAATGGCAACCGTAAGTAATTGATTAACGTGCGTTTCGAAATACGAATTGATCACGGTATCGTCGTGGTGAACGAGAGTAACCGACATAGCCCGAAGAATTGCAACACTAAAGTGGAAGTGGGCTGGGTACAATGCTCGTAGGGCCGATGCCCGATCGACCACGCACCGGAAGACGCGGCGTGGGTAGGCCTCCGACAAGGTGGATTGACGACCTAGTGAAGATCGTGGGAAAGCGCTGGATGCGGGAGGCGCAGGACTAGTCGTTGTGGAGAACCTTGGGGGAGGCGTATGTCCAGCAGTGGACGTCTTTCGACTGAAATGATGATGATGATTACGGTCGTCCGAGGTTGGTTCGTGGATGGTGATCATCATTATGTATGGGCAACAATACACAGTAAATTAAAACATCGCGATGAAACCGGCATGTCCTAGAGCCAAAAACTCCGAAGGCGTGTGACATCCACCAACCCGCACTGGGCCAGCGTGCTAAGGCCAAATCTCGTTTACCGAGAGGAGGCCTGTGTCCCAACGGTGGGTACATAATAGGCTGATTATGTAACCATACACGGACCAGCCTCTGCAAGCGTTACTTCTACCTGGAGAACGACTCGTGTGACTGGTATTGTTTCTCACAATATATTATTTGAAAATCTTATATAATGACGGGGGAAAACCGTCAGGAAGGCGAGGCATAATTATGACATTTTAAACACAGTTTTTTTTTAAATATCGTATATTATTGTAAACGTTTTCATTTTTAATGTCTGGACTTGAAAAAAGACTATGGTCCCTGAGTTTGTTTCCTCTATTTCTTCTCAGAGGTAGTCAGAAAATGCCGGCTCCACCTAGTTAAAAAAAAAATTACGTGCAAAAGTGATCAGTGGTCCTACTTGCTTATTAAACGATTTCATTTCATTTCACTTATCCATGAACACCTTCGCCTACAAAAATAACATTATTAAACCCGACCATAGCCTCGAACGGTGGTTATCCGTTTTAAGTAACTCAATGGCTTCTTCATAACTTACCTACAAAACCTTTGAAGTAAATTCTCATTAAATCTGAATAGATAATTGTGCTGTGATGTGTGCACCACAGATTATTAACGCACCAGAAAGTCAATTGAATGGAATCATAACATCTTATTGAATACTTCGCTGATCAAAATAGAAACTAGTAGAATTTAATTCAAGTCTTCTTCTTCATAATATAGAGGTCCACTGCTGGACAAAGGCCTCTTTTATCCATGTCGCTTTGTACTGTGGGGAATTTCTACTAAGTTTAACAATGTTATAATTCGAATCTCAGTATCAATTTGTCAAAAGATACTTCTAGTCATCAACATAATACTACTGGACATGCCTTAGAGATGACAAGTGGTGATGAAGTTCTGGCCTATCTTTATCTCACTCAAAATCATCAATCATCTATGAGAAAAGAGGTAGTGTTAGATCGAAAGCATAGGCCATCCCTTTCACTCTTTTCAAACCAAAAAAATACTGCAGATTATATGCGTACGGCATGTCCATTAGTATATTATGTCGATGCTTTCTAATTTCCCTACGTTTTGCCAAATTGTTGACATTTGTTTGACGTCGCGATGACACTATGACTAGATTTAGAATGTTTTGAATTACCAGAATTGCCCTTTTGATGTCAGTTTTAATCTGTCAAAAGATTAATAGATACGTTTTAGGAGTTCGTACCGAAAGCGTAACCCGAATAGCAGAATGTTTGTTTTTTCTCACTCCTAGATTCTGGTTCCTACCCTTTTTATTTATTTATTTAATTCAAGCCCTAGGGCTCATAGAAAATACAATACAAACTATAACATAAAAATACTTGTAAACTATATATAAAAAATATCACAACAAATGCAATACTATACTATTAAAACCTAAAAATACTATAAATACATATAACATAACAACTAAAACTACTGTACACGGATCATCGGCGTCGTGTTTCGCTGACTGGTGTCACGCAGCCGGCCACGAAACCGGCGGTACACAACACCCTTCGGCCATAGGTCTTCTTTCAGGAACTTGTCGAGATCATGCGTCGGAACATGTACCACGAACGAATTGAAGTACGTGCTGTGGCGCGGCTCTAACACCTCGACCCTCACAGTCCATTTAGACATGAAGCGCAGATACTCCACTATCTCCTCAGTCTTTGTGGAGTGATTGAGGGCTGCCCAGTACATTTTTATTACAGGAGCCTAGCAGAGTAATTGCGTAACACACTATCAGTAGCAATGGATTAGCAATATGCCTCAAAATGATTCCAATTAATAGTAATAGTGAGTTACAAGATTAGGGTGCCATAGAGTAATTACGTAACACACTATCAGTAGCAATGGATTAGCAATATGCCTCAAAATGATTCCAATTAATAGTAATAGTGAGTTAGTGAGTTACAAGATTAGGGTGCCATAGAGTAATTACGTAACACACTATCAGTAGCAATGGACTAGCAATATGCCTCAAAATGATTCCAATTAATAGTAATAGTGAGTTAGTGAGTTACAAGATTAGGGTGCTATAGAGTAATTACGTAACACACTATCAGTAGCAATGGATTAGCAATATGCCTCAAAATGATTCCAATTAATAGTAATAGTGAGTTAGTGAGTTACAAGATTAGGGTGCTATAGAGTAATTACGTAACACACTATCAGTAGCAATGGATTAGCAATATGCCTCAAAATGATTCCAATTAATAGTAATAGTGAGTTACAAGATTAGGGTGCTATAGAGTAATTACGTAACACACTATCAGTAGCAATGGATTAGCAATATGCCTCAAAATGATTCCAATTAATAGTAATAGTGAGTTAGTGAGTTACAAGATTAGGGTGCCATAGAGTAATTACGTAACACACTATCAGTAGCAATGGACTAGCAATATGCCTCAAAATGATTCCAATTAATAGTAATAGTGAGTTAGTGAGTTACAAGATTAGGGTGCTATAGAGTAATTACGTAACACACTATCAGTAGCAATGGATTAGCAATATGCCTCAAAATGATTCCAATTAATAGCAATAGTGAGTTAGTGAGTTACAAGATTAGGGTGCTATAGAGTAATTAAATAACACACTATCAGTAGCAATGGATTAGCAATATGCCTCAAAATGATTCCAATTAATAGTAATAGTCAGTTAGTGAGTTACAAGATTAGGGTGCTATAGAGTAATTACGTAACACACTATCAGTAGCAATGGATTAGCAATATGCCTCAAAATGATTCCAATTAATAGTAATAGTGAGTTAGTGAGTTACAAGATTAGGGTGCTATAGAGTAATTACGTAACACACTATCAGTAGCAATGGATTAGCAATATGCCTCAAAATGATTCCAATTAATAGTAATAGTGAGTTAGTGAGTTACAAGATTAGGGTGCTATAGAGTAATTACGTAACACACTATCAGTAGCAATGGATTAGCAATATGCCTCAAAATGATTCCAATTAATAGTAATAGTGAGTTACAAGATTAGGGTGCTATAGAGTAATTACGTAACACACTATCAGTAGCAATGGATTAGCAATATGCCTCAAAATGATTCCAATTAATAGTAATAGTGAGTTAGTGAGTTACAAGATTAGGGTGCCATAGAGTAATTACGTAACACACTATCAGTAGCAATGGACTAGCAATATGCCTCAAAATGATTCCAATTAATAGTAATAGTGAGTTAGTGAGTTACAAGATTAGGGTGCTATAGAGTAATTACGTAACACACTATCAGTAGCAACGGATTAGCAATATGCCTCAAAATGATTCCAATTAATAGCAATAGTGAGTTAGTGAGTTACAAGATTAGGGTGCTATAGAGTAATTAAATAACACACTATCAGTAGCAATGGATTAGCAATATGCCTCAAAATGATTCCAATTAATAGTAATAGTCAGTTAGTGAGTTACAAGATTAGGGTGCTATAGAGTAATTACATAACACACTATCAGTAGCAATGGATTAGCAATATGCCTCAAAATGATTCCAATTAATAGTAATAGTGAGTTAGTGAGTTACAAGATTAGGGTGCTATAGAGTAATTACGTAACACACTATCAGTAGCAATGGATTAGCAATATGCCTCAAAATGATTCCAATTAATAGTAATAGTGAGTTAGTGAGTTACAAGATTAGGGTGCTATAGAGTAATTACGTAACACACTATCAGTAGCAACGGATTAGCAATATGCCTCAAAATGATTCCAATTAATAGCAATAGTGAGTTAGTGAGTTACAAGATTAGGGTGCTATAGAGTAATTAAATAACACACTATCAGTAGCAATGGATTAGCAATATGCCTCAAAATGATTCCAATTAATAGTAATAGTCAGTTAGTGAGTTACAAGATTAGGGTGCTATAGAGTAATTACATAACACACTATCAGTAGCAATGGATTAGCAATATGCCTCAAAATGATTCCAATTAATAGTAATAGTGAGTTAGTGAGTTACAAGATTAGGGTGCTATAGAGTAATTACGTAACACACTATCAGTAGCAATGGATTAGCAATATGCCTCAAAATGATTCCAATTAATAGTAATAGTGAGTTAGTGAGTTACAAGATTAGGGTGCTATAGAGTAATTACGTTACACACTATCAGTAGCAATGGATTAGCAATATACCTCAAAATGATTCCAATTAATAGTAATAGTGAGTTACAAAATTAGGGTGCTATAGAGTAAATTACGTTACACACTATCAGTAGCAATGGGTTTCATTTTGACAGTTGAACATCATTCATTGTGTTATTTACATTGCCGACTAGACAGTAAGCATAGACATTTTTCGAACACATGGAAACATGGACTTGAAATAAGCTTCAAAATGATTCCAACTGATAGTAATAGTATGTTACGCAATTAGGGTGTTGGTCATGCCCCCATCTCCGTCTTGTCGTAAATAGATGTTTTTTTTTTATAATTATAACTAGTGCTTGACAATCCCGCCTGATGGTAAGCAGTGATGCAAAAGTTGATGGTAAAGCGCGCTAGTTTATTAAGAGCCTATTCACTCACAAAAATAACTGATTGAATAGGAAGGACGACGGCAGTTGAGCGACGTGAGCAATGTTAAACCCAACAACACGACTAACGATGCTACGCCAGTGGGAGATTGATCTGGAGACCCTCCACGACCAAACTCCCGACACAACAATATTTGACGCATCGTACCCGGCACACATCGCAACACAACTGCTCAGACCCGTCCTCTGTATGGCGTCATCAAACATCATGCCGGAACACGACGAATCGCTTAGCGGCAAGACTTTGTCTGATGGTAACTTCTCCAGTCTTCTTTAAGTCACAATGATAAAAGTAGAATATTTTTCCATAAATTATATGACGTACCCTAAAGCGTACACAGTGAAGACAAAAAAAAAATACACTGAGCCAGACGCCCGGATTAATTCCATACGAAGAGCATTGAATCGACACGACTAATGGCTAGTTCTATACGTACAACAGATTATTTTTTAGTAAAACACAGCTGTAATCCCCACCCTCTATAAATCCGGCTAGGGGATTTCAACAGCGCCTCTGGCAAGCTCCGTTTTTGTTTAATGTCTTTTTTTGTGACGCCGATGTATCGAGTATCGAGGAAATCTGGATTGAATTTAATGTTGGTTACAATTTTAGGTTTCTTGTGAGTCCTATATAGAATATGTAAAGAAAACCCTGTCCGATCCGTGAAGGTATTGTTAGGTATCGATAACTTGGGCACGTCACAATAGCGGTGGTAAGTGCCCTCTTTGAGGAGTGGCTTGAGAGGCGCCACGGCGCCATCGCCTTCCGCCTGACACAGGTCCTCACCGGACACGGTTGTTTTGGGAGGTTCCTGTTCCATATAAGGTGGGAGGAAACGCCAGGGTGTCACCATTGTGTGGATCGCCCTGAAGACACGGTGGAGCTTCCGGTGGAGGTCTGCCTGGCTTGGGTAGAGCACCGCCGTGTCCTCGTAGCGGCGATCGGCGGCGATCTCTCGCGTCCGACCCTGGTCCAGGCCATGGTCCGGAGCAAGAGTGCAAGGCAGGCCGTCACCTCCTTGTGCGAAGCAATGTTGCTGGCAAAGGATGAGGCGGAGCGCGTGAGGCAGCGAGAATCCCAGCGTCCTCACGCCACCAGCCGCCGCAAGAGACGCCCTGATCGGGAGACGACACCGAACTCCTAGCCATCGTAAGCGCGGGCCTGCGGACAGTGAGCAGTGGGCAGCTAACCGCCCGGTAAGGACAAGGCTCGAGTCGACGGCGCGTCGTGTTTTACGCGCGCCTCAAAGAGGTGTCGTCACATCGTGACGGAGTTCACGAAGACCGATGCCTCCTGGGTCAGGGTTGCGGGTTGGTTAAACAAGAAACCGTGGCCCTGGCCGTCCCACAGGCAAGTGAAACACGGGTGAGTTTTATTCAGTACAAGTCTGACACGCCCTTCCGCTCCGCGCGGAGCGGGAGTAGCCGATTGATGATTTCCCTTCCAAAAAAAAAACGTATCGATAACTGATTCAAGCAGAGACAAAGCAGGCCTAAACTTGAAAAAAAAAACTCCCCTAAAAATAAATATTATTTTGCAAAAAGTAACTTTTCATGTGAATCAATTATGATTATTTAAAATTTCATATTTTATTTCGTCATGTGTTTACCTAACCTTTATTATCCTTAAGGGTCGGACAGGATTTTCTTTACATAATTGTATAATATACTAAGCTTTGGCACGCGCTCATTAACTTCAATTATCATGATCGCAATTAGGACGTTTTTAAAATATTTTAAAGTACTTGTGCGTAAATCATGTATTATAATTTTAGTTTTGTGTTCTTGTGGCAGAAGAACATAATGATTTTCCGCAACCCGATCTTGACAACGCGACATATGTATAGTATTTTGTTAGTGTGAAAAGCAGTGTTTAAATGTATGCCCCTGATATAATAACCTTTATTATCCTTAAGGGTCGGACAGGATTTTCTTTACATAATTGTATAATATACTAAGCTTTGGCACGCGCTCATTAACTTCAATTATCATGATCGCAATTAGGACGTTTTTAAAATATTTTAAAGTACTTGTGCGTAAATGATGTATTATAATTTTAGTTTTGTGTTCTTGTGGCAGAAGAACATAATGATTTTCCGCAACCCGATCTTGACAACGCGACATATGTATAGTATTTTGTTAGTGTGAAAAGCAGTGTTTAAATGTATGCCCCTGATATAATTATTACGGAAAAGAGTCACATAACACGAAAATTTTGTTCTTTTAAAATTAAAAGGTAAATCATTTGGAATCATTGGGATGCGAGGTATAAGCACTGTTTGACCAACTGCTGAACCCGTAACAACTACTGCAATGAAATTTGATAATCTCGTTATTGCGAAGAAATTTGACCGAGTCAAATAGAAGTCCGGTCCAGTTATATTGTTTATTTATTTATTTATAATATTTTATTAACTCAAAAAAGAGGTTGTAGGGCATGATAAAAATATAATTATACAAAATAAGCACTGTTAAATAATATTGATTTAATGGTTTATTATTTTTTAGTAAAATTGGGGGCAAGCCCACTCCGGCTTAAGGAATTATGAAACTCCTGTAGGAATGGACTGCATCTTCCGGATCCACTACATATCAATACACGTATATGTCTCCTGAAAATATAGTTAAACTTCATTTGATTATTTCGTCAACGCTACTGTTTCTCGTCGCCAATATTGCCTTTTGACATCCATTAATCTTTATTTTTTATTTCGACAATACCAGGGTAAACTTTCGTTATTAAATCCTCAATGCTAGCCACTCTTTCTCCTAAATCGCGAACACTTTCATTTTTATTTTCAAAATGAGGTACGTTCCCGTCAGCTATTAAAAGTAACTTTGAAGGTTTTTTACTACCCCCACCCAAATGCGCTCTCATATTAGATTAGTTTTATGTTTGACCAAATTTCCATAATGAAGAACTTTTAGGCAAGACTTTACAATGTCTACCATAGTTCCCCTTATTAGTATGATGGTTGTATTGTTATTACTCTTTCGCAAATAATTGGCCAATAGTGCTTTAATTTCGACCAAAGTTCATTACTATAAAAAGCTTATAGTGAGTCAATCTTAAAAGATAGATATAAACTGTCGTGGAAATTTTTTGAAGTAATTAAAAGAAAAACAATTGTTATCTATATATTTTTAGGTACTTAACATGCGTTGCAAACTGGACCTTATATGAATAATTTTCTTTTCTTTTTTCCACATTTTTCACCGACGCTTCGCTCTAATTGGTCGTAGCGTGATATTATATAGCCTAAAGCTTTCTTCGAAGCGACTGACGTTTGACCTCCACAACACGAAGGCGATTTAGAAGCATTGCAGTTAGACCAATTGTTGGACTTTTGAGGGCTCCAACAACCAGCAGGTTGTTGGAGCCCTCAAAGAATTCCAAAAATTGGTGATTGTAGCAACAATTAGATTTTTGTATGGCAACCAGGATCAAAGGGCTTAACGTGCTTTCCGAAGGACGACCTGACCAGTGCAAATATTCATATTCAAGCATACAAATATTTGCACTGCTCGGGGTTCGTACCCGTTCCTCCCTGCGCAGCGGCCGCGTTCGCTACGCCACGGAGGCTGTCAATTTGTGCTAAACGATTCCTGCAACATTACAGAGGGGTTAGTGTTCGCAAAGGATTCTACAGAGGACGGGTCTGAGCAGTTGTGTTGCGTTGTGTGGCAGGTACGATGCGCCAAATGTTGTTGTGTCGGAAGTTTGGTCGTGGAGAGTTTCCAGATCAATCTCTCTCTAGCGCAGCTTCGTTTGGTCGTGTTGGTCTTGGCGTTTAACATTGCATCACCTCGCTCAACTGCTGTCATCCTTCCTATTCCTTAGTTTTTTAAGTGAATAGGCTCTTAATAAACTAGCGCGCTTTACCATCAACGATTGCATCACTGCTTACCATCAGGCGGGATTGCAGTCAAGCACTAGTTTATAATTATTAAAAAAAAGAATATTGAATAGATTTTGATAACTGATTCACATACATATGGGACTTGGGTCATGGGATGCGTGCTCGTCTAAATAATTGGAGAGAGATTTAATTAATAATTATTATTTAACTAATGATTTGCGCTACTGTAAGAATTAGTCCTGTATCGGGGGTGCATTTTCAAACTCGCATACACAAACAGCCAGACACGGAACAACTAGCTGTAGGCCATACAAATATTTACTCCGTGTGAGAATCGAACCCGTAATATGCCGCGCATCAGTCGATAGGTCAGCCACTGCACCAACCGTGTCGTCAATTTATGGAGAGTTGCTACAATTCTCACCCTTGGTAGACTGGTTGGGGATCGCAGTAATTTGATATTCCACGGGAGAAGCGCTGCTGCCCGCTTCCCTGGTAAGAGTTCCCTTAGTCGCCTCTTTCGACACCCACAGGAAGATATGGGTTGGTACTATTCTAAGCTATATCTGTTTAAATAAAAACAGCTGGACCGTTTTTTTTTAATAAATTATAAACGAGCGCTTGATCGCAATCCTGCCTGATGGTAAGCAGTGATGCGATCGTTGTAGGTAAAGCGCGCTAGTTTATTAAGAGCCTATTCACTCTAGCCTTGAAGACACTCAAATTGTCAAATTGTAGTGTGACGGAAACACCGCCGCCGGCAAATTGTTCCAGTCTCTCGATGTAAGTGGTTTATAAGAAGAAGCGAAACGCTTCGTCCGGATCGTAGTGGTGTTAACAACCCAAGGGTGGAAAGTAGCCGTACGACGGGTGGTCCGATGGTGAAACGGATATGGGGGATATACAAAGAACACAAGACACACACAGAATACAGAAGCTTTTAAAATCCGGGAAAAACCTTTCACAAATACAAATTTTGTCTGAAATAATGGACGAGAAATCTGTCGGGGGAGCTAGTAAGAAATACATAAAAGATTAGATTCACTCAGCCATCAAGCAATCATTACTCTCTTCTATAATACCTATATCGGTTTTGGCCTAATTCTGTCTAAGGCCGAAACTGCGAAGAACATTTCTGAGACTACAGTCTGACACTAGGCATCGTAAATACCAAGTTTAATGTAGCGTAAAATAATGACACCCATCATAAACGTTACGGATGTCAAGTCTTGTCAACTAGCGCGTATAATTGTGACGATAAAAGTGTCTTCATTTATTTAGTAGAGAAATAATTTATCTGTAACTTATTTTTAGACGTTATGTACGCCGAATCCTCTGTTCACAAGCTAGAATAAATTTAAGTTCAAATCATCTTTTTTCTATTTTATGAAGAACTAGCAGCTGCCAGCGACTTCGTTCGCGTGGTTTAGTTATGCTCCGCTCCTATTGTTCGCAGCGTGATGTTATATAGCCTAAAGCCTTCTTGGATTAATGGGCTATCCAACACAAAAATAATTTTTCAAATCGGACCAGAAGGTCCCGAGATTAGTGCGAACAAACAAACACACAAAGAAACTCTTCAGCTTTATACAACGTGTAACAAAAAGGGTATATACATACCAAGGCCATGGCATCTTTAGATGATATCAAACGATATCAGAAGGGTTTCAACTCAAAATAAAATACTCAAAAAATTGGTACCAAATTTTCGGTTTCGCGTGTTTCTTAAAATCAAATCATAACAAACGTGGCAGCACACTACACACGTTAATAACTACTCGTTACCCGTCACGTTACTTGCCAAAATCCGATAAATGTCTTCAATATCTCTGTGCGACTAGTATGATAGTAGCCTATCACAGGCGGTGTTTTTCCTCATAACTTCCTAACGTAAAGAGATAGGATTAAAAAACCCTTCCAATATTGTTTGATATCATGTAAAGATGCCATGCCTTTGTTATGTATATATCCTTCATGTTACACGTTGTATATTTAAGTATAGATATGAAAGCGGTCTCCAAAGCCTGGAGCACAGGCGAAAAGTAGCTATCCTGGCGATATTCTATTGGATGCATTTTGGAGAGTGTGTGCGGGAATAATTCCCCCATCTCCGTTCCAACATCGGACGTCGGTCAGCTAGTATCCACCCATAAGTTGTTGACGTCACTACGATCCGGACGAAGCTTTTAGCTTCGTCTTTTATACCGGGTACATCGAGGGACTGGAACAATTTTCCAGCGGTGGTGTTTCCGTCTGACTGCAAATATTTAACTTCAAAGCTAGAGTGAAAATAGGCGATTGCATCACTACTTACCATCAGGCGGGGTTGCGGTAAAGCACTAATTTATGATTATAAAAAAAATATAGTAGACAATAATTAGTTTTTCCCTGTCAGATTAGTCCACGTCTGACGTAAATTGACGTATTTTTAGTTGACATGTTTTCAATTGCGCCTAAACTTGTCTATGGTGGCTTGTCTTGCTTGGTGGCTAGCGTGGTTTTGTATTAGTTGAGGACAAAACTAATATAAAAAACCGATAGCGCTCCGTAGTGCGGTCGCGAGCGACTTCAAGTTGTAGTAATCTACTGTGTGGTAATCTAGACTAGTGCGCTTTACTATCAACGATTGCATCACTGCTTACCATCTGGCGGGATCGCAGTCAAGCACAAGTTTATAATCTTTAAAAAAAAAAACTACGCCAAATGTGTTCCATACACTTTGGCGCTTGACTTAACTCGGCTAACTAGGCGAGCGACACAGAGCGATGGCAAGACAATGCAAATATACTGTCAACACGCTGGTATTGGCCTTCACTCGGTAACGCTCAGCCAACATGTATAGCAGACTTTAGTGATGAAACGTATTGTTGTATTCTTATCCCAATCCTCAAGTTTGGTACCCAGAATACTTAATGCTATAGAACAATGTCAAGGCAAATAATAGCACAGGGGCTATTATTTGCCTTGACATTGTCCATTGCCATGTCCGTGTGCATTGCCCTGGCAGGCCAGGGCTGCGGGTTTTTCGAAAGAGATACACGACTGAATTTTAGTCAATTAAAGTCTGACATGCCCTTTCGCTCCGCCGAGAGCGGGAGAGGTTATTTGATAAGCACATTTTCAAAAAAAAAGAAAACAATAAAAAAAAGGCAAATAATAGCCAAGATTTTGTCAGAGAGGTTTCTGGTAAACCCTTGGCTATTATTTCAGGATAGTCCTAAAATAATAGCCAAGGGCTTACCAGAAAGCTTACCAGAAAGCCTATGGGCTTTGTGATGAAAGACTGCTTATTCGTCATAAGGGGAAAGAATAACAGCATGGGGCTGTTATTTTAAGACAAACCCTTATAACTACACGATGGCGGGTCTATGGATACCAAAGAATGAACAAAGAGAGGTTAACAGTCCTTACTTACGGCATGTACATCCAGGGACTGGAACAACTTGCCGGCGGCGGTGGTGTTTCCGTCGGACTACAATTTGAGTGTCTTCAAGGCTAGTCGAGTGAATAGGCTCTTAATAAACTAGCGCGCTTTACCATCAACGATCGCATCACTGCTTACCATCAGGCGGGATTGCGGTCAAGCGCTAGTTTATAACTTATAAAAAAAAAAATATTATAGGTTGATTATGTAATCATACACCAATATGATAATCCATCCACAGACCAACCGCGATCGCCCATAACAACCCTTAAGCACGTTAATCAGTAGGTATTAGTTGGTTTTGGTTGTCATTTGTAGATCTTTCACAGTTCATTCATTAGGATAAAGTCTGAAAGCCAGTCATGCTTGGATAGACTGTTGAGCCAAAGCATTGTATTTACACAATTAAATAACACCAATATGTACACAGTTACGCAATAAATGAATCTTTATCTTTATCTTTATGCCAAGGGGCATCCAGTTGTTCAGCCACTTTGAATTTGTTTCGAATCGTAACAAAATCATGGCGTTATACAATATGTAACAAAAACCCTGTTGTTCCTTTTGCCTACGTTTTAAGAATCGGTATACGGATGTAATAAAACATACCATTACACAATATTTTTTTTTTTAAATTATAATTTCACTAGCTTTCCGCCCGCGGCTTCGCCCGCGTAAGTTCGGTTATATCGCGCTTTTTAGATTTCCCTCGGGAACATTACATTTTTCCGGGATAAAAGGTAGCCTATGTTCTTTCTCAGGGTTTAAAGATTGTCTGTCCAAATTTCATCAAAATCGGTTGGGAGGTTTAAGCGGGAAAGCGTAACAGACAGACAGACAGACAGAGTTACTTTCGCATTTATAATACTAGCTTTCCGCCCGCGGCTTCGCCCGCGTGGAGTTCGGTTATATCGCGCTTTTTGGATTTCCCTCGGGAACATCAATTTTTTCCACGATAAAAGGTAGCCTATGTTCTTTCTGAGGATCTAAAGATTGTCTGTGCCTAATTTCATTAAAATCGGTTGAGAGGTTTAGGCGGGAAAGCGTAACAGACAGACAGACAGACAGAGTTACTTTCGCATTTATAATATTAGTATGGATTAGTATTGATTAATGATGTGCTTGTAAGTAAATATATATCCCTGAAAGGAACAACAGGGTTTTTGTTACATGGTGTATACACCTTCAGATTCACAATATGTTTGTACACTTTGTAAGCACAACTCAATAATACAATACCTCTTTCTAAAATTAGTAGATACTAAACTCTTCTATCATAAAATTATGACACTCTTAACCAACTCGAATACAGCAAAAATGTATGTGGGTATTCGCGATAACTGTCTCTTACAACCACGGTAGTGGGGGTAGTGACCGTGTTAATAGCATTAACGACCGGGACGTGCGAGCGAGCGGTCGCATGTGTGGGGATTATCACGTAGATTAGCTGCGACACTCGACAGCTGGCGTTTATTTAATTAGGATAAGAAAACTGTTGCTACTGGAATATAGTACGTGTAGTAGAATGAAAAGGCTTTGTTTATCTTTAAGACTTATTTGATAGTTTTCATATGGAACAGTTTTTTGTTTAATTAATAAATTACAATACCAATTTTAAACCATGAATTAATTAATACTAATATTGCACTAAACTTAAGTGGCAGTGGGCAGGGCACATAGCTCGTTGAACCGATGGCTGATGGGGCAGTAAGGTTCTGGAGTGTCGGCCACGTACCAGAAGACGCAGCGTAGGGAGGCCCCCAACAAGGTGGACCGATGACTCGGTGAACGTCGCGGGAAGACGATGGATGCGGGCAGTACAAGACCGGTCATTGAGGAAAGCCTTGGGGGAAGCCTTTGTCCAGCAGTGGTAATCTATAGGCTGAAGAAGAATATTGCGCTAGCACTGACTCAGTTAGTAACATTTGTGTATTGTTGGGGTCACCAAGATAAAGGCGGAGCCTAGTTTGGGACTCTGTTAATTTTAGTATATCTATATTTTTCTGATATTTATAACTGCATGCTAATACGACTGATGACTATCCTAAATGAGTTCTCCAGCCCTGGGTGGAGAGAAAGGCCATGTCAGACTTTTACTGACTAAACCCCCAAGGGCCAAGCTACCTACTTATTTCGAATAAGCTGGCAGCTATCGGTATCTAGTGGACCCCGTCACGTTGCGCTGACATCTCTTTAAGGCGCATGTCGGACAAAGCGATGTCGAATCCAGCAATATACTTGAATCCAATTGAGTTCTTCCATTCAATTCTAACCAATCGGCCTCATTGATTTCTTAAAATAGCATTTCGATGGAGGGATATGAACTTGACATAGTGAGGTTATATTTGATGTAAATATGATTACATTTATATCGATCTCATTCTAAAAGTGTATTTCATTTCTTTACAAAAACCAATCAATTGTCTTGTATGGATCAGAATGTTGGGTTACGAAAGGGATGAATGAAAGGCAATTGCATGCAGCCGAGATGAGAATGCTAAGAGGGATGTGTGGTGTTACACGAATGGATAGAATAAGAAATGAGTACATAAGAGGAAGTCTGAAAGTGGCACCGGTAGTTGAAAAGTTGTGCGGAAATCGGTTGTCATGGAACGGGCATGTGTTACGGAGAACTGAGGAGAATGTCGTGAGGAGAGTCTTAATTATGAATGTTGATGGCTATAAGAGTAGGGGAAGACCAAAGAAACGATGGATGGAATGTGTGAAGGATGATATGGCTAAGAAGGGGGTGACTGCCGAGATGGCTTCTGATAGGGATGCATGGAAGAAAAAGACATGTTGCGCCGACCCCAAATAAATTGGGATAAGGGCAGGAGAATGATGATGAATCAATTAAAATTTAACACAAAAAAATAGCCTAACCTTTTTCGAGAGAATGAAGGGATGCATTTTGGAGGGTGTGCGGGGGAAATGCATGACCTAATTAATACCCCTATCTCCGTTCCGTCATCGGACGACCCGTTGCGTCGTATGATGAGTATCCACACTTACATTATTGACACCACTACAAACTGGAAGAAGCTTTCCGCTTCTTCTTTTATACCGCGTATGCCTGACTACAATTTAAGTGTCTTCAAGTCAACGACTGCGTCACTGCTTACCATCAGGCGGGATTGCAGTCAAGCGCTAGTTTATAAATTAATTAAAAAAAAAAATACGCTACGATGGCAAGACGCCAGATGGAATGACCATAATGCCTTGGGCGTCGGGTAAACCTTTGGTGTAGGATTCTACCCGTGTCGACATCCTCGCGCCATTCCATCTTCCAAGCACAGTGAGCTGTGCTTGTGCTGGAGAGGAAAACCACAAACGGAGCAAGTATAATAACTTTATTGGGAGCTTATGTTTGAGCCGTTTGGGGTTGAAACACTAGTGGGTCGGAGTCCTCAAAGAAGTTTTCGGGACATCGCCAACAGGTTAGGTGACTCTTCATGTGACTAGAGGATTGGTCTATTTTTATAAATAGCCCAAAGAATCAGTATTGCGATCCAACGTGATAATGCTGCCAGCCTTATGGGCACTTAGCCCATTGACAGCGATGTGGACGATTTTTTTGGTGCCCCATGAGCCTTATTCTTATTTATTTGTTTTTCTTCTGTAATTATGTTTAAGTTTATACAGATATTTTAGTGTAAACGCAATCACGCCCGATGGTAAGCGGTGATCGCTTACCATCGGCCGTGATTGCGGTTAAGGACAAATTTATCTTTATAAAAAAAACCTTAACTAATCAAAAACTTCAGTATAGCGTAGAAATATTCATCGCATCGCTGTCACTTGCAAATAACGTAAAAACCAAGTGATTTCGGCACCCTAATTACGGAACACACTGTTGCTATCAGTTGAAACCAATTCGAAGCATATTGCTAATCCATTGCTCCATATGTTTGAAAATGTGACTGCTCAACAACGTAAATAACGCAATGAATGTTGTTGAACTGTCAAAATGAAATCCATTGCTACTTGTAGTGTGTTACGAAATTACCCTTCTGAGGCTACCCTCACGCTTTCGTCTGAAGGCTGACATTTATATTATGACATCCTTGCTAATATTATAAATGGGAAAGTGTGGTTGTTTGTTTGTTCCGCTTTCACCCCGTAACTACTAAACCGATTACTTTGAAATTTTGCAGACGTAAAGTTAGAAGTCCGGATTAAATATGATATTCTGATATTCCCGAGGGAAATCTAAAAAGCGCGATATAACCAAACTCCACGCCGGTGAAGCCGCGGGCGGAAAGCTAGTGTTTTATAAATAATTGTGACGTTATGAATTGATTTATATTCAAACGGTTTTGTAGCCCCTATTAATCACATTGTAATCCATCTTCGATAAATATTTTCAAGAACAATGTACTTTCATTAAATAAAATGCTGATTTAACATTATGGGCATTTAATCCATCAAATTGATGCATCAATCATGCGTGTCTAAATCTCAGATTAGCTTTCAGTGTTGCCACAATAGAAAAGAAACGTTATAAATATAGATTTCTTTGTTAACTGAGTACTTTAGAGGCATGGAGAGAACAGTGGTGGTCCAGAGGTCGCAGCCTTACTTTTTTTTTTTTGTTGGGATGGTAAATCATCAAATGACATCTCTCGCTCTGGGCGGAGCGGAAGGGTGTGTCAGACTTTTACTGACTAAAACCCACCCGTGTTTCTTCACTTGCCTATGCGACGGCCAGGGCCACGGTTTCTTGTTTAACCAACCCGCAACCCTGACCCAGGGAGCATCGGTCTTCGTGGACCCCGTCACGATGTGCTGACATCCGTGCCGTCGACTCGGGCCTGGTCCTTACCGGGCGGCGAGCTACCCACTGGTCACCGCTCGCATGTCCGCGCCTACGGTGGCTGGTTCGGTGTCGTCTCCCGACCAGGGCGTCTCCTGCGGCGGCTAGTGGCGTGAGAGCGCTGGGATTCCCGCTGCCTCACGCGCTCCGCCTCACATCACACACAGCATCACTGCTTCGCAGAAGGAGGTGTTGGTCTGCCATGCACTCTCGCTCCGGACCATGGCCTGGATCAGGGTCGGACCCGAGAGATCACCGCCAATCGCCGCTACGAGGAGGTCTCAGCCCTGAGTTACGAGTTACAGGTCGCAGTTTGAACCCAGGAAGGCGTTTTAGTTTTGAACTTTTCATATCACCACTGCTCTCAAAACCGGCACCCTAATTACGTACAGTACAGTTAGTAATAGTGTCTCTATTACTGTCAGTTGGAATCATTACGAAGCACATTGCTAATATATTGCTCCATGTGGTTGAAAATGTTTCTACTCAAAAATTTAAATAACGCAATGCATGTTGTTGAACTGTCGAAATGAAGGCCTTGCTATTGATAGTGTATTACGCAATTACCCTACGGTATGTTCTAGAACCAAAACTTTGAAGGCATGATAACATCTACCCACCCGCATTGGGACTGCTGCGTAGATGACGGCCCACTCCCTCTCACCAAGAAGTCGCCTGTATCCCAGTAGTGGGCTCAATATCATCATCAGCAACCTTTTTAATCGTCTCACTGCTAGGCACAGGTCTCCTCTCATACAGAGAAGGATCATAGAATAAAGAGAGGGAAGTACGTTATCTTCATACAAACGGACCGCGCGCGGCTTGTATGTTTGCGCCATAGTATCTATGCGTCGCCGCACGCACACCTAAACACAATATTAGAGTGCCTATGACTGCGCTAGTCGCGGCTAGCACGGAACGAGGTTCGCGCGTCACGGCTTTTCGGCACATTAGCTTTTAAAAAATGATCACATAAACTGCAAAGTTGGTATGTCTATTTATGAACAAATAAAAGACTTATATTTTTCAAATTATATTTCTAAAAGTTATTTACAAGGATACGGATATATTACACATTAAAGTTTAATAACAACGCGTTTCGTAATAGTCGAAACCGAAGAAAGTAGGTATTTTTCTGTAGCTAATTTGTAATTTTGTATTAAATGTGTGATTCAATAGATGTTATGTTTGTATTATTTATATTTGTATTAATTAAAAATAAAAATAAATATGGTTCTTTATGTGTACAAAACTAAAAATAAAAATTACAAAAAAAAAAACTGACTAGTATATGTAAACTAAATACTAAGCAAATAATTTAAACATAAGCTCTTAGTCTATAAATATTTGTTAGCGGTTTGGGCGACAACCGTAACCGACGAAGCGCGGACAGTCGTCAACCCTAAGACAGTAGGCAATTAAATCGCGGATTGGGTCGCAGATAACCTACTTCCCCTCTTTATTCTATGGAAGGATTGAGCGTAATCACCACGCTTGCTCAATGCGGGCGGCGATTTCAGACTTAAGGTCCAGGTTTCCTCAAGATGTTTTCCTTCCTTGTAATCAGTCATTGGTGTCCAAGATATACTTACTTAGAAAGTACATAATATAACTTAGAAAAGTTACATAGGTACCTGCCTTTATTTTTGTTGCGATGGGAAATCATCAAATGGCTTCTCCCGCTCTGGGCGGAGCGGAAGGGCGTGTCAGACTTTTACTGACTAAACCCCACCCGTGTTTCTTCACTTGCCTGTGCGACGGCCAGGGCCACGCCATACATATATCTTAGAAAAGTTACATTCGTGCTTGCCTGACCTGGAATCGACCTGGCACACTCATACTTCAGAGGCAGGTGTTTTAACCACTAGGCCACCACGACTGAATCATGCCATTATAAGCTCTCATTATAAGCCTATAATTTATTTTCCAATTTCTTGAGTACTGAGAGTAAACATAATCAGCCGAGAGATTAAAACTTGATACTTTTAAAATTTCATAAAAAAATCTCAACAATATTCTTTCCATACTTTTCACAAAACGAATATAAACAAATAATTCAGCTTAAACAGGATAACAAGAAACATTACAAAACAAAAAAAACAATGATCTTATAAACTTCCTCTTTGTAATAAGTTCTACTTCATCCTTCGGGTCCCTTCAGAAGTTTGTCGCAGGTCCCGGAGAGACAGTTCGGATAAGTTTAAATACCGTTCGCTATTTGACAGGTATGTAAGTTGTATTTGTATAGACGGACTCAAGGATAGGTCCTTTGTGGACGCATCTGTACGGACAAACGTATATTAGTTTTATATACATAATTAATTTGGATGGCATAGCATAGCATCGATCATGCGCGACTTACATTTAATATTTGTGCATGATCAGTGAATTAAAGACACTCGCTAGTAAAGGTCGTTTTATCTTGACAACATCCACCATTTCCTAATAGCTGACATCATTTCATCTCAACATTGACATTCGTGTCACACAATCCCGTACATTTTGGTCCTTCGAGCCGGATTTTCTTGTCTTGAAATACTATGGTTTGTTCACCATCTCTAACACAGTCATCTGGTTGTGTGGGTCAAGCACTTTCTGTCTCTTTAAACATATTATTATATTTTGCTCTTGTGTGATATTTATTAATTAGATGTATAAATATATTTAAACTAGTATGATACACTTAACGTATATATTTATTGTATAATCTATGTAAATAGTACACTGTAGACTACCTACATTATTTCTCTATCCTTCCCCTTAGAATTCCATCCAAAGGTTGGCTGAAAAAATATCGCTCTTAGCTATAAGACCGCCCTTGTATTGGGTCACCCTTTGTAAAATCTTTTTATTTATGTTCTGTAATCAAACATTATTCTATAATTATACATTGTGCTCACATAATAGAAGCAACATAAATATATAACGAAGACATGTAATCCATATTATGATTTTAAAAAGAGTGTCCATGGAGTTTCTTGCACGTTCTTCTCCATAGAGATCTACGCTTTGGAACGTGCAACTCAGCTTCACTTTTCTTGGACTGACCGACATTGACTATTCAAAAGCACCAACTGTTGGTTAATTTGAAATAAACAATTTTGATTTTGATTTTAATCTGTATGGTGTACATAATAAAGAGTATTCTATTCTATTCTATGGGTCAGTATAGAAGCTTGTTGTAATTTTTTTTTTTTTAAATAAGTTGGCTCACTCTAGAAATTACTCCTGTATCCTGGGTGCGTTCACAAACCTTAAAGTTCACATACACAAACAGCCAGACCCGGAACAGCTACTTGCAGTTCATACCAATATTTGTTCCATGCGGATACAAACCCGCGACACGCAGTCGATCGCTCAGCCATTACACCAATCCTGTATCATTAAGGTCCGTATTACAGAACGTCACTCAAAACACAAACTCTCTTTTCTCGGTGGCAGGCCATAACATCGGCTGCCGGCGGAAGTTACCACCCACCAGACAAAGTCTTGCCGCCAAGCGATTCGTCGTGTTCCGGCATGATGTCTGGTGAAGCCGTACGGAGGACGGGTCTGAGCAGTTGTGTTGCGATGTGTGGCGGGTACGATGCGCCAAATGTTGTTGTCTCGGGAATTTGGTCGTGGAGAGTCTCCAGATCAATCTCCCTCTAGCGCAGCATCGTTTGGTCGTGTTGGTCTTGGGTTTAACATTGCATCACCTCGCTCAACTGCCGTCATCCTTCCTATTCCTAAGTTTTTTAAGTGAATAGGCTTAATAAACTAGTGCGCTTTACACTCAACGATTGCATCACTGCTTACCATCGGGCGGGATTGCAGTCAAGCACTAATTTATAATTAAAAAAAAAAAAAACTCAAGCTCTACTTAAGTCTCGTTTCAAGCCATTTGATTGGTTGAAACTAGTTTTAAGTAATGTTTAAGCAGAGATCAATGCTTGAGTTTCCTTCTGGAATACGCACCTAAGTATATTTTTTATACGTCAGGATATATACGCTATGCTATAATTTATTTACTTACTAGCTTTTGCAGCTTTGCCCGCGTGGAGTTCGGTTATATCGGGCTTTTTAGATTTCCCTCGGGAACATCAAGTTTTTCCGGGATAAAAGGTAGCCTATGTTCATTCTCAGGATCTAAAGATTGTCTGTGCCAAATTTCATCAAAATCGGTTGAGAGGTTTAAGCGGGAAAGCGTAACAGACAGACAGACAGAGTTACTTTCGCATTTATAATATTAGTATGGATTAGTATGGATTTAGGATCTCCAACAAAGGATTTACACAAATCAAGAAAAAGTAAAAATGGACGACAATATTATCACGAAGGTGTACTATTTCACTTATACCACACCACACCACCTATACCTAAGCCAACAGCGGTGTTAAGATTTCCGTATGCAATTTTCGCTGATTTAGGTAACATTTCAGTGATGTATCAGTATCAGTCATGTTTTTAAAGTGTAATTTCATATGATATAACTAAGATTAGGTCTCGATATTAAAAGGGACTGTGACCTCTGATATTGTTTCAGCCTTTCTTCTCAGGTAGTCACGTAGGAAACGCTATACTCTTTTTTTAAATTATAAACTGGCGCTTGACCGCAATCCCGCCTGATGGTAAGCAGTGACGCAATCGTTGATGGTAAAGCGCACTAGTTTATTAAGAGCCTATTCACTCTAGCCTTGAAGACACTCAAATTGTAGTCCGACGGATGTCGGAGTCCCTCGATGTACGTGGTATAAAGGAGGAGGCGAAACGCTTCGTCCGGACCGTAGTGGTGTTAACAACGTAAGGGTGGAAACTCGCTGTACGACGGGTCGTTCGATGGTGGAACGCAGATGGGGAAATTAAGTCATGCATTCATGCAATTGTTATCTACTCTCTCTCTACTCGTACTTATCTAATTTATAAAATATGATTGACGTGTAAAATGTTGTATAAAAGCCTACCTAGGTATAAATAATAAATCATTTAATATTTCTACCTTTTACATACATTTCTACGGTCTACCAAAAAGTTTATTACCATGACCGCAGAACAGTTTAATATTAGTAATGTACTTTTGTATTAATACTGTACGTACGAAAAATTTCGAAATAATAAAACTTTGGTAATAAATACGTATTATACAATATGTAAAGAAAACCTTGTCCGATCCGTGAAGGTATTGTTAGGTATCGATAACTGATTATAATAATGCTTACAAAGTTGGTCTAAACTTTTAAAAAAATCCCCCTAAAAAAATAAATATTATTTCGAAATAGCGAGGTAACTTAATGTATGTGCGGTAGACAACACGTTAGGCATACATCCGCGGGTGACGGGGGGCAGGGCACGCGGCATGTGGTCGCATCCATATTCGCTCCGTCACAAACGGTGTTGTCACTTTTTTAAAATTACCAAATTTTGGGGAAGTTTGCGACAAAAAAAGATTATTTCAAAATTCATTACTATTGTTACTATGATGATTATGTAAAATTTAATATTTTATTTGGCCATTTGTTTACCTAACCTTTATTATCCTTACGGGTCGGACAGGGTTTTCTTAACATATTGTATACAACGTGTAACAAAAAGGGTATATACATACCAAGGGCATGGCATCTTTAGATGATATCAAACGATATCGGAAGGGTTTCAACTCAAAATAAAATACTCAAAAAATTGGTACCAAATTTTCGGTTTCGTGTGTTTCTTAAAATCAAATCATAACAAACGTGGCAGCACACTAGATACGTTAATAACTACTCGTTACCCGTCACATTACTTGCCAAAATCCGATAAATGTCTTCAATATCTCTGTGCGACTAGTATGATAGTAGCCTATCACAGGCGGTGTTTTTCCTCATAACTTCCTAACATAAAGAGATAGGATTAAAAAACCCTTCCAATATAGTTTGATATCATGTAAAGATGCCATGCCTTTGTTATGTATATACCCTTTATGTTACACCTTGTATATGAGGTTCTCGATAGAAATATGTTGCTCAGCAGACCCAAAAATAATATTTCCGTCTCTTTTTTTCCAGATTACTAGTGAAATGGTGATGGAGTGACCATTTAAGTGAACAAGATGGCAGTGAACAGTCCCGGAGGTTATCCACCCCTTTCTCCAAAACCTCACACACCGAAAAGTCCTCGCCACTTCATATTTCCCCAGAAAAGTCCATCTATTGCATCCAGCACTTCTTCATCAGGATACTACACACCCCAATCTGGCTGCAGTTATGACAAGCACAACCAACCCCCAAAGTCCCCGTTAGCTCACGGGCACAGAAGCCCTATGTCTCCAAGGCACTTTAATTTCCCACAAAAATCCCCATCAGGGAGATCAAGTCCTTGCGTGGATCGGACCAGCCTGCACTATACCACGTCTCTAAAGCACAGTCGTCGGGAGAAGTCTAGATCGCCCAAACCGCCTCCCGTGCACATTCATACGAACCCCGGCTATGTATCTCCTAAGCATACCAGGAAACTATACACTTCTGCTTCCACAGTAAGCTCGCCGATGTTGGTGACGTCACCGAGCATAGTCTCCAGTCACACTGATGATTCAACAGACGCGATGCCTGGAACACCGTCTGCGATCCTACACGATGCTGACGATGAATGTACGACAATTTCCTCGAAGATATGTCGAAAATCGACATCAGATTTAACAGACATGACGGATGATACTCCTCATACACGATCAACAAGTATCAGTAGACCATGCTCTCCGATGCGTAGAGGTTCCATGAAGGGCGGTTTGGCTTACTTAGCGAGTAGACGAGGATCGAGAGAGTCTACAATGTCGAACTGCGATTCTGTCGAAGACATTGGGCCTCTAAACTTTCAAAACACAATGCGAGGCCGACAGAGGAGGACGTCAAACTTTTTGGAGTTACCCGGTAAGTACCTTTATCTAATCTCTTGGCGTATGATCGATCAATGTACAAAAGCTAGCTATGACTCACCGATATGACTTTGATGAGGGTACACATTGATTCAAACTAATTAATAATTCCTTTTTAACCCTAATACGGGCTTCGTTATATTCGACTTCCACCGTTTAGAGTTAGAGGATAAAATGTATCTTAATGAAAATAGATAATGAAGGTGACCTCATTTTTGTGGTTGAATATTTTCCATAATATTTTGTTACAGCACTTGAAGCAACGTTAGTGATAAAGTGAGATGATGCTATGTGACTAATGCATGCTGAAAAGAGATAAAGCGTAATTTAACTGTCAGAAGTCATTATACAGGTTCTGTTTAATCGACTAGTTGGTAGGTAGGGTATGACGTTTTTCCGCTAAATGAATCACGAAAGAGACAAATGGCTTAGCTAAGTTTTTTTTAATAGGGGACGAGCCTATTTCTATAAATCAGCGACATATTCTGACTCCGAGTTGCTACTAAAAATGTTCTGTTGGAATTACCCAATTTTATTTCTCGATTTTATTTCGAAGCAAGGACAGAGCTGTTGAGCATTGGACTCAGTTCTGTTTGGGACTAGGTTATTGTTAATGATCATGCTTTATCAAAAGTCGTTCATCAGTTCAACAAAATAAAAATACGTATTTCTCGAAAGTTTAGACAAAATGCAACTAGATGGCGTTAACATCGAATGAGAAGTCGCAAGCGTTATATGACAACGATTTGGTTGGGTTCGTTGGAATTTTAGCAAATATATTCCAGCTATAGAACTGAGAACAGTATATAATATGGTTGTTTTATTCAGACCTTCAACCCTATTAGTATACTCATAAGGTTTAAATGTAAGTACGGAGCACCTGAGCAGGTGTTTGGTATACTTATTTTTGATTCTTCTTTAGCCTATAGAGGTCCACTGTTGGACAAAGGCCTCCCCCAAGGCTTTCCACAATGACCGGTCTTGTGCTGCCCACATCCATCGGCTTCCCACGACCTTCATCAGGTCATCGTTCACTTTGTTGGGGGCCTCCCTGCGCTGCGTCCTCCGGTACGTGGTCGCCACTCCAGAACCTTACTGCCCCAACGGCCATCGGTTCTACGAGCAATGTGCCCTGCTCACTGCCACTTAAGTTTAGCGACTCGAAGAGCTATGTCGGTGACTTTGGTTCTTCTGCGGATGTCCTCATTTCTGATTCATTTTTGAATTTAATAAAAAACAATTGTATAAATGCGCATTTAATACAATCCTCATTTCCTTAATTTCCGATCCATCTTGACCCTCTCTCAGGGGTGCCGAGGTTGGTTCTCGTCAGGGGGCAGTGTGAAATGCAATTACTTCGGTGTTACAGAAGGTGAAAATAATACGCTTTTCAGAATTTTATAACAACATCAAAAGTGTGGCATAACTTTATGTAAATCCATTCTTCAATGTATCAATATCAAATCGGGTTTTACGATTCAAATTGGATTACAGATTTACTGAGAATTTCATTACTGATACATTGATATCTTTGACGGTGCGGCAATTATTGAGAAATTGGTAATCATTAAATAATTACGTTCCTATTATATCACTAAAATGTAAATTTAACGCTAAAATACACAGTGGAATTTTAGTATGCTATCCAAATGGACTGCATTACCGAAATAAAAGTTTTTTTTCTTAAGTGAAACTTTAAACGTAGTATACCTACCATTTTCACTTTTACAGCGGTTTCATAAAACCACGTAATCACCATCATCATCATCATCATTTCAGCCGAAAGACGTCCACTGCTGGACATAGGCCTCCCCCAAGGTTCTCCACGACGACCGGTCCTGCGCCTCCCGCATCCAGCGGTTTCCTGCGACCTTCACCAGGTCGTCGGTCCACCTTGTCGGGGGCCTACCCACGCTACGTCTTCCGGTGCGTGGTCGCCACTCGAGAACCCGTCGGCCCCATCGGGCATCGGTCCTACGAGCAATGTGTCCAGCCCACTGCCACTTTAGTATTGCAATTCTTCGGGCTATGTCGGTTAGTCACGTCCTTCTGCGGATCTCCTCATTCCTGATTCGATCACGCAGTGAAACCCCAAGTATAGCCCTCTCCATTGCCCTTTGAGTGACTTTAAGCCTTCTTATAAGGCCCATTGTCACCACATCTCAATTCCATAAGTCATCACTGGCAACACACACTGGTCGAAGACTTTTGTCTTGAGACACTGCGGTATTTCGGACGAGAAGATTTTACGTAGCTTCCCGAAAGCAGCCCAGCCGAGTTGGATTCGACGATTCACCTCTTTCTCGAAGTTGGACCTTCCTAACTGGATAGTTTGTCCCAAGTACACGTAAATGTCAACAACTTCGAGAACAGAGTCTCCAATCTTTATAGGAGTTGGAACAACATGGGAATTAGACATGACTTTCGTCTTGTCCAAGTTCACTTTAAGACCGACTCGCTCGGAGGCTCTATTGAGGTCTTCGAGCATTGTACTCAGGTCCTCCGCGGTCTCAGCTATGACTACGATATCATCAGCAAACCGAAGGTGTGTCATGTACTCGCCATTGATGTTGATGCCCAGTCCTTTCCAGTCAGTATAGTTTCGGGAAGATAACATCTCCCTGCCTGACACCACGCTGCAGAGATATTGGTTTCGAGGTCTGGTCCTGTATTCGGACTGACATGGTGGCGTTTTCGTATAAACCCTTCAGCGCTTCAATATACCAATAGTCTAATTGGCGCCGCTGGAGAGACTGTAGTAAAGCCCAAGTCTCGATGGAATCAAAGGCTTTTTCGTAGTGCACAAACGCCAAGCAAAGGGGTAGGTTATACTCCTCGGTCTTCTGTATAACCTGCCGCAGCGTATGTATGTGGTCTACTGTGCTAAAGCCCTTTCGGAAACCGGCTTGTTCGGGAGGCTAGAAGTCGTCAAACCTGCAGGCGAGACGATTCGTGAGGACTCTCGAAAACAACTTATAGACATGACTCAGAAGCGACATGAAACAGAGGCTCTAAAATTGGCTATAGAGCGAAACAGAGGCTCTAAAATTTTCGCTAGGGATCTGACTATTGGGCATAGCCGGCTAAGCAAGCTGAAGACTGACGACGGCAAGATCATAACGTCCGGGCCCGAGCCTTTGAGGGAGGTCGAGAATTTCTATGGACAGTTCTATACTTCGACGACAAATCCCCCATTAAATCTTGCCGAAGACCCTAGAGCAAGATTAACCCGGCATTACACCGAAGATATCCCGGAAGTCAGCCTGCAGGAGATTCGATTGGCTCTTAAACAGCTTAAGAACAACAAGGCGCCGGGCGATGACGGAATAATGGCTGAGCTACTGAAGGCGGGTCGTGAACCGATCCTTAGGGCCCTTCAGAAGTTATTTAATTCCGTTATAGTCGAGGGAAAACGCCACAGGCATGGCACAGAAGTGTGGTGGTACTCTTTTTCAAAAAGGGTGACAACGCCCTTTTGAAAAACTACAAACCACGCAATGCTTCTTTTAAATTATAAACTAGTGCTTGACTGCAATCCCGCCTGATGGTAAGCAATGAAACGAGCGTTGATGGTAAAGTGTGCTAGTTTATTAAGAACCTATCCACTCTAGCCTTGATGACACTTAAATTGTATGTAGACGGAAACGTCGCCGCTGACAAACTGTTCCAGAGCCTCGATATATATAATACTAGCTGTGCCCCGCGGTTTCACGCGCGTAAGCTTCAAACCGAAAGAGCTCAGTTGATATAAAATAAGCGCCTGTTAAAATAATGGGAGCAATATGTACGTCCGCGTTTGCTCCCGTTTTAGCAACATTTTTTGTTCTTGCTCTGCTCCTATTGGTCATAGCGGGATGTTTTATAGCCTATGTCCTTTCTCAGGCTCTAGACTATTTGTGTACTAAATTTCATTACAATCGGTTCAGTAGTTTTAGCGTGAAAGCCGGACAGACAGACAGACAGAGAGACAGACAGAGATACTTTCGCATTTATAATATTAGTATGGATATAGTGGTAGTAAGAACGTAAGGGTGGATACCTACTCGCCGTTCGACGGGTCGTCCGGTGATGGAACGGAGATGGCGGAATTAAATTATGCACTTCCCACGCACACTCTCCAAAATGCATCCTATAGAACACCGACAGGCTGGCTACTCTTCGCCTGTTCTGCAGGCTTTGGAGACCATTTTGAACCATATCTGATTTAGAAGAGTTCGTGAATGAACTCAAAATAATTGAAATATTTCAAAAATCGTTTTTTTTTTCTTGGTAATGGCTTTGGTAGTCATTGGGTAGATGATGTGGGCTGTCTTTGCAAGGCGCCTGAAATTCTATGGTGTATTACAGTGTTAAATTTGCGATTTAGTGACGTAATAGGAACTACGTAATTTTCATACATTATATAATATTATTTCTCAGATCTGGTCTGAGAAATCCATACTAATATTATAAATGCGAAAGTATCTCTGTCTGTCTGTCTGTCCGGCTTTCACGCCAAAAGTACTGAACCGATTGTAATGAAATTTGGTACACAGATAGTCTAGAGCCTGAGAAAGGACTTAAGCTATAAAACATCCCGCTATGACAAATAGGAGCAGAGCAGGAACAAAAAATGTTGCAAAAACGGGACCCGCCCGGACGTACATATTGCTCTCATTATTTTAACAGGCGCTTATCTTATATCAATTGAGCTCTTTCGGTTCGAAACTTACGCGGGTGAAACCGCGGGACACAGCTAGTAATATATAACGGAGTACCATGGTCATTGGAATTCGTAGAAACTGTGGTATCAACAGGGTTGACGCTATTTTCTCCAACACTAGGCTCAGATGTAGCAAAAATGAATAATTGTTTTTACTTACATTTTTATTGTTTTCGTTTAGCAGCGATCAAAAACACAATAAAATAAACCAGAACATCTCAATTTACTACAGAAATCGTACTTACAAGATCTCCTAGTGGAAAACAACATAATTTGCTAATTCCTTTTACTATTTCTAACACTTGATTTTAACATTGAATTAATTATTCATTGCTTAACACGTTTAAACATTTATTTAAAACATGCGCCATGCGTTTTCCTTTTATCAAAAGTCTCATCAACATTACAGCGTTAATCCCAGTCGCATCCGAAGCCCCCTCAGCTTTAGAGTCTGGGGTCCGCTTTACCAGTCCAACTGCTGAAATGGCTAAACTTCGACATTTTCCGTGAAGCGACTGCCTGACTCTGACCTCCACAACCCGAAGGCGACATCTAAGCATTGCAGTTAGACCAATTGTTGGACTTTTGAGGGCTCCAACAACCTGTAACGACTGCCACTAGATGTTTGTATGGCAACCGGAACCAACGGCTTAACGTGCTTTCCGAGGCACGACCAGACCAGTCCAAGTATTCATATTCATGCATACAAATACTTGCACTGTGCGGGGATCGAACCCGCGCCACTTTGCGCAGCGGCTGCGTCCGCTACCGCTACGCCACGTAGGCGGTCAATCCTTTTATCAAGAGTCTATTTCCATTAAACAAATATTAATCCAAATCCATCCAGCGACATGCTTTAGAATACGCATGTCGAAATCAAAATCAAAAGTCATTTATTCAAATTAGGCTGAGAATCAGCACTTTTTGAACATCAATTTTACATAAGACAGTCCCCCAAAACGCCCACCCATCGACACTTCCTAGTGCTTTCGCTGGGAAGAAGAAGTGGCGGAAGAAACTCCGCAGCAGCACAGCTGTCTGTTCATTTAAAAAAAAAAAAACACATGACTTTATACAATACTATGAATAGAGATGAACACAAGAAACAACAATCGCAACAACAAGTTTATCAATTATGCAACTCAATTATGGGTTGCTATCAAAGTAACCGGAAATCATAAATATTTTAAAGGTTTAATTAAGTTAGCCTTGCGCCGACATACACATACATATACGTATGAATATACATATATTATTATACCTTTCATACTTTATCAATATACATCAATGAGACATCCTTATCTTAAAGCTTTTCTGAACCGCTACACCGGAAAAATATACATATTACTAAATTTTCAGAGGTTATTCGAAAATTTACGATTGAAAATAATGGATTTTTTTAAATGCGCGAATATAGGCCTCCTTTCGGTGAGGGTGGGTAAGCACCACGCGGGCCCAATACGAGTTAATAGATGTAAAATGTCTTTGATTTTTTGGCTCTACCATATTCCGGTTTCCTCCGATAGTGTTTCTTCACCGTTTTTAGAGCAGTGCTGATTAAATAATTTACACAAAATAAAACGCCTGTCTGGTTTCAAACCTACGACCTCTAATTCGTTAAGTTACCACTGGGCCAGCAGAGCTTTAAGTTTGCGACTGATTTATGGAATCATTACCGCTGAAATACATAAGCAATTATGATCTGTTGGAATCATTTTGAAGCTTACTGGTATTCAACTGCTCCCTGTGTTCAAAAATGTGTCTGCTCAACAACGTAAATAATGTGTAGTGAGTGAGTAGGTAACCTTTTTTTTTGTGCCCCCATACGGAGGGGCCGGGCTGGGTACGTCTTCTTGCGCGAGAAGACGCAGCAGCCAAAGGTTTCTTAGCGAGGTGTCCTTCCTCTAAGCCCCACTCGTTTGCACGAAGGCAAACGGGGCCCCCAGCTCCTCTCAGTGAGGAGACCGGGTTGCCCGACGGTGACCCGGAGTTCAGGTCAGTCAGCCACCTGGCGTGGTGGCCGACCCGCCGCATGTGTGACCGCCGAAGCGGTCCACACATCTGGTTTTGGTCCGCACCGGTAAACCGGTAACCTCCATATCTGGGGGCCGTTCCCCTATCGGCCATCTGGGGACGCGTCCGATGGCAGGCCAGAAACTGCACACGGAGTAGTGAGTAACCTAACCTAACTCAGGTATTTAATAGTTATTTATGCCACTGTCAAGCAATGATAGCTATTGTAATATGAGTGATAGTTTAGCACGAGTATTACAATAGCTGTTTGCGACAGTGGCATACAAAACTTTTTCTACGACCTTGAAGTAAATGCATATAAAAGATAACAATGGCGCGAAAATAGCGCGGCGCGCGCCATGTTGCTTGTTGTCATAATCCCACAAATGAAAGGCAAATGCAATTCATCCATACATCCTAATAACATGCGATGTTTAGTCGTGACGAAAATACGCGCGCTTTTTGGCATAATCTTAATTTTTTGATGCTATACCCACAAAAAGAAAAAGTTTCATTGTAGTACGGTTTACCCGTTTGGAAATGGTCATTGTAACACGACTTAGCAGGAATGAGTACTATTGAGTTATGACTTATGGATTACATGGTATTAAGCAAATTACCAAATGGTCGTAGAAAAACAGTATTTAAAGTCCTTCTTCAGTACTACTGTGTACTGTGTTATTATACATTTTCACAATAAACCGAACCTTTAAACTAAATGGACGTATTATTTCACCTCTTCTAATCTATCGATCAGACCACTTCACAAACGCAATGAATGTTGTTGAACTGTGAAACATGAATCCCATTGCTACTGATAATGTGTTACGCAATTATTCTGCGGATTCCATGTACCATAGTGCTGTTATATGTGCCTTTGAAAAATAGATACTTCATTATTTTCTGAAACAAGCAAAAACCATGTTATTTGGTTCGTTATCTTCCATTTTAAAGTTAAAAACATATCGTAATTGGGCGCAGATATCAGTGGACTCTGGAACATCTTCAAGTACATTTATTTATTTATTTTAAGCTCTCCCCACTTTATGAATCACTCAAGTATCGTGGTGGCACTTATAAACATTTAAACTAACATACACAAACTGCCAAACCCGGAATCTGTAAGCAATATAAATATTTGTTATAATTAGAAATCGGAAATTACGGCGCTTATATAGCTAAACTTGAACAAAATACCGACGAAACAATAATGTGGATACGCCTTTTACCTACATAACAATTTTATAAGATATTTTAGTTTTTCTACATAATATACTAGTACATAACTTTTTTTTTCAAATATTTAGAAATATCAAGGTATTAATATTTCTAAAATTACCACCATTATTATTTTTAGAAATATTTATAAAGAAAACCTTTAGTGGCATATATATAAACTACGTGTACCGACAGGCCAATCCATATTTTACTTTCGTCAAATCAAATTTAGGTAGTTAAGCGCCGGAATATCTGATCTCTAGTTATGTATAATTAAACTCGTTTCTACAATAGCGCAGTAATCGAGCGCTAAGGCATTGCGTCAACCTTTTTTGTTTTTCTTCTTCTTCTTCAGCCTATAGATGTCCACTGCTGGACAAGGGCCTCCCCCAAGGCTTTCCACGCCGACCGGTCTTGTGCTGCCCGCATTCATCGGCTTCCCGCGACCTTCACCAGGTCATCGGTCCACCTTGTTGGGGGCCTCCATACGCTGCGTCTTCCAGTATGTGGCCGCCACTCCAGAACCTTACTGCCCCATCGGCCATCGGTTCTACGAGCAATGTGCACTGCCCACTGCCACTTAAGTTTAGCGACTCGCAGAGCTATGTCGGTGACTTTGGTTCTTCTGCGGATCTCCTCATTCCTGATTCGATCACGCAGAGAAACTCCAAGCATAGCTCTTTCCATTGCCCTTTGTGTGACTCTGAGCCTTCGTATGAGGCCCATTGTGAGCGACCACGTTTCAGTTCCGTAAGTCATCACTGGCAACAAACACTGGTCAAAGACTTTAGTCTTGAGACACTGTGGTATCTTGGACGACGAGAAGATGTAGCGTAGCTTCCCGAACGCTGCCCAGCCGAGCTGGATTCGACGAGACACCTCTTTTTCGAAGTTGGACCTACCTAGTTGGACTGTTTGTCCCAGGTATATAGGTTTTTGTTTTTAACAACGATAAATATATGTCGTGGATAATAATATCATTTTAACAAACGTTGCTCATTTGTTTATGTAGTAGTGGGTAAAACGCTGTGACGTTATTTTGTAATAGCGGCACGTGGACAGAATCGTTTTTGAAAGTGGGGATTGTCGAACGGTGACTTAGCTTTGAAACGCGGACCCGGGCACTTCTCCGGGCGAAATTTTGGTTTGCCTAATTACATTGTTATTGCCAAGACTGGAGGGTATATTTACACTTAGTGCTTTAATTCAAAACTCCATATCAAGATGGTGACGCCCGCCGTCGTTGACGTGGTCGTCATATAAAAATCAATAGATTTTTCCTCACCGTACTATGTCACTCAAAAAGTACCAATTCTAAGGATAAGCTTACACAGAACTTGATAATGGAGATTTTAAGACGATTCAGTGAAGTCCTTTTCTGCGAAGTTGTGTGCGAAGGACTTGACAAAATGGAACAGAATCGCGAAAATCTTTTGACGCAGTGAGGAGGATCGACGATTCAAATGTTTGGACACATATTTTTAACCAAATAAATACATATTTGAATTGCATTGCTTTTCCTGTGTCGGTGTCGGCTAAGTGTTGAAAACTAGACTCGAGTTGAATTGGTTTTTTCATGTTACAAAATAAATGATGGTGGTGATGTTATACTTAACTGACCATTCTGAATAATTATATTAATAAGGTCACTATGTTAAGTTGTAGGTTGTCCCCATTCGGCGTTTATACTTTAATCTGGCCCATACATATGTATGTCGCTTCTCATTCATCCTCTCAAGTAACATAATCATAAAGGCATACTTCACACCAGGATAGATTCTAATGATATACAAAGCACATGTCCGTTCAAGTGTCGAATACAGTAGCCACATTTGGGCTGGTGCTGGTGCAAAGGCGTGCAAAAAGGCTGATTGGCGAACTAGATTTGGTTCAAAATGGTCTCCAAGGCCTGGAGGGACAGGCGAAGAGTATCAAGCCTCTCGGTGTTACACAGGATGTATTTTGAAGAGTATGCGCGAGAATTACATGCCTTAATTCCCCCATCTCCGTTCCATTATCGGATGACCCCTCGTCCCACGACTATCCACCCTTATGTTATGGACACCACTGGATCCGGACGAAGCGTTGCGCCTTTTCTTCTATAGGTACCGCGTACATCGAAGGACTGGAAGAATTTTCAGCGGCGGTGTTTCCATTTGACTACATTTTAAGTGTCTTCAAGGCTAGTGTGAATAGGCTCTTACTAAAGTAGCGCGCTTTACCATCAACGATTGCATCACTGCTCACCATTAGGCGGGATTGCAGAACTAGTTTATAATTATATGTTGGAAAAAATATACTCTTTTAAATTTTTATCTCATCAGTCATTATCATCATTCTGCTCCCTTTATACCAATTTATTTGGATTTTTGGACGCAACAAGTCTCTTTTTCCCATACTTCTCCATTAGTCTATCTCGGTTGTCTTCTCCAATCTTATAGCTATTGACATTTATACTCAAAACTCTCCTCATGACATTTTTCTCACTTCTCATTCATCACTCCATCTTCTTTTAAACCACAAAATTTGTAACCATACCACCCACACATGCTTCTCAAGCGAGATATCTCCCTTTTTCTATTCTCTCGTCCTTACTGTTTATTTCTAAAGCGTAATTCCAGTATAAATATTTGCATACCGTATAAAATCTACACACAGAGCGAAATACACAGATATTGAAATTCACAAAACTTTAAAGCTGCTAGTTTTCTCATATTTATTTCACGTTGTTGGTACAAGCAACAAGTCGTCCCCGGGCGAGGTCTCTTAGCGCGGCCATTACTCGTTATTACGGGTTCAGGTGAGACATAAATGTGCCACTAAAAATATCATATACTGAGGGAGGCAGTAATCCGTTGTAAAAGCGTGCTGAGTGGAGGGTATTGTTATTGTAACCAGGTTAGAAGAAATAAAAAATTGGCACGAGATGTCGTGCGAATTTTTTATTTCTTCATCATCTATAACAACACATCATCATCAACATCATCATCTATGACATATATGTAGTGTTTAACCATTATTATGTTCAGCTTAACCGCATCCGGTTGTTGGGTCAATGGTAGGCTATAACATCGGCTGCCGGTAGGAGTTACCACCCATCAGACAAAATCTTGTCGCCAAGCGATTCGTCATGTTCCGGCATGATGTCTGATGAAGCCGTACGAAGGAAGGGTCTCAGTAGTTGTGTTGTAATGTGTGCCGGGTACGATGCGCCAAATGTTGTTGTGTTGAGAGTTTGGTTCCTCTGATACAGCATCGTTGGTCGTGGTGTTGGCATGGGCGTACCCAGGTGCAGGGGGCAGTGCCCCCCTCTCCCCCCCTGGAAATCTCGCAGAAATGTATGAACTCCCCTTGTTGCTAAAAAAAGTATAAACGAGGACTTATCTCTAAGTTTTAAATAGCCCACGAAATAGACACTTGACAAAATGTGCGGTTTAATTGCAACTATAGCGCACAAAGATTACTCACTCTAAAAAATTTACTTGGCTCCCCCCAGGCTTGACTTGCCCCCACCTAGGCCTGACTTGCCCATAGGCCAGAAGCTGGGTAAGCCCATCCCGTGCTGTTGGGATTAACATTGCATCACCTCGCTCAACCGCCGTCTTTCTTCCTATTCCCTAAGTTTTTTTGAGTGAGTAGGCTCCTAATAAACTTATCATCATCATCATCACCATGAATATTTTTATAGTCCCACTGCTGGGCACGGGTCTCCTTTCATTCAGAGAAGGATTGAGCGTAATCACCACGCTTGCTCAATGCGGGTTGGCGATTTCAGACTTTTAAAGTCCAGATTTCCTCAAGATGTTTTCCTTCACCTTCAGTCATTGGTATCCAAGATATACTTAGAAAGTACATATAACTTTCTGGGTTGGATTCCAGGTCAGGCAAGTACCAATGTAACTTTATTGGTACTTGCCTGACCTGGAATCCAATCCGCACACTCATACTTGAGAGGCTGGTGTTTTAACCACTAGGCCACCACGACTTATAATAACCTATCGCGCTTTACTATCAACGATTGCATCACTGCTTACCATCAGCGGGGATCACAGTCAAGCACTAGTTAATGATAAGAAAAAAACTTAAATCCGCATTGCATACACACATTTCACTGTAAGCGATCTAAATTAGCTAAGTCATCATTCTCCTGCCCTTATCCCAATTTATTTGGGGTCGGCGCAACATGTCTTTTTCTTCCATGCATCCCTATCAGAAACCATCTCGGCAGTTACCCCCTTCTTAGCCATATCATCCTTCACACATTCCATCCATCGTTTCTTTGGTCTTCCCCTACTCTTATAGCCATCAACATTCATAATTAAGACTCTCCTCACGACATTCTCCTCAGTTCTCCGTAACACATGCCCGTACCATGACAACCGATTTCCATACAACTTTTCAGCTACCGGTGCCACTTTCAGACAGAAATCTAAATTAGCTAAGTCTGTTCTATTTACACTAACTTCGACCTACGAACAAGTGCGTACAAGTTACGAGGTAATCTGTCATCATATACAGGAGTTGTGTTTAAACAGGACGATGTTTATTATGAAGTTTTATTAAAGTTTAACTTGGTGTTCTAAGGAGTTCTGATTAACTTTGGATCTTATTTGTAAATCGTAGCGTGTTTGCATCAATATGAGGATACCGAAAACAAATTAAAACTTTCTCATTGGAAAATTTTCGTGCTAGGGAAAAAGACAACTCGATATCTTTATATCTACATACTCGTACAAAACCAATCTTGTGTACATATTTAGATTACTGAACTCCTCGGGTCATCATCATCCTCATCAGCAACCTTTTTTTATCTTCCCACTGCTAGCACAGGTCTCCTCTCATACAGAGAAGGATAGAGCGTAATCACCACGCTTGCTCAATGCGGGTTGGCGACTTTCAGACTTAAAGTCCAGGTTACCTCAAGATGTTTTCCTTCACCTTGTAATCAGTCATTTGTGTCCAAGATACACTCAGAAAGTACATATTACTTAGAAAAGTTCAATAGGTACCCGCCTGTTTTTTTTTGGAATGGGAAATCATCAAATGGCTCCTCCCGCTCTGGGCGGAGCGGAAGGGCGTGTCAGACTTTTACTGACTAAAACCCACCCGTGTTTCTTCACTTGCCTGTGTGATGGCCAGGGCCACGGTTTCTTGTTAGTGCAAATTATCATATTCATGCATACAAATATTTGGACTGCGCGGGGATCGAACCCGCGCTTCCTTGCGCAGCGGTCGCGTTCGCTATCGCTACGCCACGGAGGCTGTCCATGTGTTCGCGTCCATGTTAAATACTAGTATTTAGCTAAATGCGGTTAGACTGAAAGCTGACCTCTATGTAGTTGGGAAAAGGCTAGGCGGATGATGATGATGAACTCCTAACGGCTGGGTTGACTTTGATGAATGTTTTGTATATGTTTGAATACAGGTGATTAGAGATTCAGCACATTAGCTTATTGGTTCCGACTCTCATTCATAGATCATTAACAGTCGATACGGGTCGTTAGAAACCCAAAAATATGACAAGCAGTCTTACCAATAGGTATCGTGTTATCTTACCCAGTAAATGAGTAGGCAGTTTATGAAAAATGCTGGTACTCAGCTGCATTCGATTAAACTGGATGGCGATCCCAATATAGTGTAGGAAAGAAGAGAGAGAACATGAAGGTAAAGAAGAGAACGGTAAGAAGATTTATGTCCACAATTTTTCTGCATTGTAAACATAAGCAAAATGCATACCTATACCCACGAGCTGTCGCCGGGCCCAGGGGTCGAATCTTTCCCACCAATTGGGCTCACCCGGTTATTTATGTACTAAAAAAATCTAAAAGATGACATCTGATTCGACCTCGTATGTGGCGGCAACGTGCCTAACACGAAATATTTTAAACAAGATTCAGGTGGACTGTATTTAGGATAGCAATATATTAGAAATTATTAGCAAATATGTGATAGAATGATGCCTTCGGAGTATATCTCTCTGATTAAGGTGCTAAAGCGGCAAACCACTTACCTCCAACCTTCAGATGCGGAGTCGGTAGACCACCAGACCAGACCCGGAGACGGTGCACGTCGACACGTTTCACTGGCAGAATCCCTAACTTTAAATTTTTTTAAATAATTTCATTTTTGTGACCGTCAAAAGATCTTGGCCATGACTCGATAGCTTGCCAGTTCGAAAGGACGTGCGTCCGTCACGCCGTTCGGTGATCGGTGAAAGAACGCGGTCCACTATGGTCGCGTTCCGTTTAATGTTTTCGGCATCATTCACCGCCCAACATCCCATCGGCGTAATTTGGGGGGTTTCGTGACGGTTGGGGGACGTGGGAGTCCTGTCAAAACAATCTCAATCTAATAAACAATATCATTATAGATTGTTTTGACAGGGCTTCCACGTCCCCCGACTGTGACACGTCCTACGACCATGACCACCAATAGACGAAAGCATCTATCCCGAGCTAAAAAGTAGCCAAATGCCTCGTCATCTAATTAGTGACGCGCAGGAATGGATTAACGAGATTCCTGCTGTCCCTATCTACTATCTAGCGAAACCACAGGCAAGGGAACGACCTTGGGAGAATCCGTCCGTGTATTGTAAAGTGGAATGATCTAAGTACTGCTATTAAAACTATGTTTCAATCCCAAACGTCTATAAACCGCACTGAATCATTTCCTAAGTTAAACAATAACCCAATATAGCCCATTTATTACAATACAACTTAAGGCGATTAGTAACGACGATGACCTTGCGCATCTGGGCGGGGCTAGGCAAAAAACCCCGCGCACCCCGCATCATTTTACGTGCACATTTCCTACTCGCTTGCTTCGAGCGCGGATGTCTCGCAACAAACGTAGAATGCTGTACCATGTCTATAAAGTATACTATTCTGCCTAAAAAGTACCTAATATGTTACGTGGTATCAAAACTCATGCCCTAAAGTGAAACATATTAGGTAATTTCTTTTATTATGTTGTTTTCGATACTGCGTTGCAGGGATTTTTTTTATTTAACAAAGGGAAAACAAATATTAATTTATAAAAATGATTAATGCTAAATGGTAACCGGTTTATTCTTTTATTTATAGTTATTATTTAGCATTTAGCGTTTTTGGTATAATTCCCATTGATGGATGGGACTTAAAAAAAAACCCGGATACTCCATCATCTAAATAAAACTCACAGGTCAGACCAAAATAGGTGCATATTATTTAGAATACATATTATTTCAAAATTTAGCTGACCAAATTTTAGGTAATGAACACCTGAGACTAATGAACTTAAAGCTTTTTTTTTAATAAATTATAAACTAGCGCTTGACCTCGATCCCGCGCGAACACCGCCGCTGGCAAATTGTTCCAGTCCCGCGATGTACGCGGTATAAAGGAGGAGGCGAAACGCTTCGTCCGGATCGTAGTGGTGTTAACAACGTAACGGTGGAAACTAGCCGTACGACGGGTCGTCCGATGGTGGAACGGAGACGGGGGAATTAAATCACGCAATTCCCTTGCACACTCCCCAAATTGTTTTGATTTACCTACTAGAAAAAAAAATTGGGGAAATTTAATCAAGTTTCTTATGGATTAAATTACAAGTATCCATTATATATTTTTTTAGGGTAGGAAAATATTTGTTTTGGACTTGGCAAAAAACTGACGAATTTTTTTCTTGAGATGTTCTTAATTTTTATTGGAGGAATGAACAGGGTGTGGCCTTAGAAATAACTTTGACCCTTTTCACTTTTTCGCTGCGACACACTAATTTCGAGATACAGCGTTGTCTTAGCCCCTCACATCGTGGGCCGTTTTATCTCGAAAATGGTACGTCGCAGCGAAAACATGCTAGGGGTCAAAGTTCTTTTATAGTTCTTTCTTTCCTCGCTGGTAGGCCACAACATCGGCTGCCGGCATAAGTTACCACCCACCAGACAAAGTCATGCTGCCACCGTGATGTTTCGGCATGATATCTGGTGAAGCCGTTCGGAGGACGGGTCTGAGCAGTTGTGTTGCGGTGTGTGCCGGGTACGATGCGCCAAATGATGTTGTGTCGGGAGTTTGGTCGTGGAGGGTAGCAGGATCCGAAGCACGGTGCTCCGCTGGCCGACCGCAGGTAATTGGGGGCCCAAGTAGTGTGCCAGCCACACACGAAAGGCTGCCCAACCAACTGCAAAAATCCCAGGGTGGCCCCATCGTGCCGGTTGGCGACCGGATGAGAGGACCCGATGGCGATCCCTGGGTCTGCACTCCAATCTCACTGCACTACACCACCACCTTGAGACTGAGAAGTCCCATCTGCTTTTCTTGACGGAGACCCAGATCAGATGTCCGTCTGATGCGGCATACCTCAGCTACCGGGGACATGCATTGGAGGATCATTTAGAGCACTCTGTGTATGTCCGCAATGACATCTGTTGCCGGTGCCTCTGCCACCTCAAAGACATCACTTCTCGTCCCTATGGCTGTTGGTTGACACTGGTGTCAACAAAATTGTTTACACTTGTGTCTACCGATCGCACAGCGGTGATCAGGAGACAACTCGATTATTTGACCACCTCAATGAGGCTGCTGACAATGCGCTGCACCGGCACCCTGACGCACAGTTCGTCGCTCTGGGGGACTTCAACATCATGACTGGCTTTTCCCGTACGAGGGGACCGACCACGCTGGGAGCGAGGCGCGACACTTCGCGCTTTCAATGGGCCTTTCCCAGCTGGTAGAACGAGCGATTAGGGTGCCTGATGTAGTTGGTCATACCGCCAATTGTCTGAACCTTCTGCTGACCACTGATCCGAACAGATGTATTGTAACAGTTTCCTCACCGTTGAGAACTTCAGACCACTGTCTGGTGAAGTCTGTATCGTCCTTCTCCCCACCAGATCACGACTCTCGGGTTGGGATGAGATACGCCACTTCTTTGCATCTTATCCTTGGCAGCAGGTCTGCTTCTCTTCTGACAATCCGTGAGCTGAGCGGACGCTATAACCGATGTGGTTCCTTGCTATGGAGTATTTTATCCCCTTCAATGACGTGCCCGTCAGTGGCTCGGATCGCCCATGGTTCAATGCTAATCGTGTCAAAGGTGAACAGCGTAAGCACACGACATTTCTCACCTGGGTTGACGCTCGTGACCGTGGAGCTCCGGATGAGAGCCTTTAATCGTGCTGCCAAGTCCTACAAAAAGGCCCCTTGCCAAATCGGTCGAGGCGAACTTCTGTCGGCCCACACTCCCTCCGCTGGTTCGGCCTGATGGAACACTGGCTCATACGGCAAGAGAGAAAGCAGGTCTCTTTGCATCTCTCTTTGCCCATAATTCGCGTCTTCATACTTGAAGTGCTACTCCACCTAATTTACCTCATTGCGGAACTTCAATGCCTGAGGTTAGCATTAGGAACAAGGAGGTTCTGAGAGTACTGTGTCGTCTGGACGTGAATAAGGCTAATGGTCCAGATTGTATACCAGCGATTGTTCTTAAAGTATGTGCGCCCGGTGTCTCCAGTATTGACGCGCTTGTATCGGCTCTCGTTTAGGACTGGTATAGTGACCAAGGCCTGAAAGCTCGCCAAAGTGCAGCCCGTGCCTAAAACGGGTAGTCGTAGTCGTGCCGATCCTACCAACTATCGGCCGATTTCGATCACCTCTATACTTTGCAAAATTATGGAGCGTGTGTTGAAGTCGCGCCTCTTGGCACACTTTGAAGGTAACGATCTCCTCATTGACCGACAGTACGGGTTTCGCCGCAATCAGTCAACTGGGGACCTTCTAGTGTATGTGGGGCGAGGCCTTCGAGAGAAATGGGGAAGCGATTGCCCTTGATATCTCGAAGGCCTTCGATCGGGTATGGCACGCTGGCCTTTTGAGTAAGCTTCTACGGCATTTCCCCTAGCCTGACTGTCTGGGTAAAATACTTCCTGATTGAACGGTCCCTCCGAGTTGTTGTCAACGGTTGCTCATCTGAGCCCATGCCGACTAATGCCGGTGTTCCTCAGGGGTCTGTTCTCTCTGCAACTCTGTTCTTGCTGCATATTAACGATCTGCTGATGCCCGATATCTATGGGCATGCAGATGACAGCACAGTTGTGGAGAGATACCTGCCGGATGCTCGGGCTAGTAGGAAATCAATCCGGTTCGAAACAGAGGCTATGGTAGAGCGAACGAATGTTGCACTACAGGCAGTCTCCGAATGGGGCAAGGCCAATCTTGAAGCATTCAATGCCGCCAAAACACAGGCGTGTCTTTTCACCGCCAAAAGGAGCCCGTTCACCTTGGCTCCTACTTTTCGAAATGGAGTGTACCGACCGCCTTCAGCTTTTGGGAGTTGAGATTTCCTCGAACCTTAACTTTGGGCGGTTCATTGAGTCCAAGGCCAGGGTGGCTGCCAGGAGACTTGGCGTTATCACAAAGGTCCGGCAGTACTTCACACCTGGGCAGCTTCTAATGTTGTACAAAGCACAAGTCCGTTCGTGTGTAGAGTACTGCAGCCACATTTGGGCTGATGCTGCTAAGTGTCACCTGGCTACTTTGGATTCCACTGAATCCAAAGTAGCCAGGTGGCCAGGCCAAATCAGCCTCTTCGCACGCCTCTCCACTGAGAGGCGTGCGAAGAGGCTGATTGGTGACCCTGATTTAACTCGAGATGATCTCCAAAGCCTAGAGCACTGGCGTAGAGTAGTTAGCCTTTCTATGTTCTATAGGATGCATTTTGAGGAGTGAGCGAGGGAATTGCATGATTTTATTCCCCATCTCCGTTCCACCATCAGACGACCCGTCGTACGGCGAGTTTCCACCCTTACGTTGTTAACACCACTACGATCCGGACAAAGCGTTTCGCTTCCTCTTTTATACCGCGTACATCGAGGGACTGGAACAATTTGCCAGCGGTGGTGTTTCCTTCACACTACAATTTGAGTGTCTTCAAGGCTAGAGTGAATAGGCTCTTAATAAACTAGCGCGCTTTACCATCAACAATCGTATCACTTTACCATCAGGCCGGACTGCGGTCAAGCGCTAATTTATAATTTAAAAAAGAAATGACCCGTATAAGAAGTTACCCTCTTGACGCCCTCTACACTATGCAATTAAACTTTTTCGAAAATTAAAAAAAAAATCGTCTAAAATTTACTAAAAAAAACTGAAAAACATCGCATAAAGCGTCCAAGCGCGGCAATAAATACTAAGGGCTAATATTTACAATAAATACTAAGGGCTAATATTTACACTTACTCACAGATTTACACTGATCAGAATTTAGAAAATACTAATATTATAAATGGGAAAGTGAGTTTGTTTGTTTGTTCCGCTTTCACGCCGTAACTACTGAACCGATTGCTTTGAAATTTTATAGATGTAATGTTAGAAGTCCGGATTAAATGATAGGGTACTTTTTATCCCGGATAAATTTGATATTCCCGAAGGAATCTAAAAAGCGCGATATAACCGAACCATACTAATATTATAAATGGGAAAGTGTCATACTAATATTATAAATGGGAAAGTGAGTTTGTTTGTTTGTTTGTTCTGCTTTCACACTGTAACTACTGAACCGATTGCTTTGAAATTTTATAGATGTAAAGTTAGAAATCCGGATTAAATGATAGGGTACTTCTTATCCCGAAAAAAAATTGATGTTCCCGAAGGAAATTTGAAAAGCGCGATTAACCGAACTCCACGCGGGCGAAGCCGCGGGCGGAAAGCTAGTATCAAAATAAAACATCATATAAAATCACGTAAAGCGCCCAAGCGCGGCAATAAATGCAAACGTCCAATAATTATACACAAAATCCCTAAAAATACTTCGTTGTACTCGAAGTAACTACCGAGTGTTACAGCTTCTGCTTCCCGCTCATCTATGAAGCTATACTTAGTTCGAGCTATACATAATTATTTTATATTGATCGTAGTTGCGTAATTATTTATGTTAATTTAAATTTATTATGATTACTTTAAATTACTTGGGAGGATTTTAAAACCTTAGTTTATTCTAACTAAAATCACACTTGGAAGTACACTTCCGGTCTTTCGGCCATTAATTTATTAATTTTAGAATTATTGATGCAACTTCCGATTACCGCCAACTCTTATTAAAAAATCCTACCGAGCATTAGTCTTCCCGCCCATCGGATATTTATTTATTGAATCAAGCATTGTTCAAATAAATAAATATAAACAACTTTCGATATTTTAGGTTACTATTAACTTTTTCTTAATTTTATTCAATACCTGACTACTCGTTAGTATTTTGACTCAATGGTGTATAAACGCTACTGATGTCTGTACTGCTGATCATTAATTAAACAGACTTGTACTGGATCATACTACGTCGTTATTATTTTCCTCGCTTCTGAAGCATGTCTTTACATTAGTATCCTAGGGTGCGCGGAGCAAAAAGTGACACAGCCTCCTCTCACGAACGCTGGCGCGAGACTGCCGGCCACCCGCGCCCGCGTCCCGCATAGAGCCCCTCTGAACCTCGTAAGGCGGAAACTCGTACGGACACTCATTTTTATTACTTTTCTTATTAAATATTTGATAAATTTTAAAATAGAACTATGATTCTATAGTTCCTACAGGTACACGTTACTGCGAGTAAGAATATTTTAAAAAGTCTAAGCGCTTTAAGAGAAATATCGATTTAAAAGTAAAAAAACGCCCTGTAGAAATATTTTTTTTGACGTAAATATAGGCCATATGGAAAATAATAACAATAAATATGTTGTGCTTGAATCTATCATTATAATATATTTTTTTCAAAATTTTTCATCAAGGCATTCTGGAGAAATAAACTTTGAAAGATGAGCGTTTTTGGCCGCTCGAGGGTATCTATCCCCTTAAGTGGATAACTGTCCCGCTCAGTTTACTATTTGACCCGAGTACCCTTTAAAATTGTGATACTTTGAAACCGAAGTTTTCCAATTATTTTACTTAACTATAACTTACCTATAATTTGATAGACTTCGAGTCTGTGCAACTTTGACTTAGTTTGTAGTTGTATCGTATTTTTATACACTTTTATGGAGTTATGAGGAACACGGTGTAAAATTCTCTCATTTTTCATAGAAAAGGAGCCTTCGACCAGACGGATGTTATGTCTGGTGGGCACTTGTCCAACGCGACGGTTGATGTTGAGAAGTTGACAGTTGTATACAACGTGTAACATAAAGGGTATATACATATCAAGGGCATGGCATCTTTCATGCATGGCATGATATCAAATGATATTTGGAAAGGTTTCTTAATCATAACTCTTAATGTAGAAAGTTATGAGGAAAAACACCGCCTGTGATAGGCTACTACCATACTAGGCGCACAGAATTATTAAAGACATTTATCGTGATTTTGGCAAGTAACGTGACGCGTAGCGAGTCGTTATTAACGTACGGAGTGTGGTGCCACGTTCGTTATCATTTGTTTTTAAGAAACACACGAAACCGAAAACTTGGTATCAATTTCTTGAGTATTTTATTTTGTGTTGAAACCCTTCCGATATCGTTTGATATCATCTATAGATGCCCTTGGTATGTATATACCCTTTATGTTACACGTTGTGCATGATTCACTTTGCTTGCGAGATCCAGAATCTGTGTGACGTTTTTCTGTTGACTTTTGTGAAAAAAGACGTTTTTTTTTTTGCTTACGATATCTATGTGTTGGTTATGGAGAGATAGTTAACACCACAATAAAAATGAGTGAAATAATTTTTATTTTTTATAAATTATAAACTAATGCTTGACCGCAATCCCGCCTGATGGCAAGCAGTGACGCAATCGTTGATGATAAGAGTTCTAGTTTATTAAGGGCTTATTCAGTCTAGCCTTAATGACACTCAAATTGTAGTCCGACGGAAACACCGAAACGGGCAAATTATTCCAGTCCCTCGATGTACACGGTATAAAAGACGAGGTGAAACGTTTCGTTCGGACCGTAGTGGTGTTAACCACGTAAGGGTGGAAACCCGCCGTACGACGGGTCGTCCGATGATGGAACGGAGGTGAGGGAATCAAGTCATGTAATTCCCTCGCACATTCTCCAAAATGCATCCTATAGAACACCGACAGGCTGGCCTGCTTTCGGTGAGAGGTGATGAAAGTCACAGGAATCCGACGGATGCAAGAAGCACAGAACCGGTCCCTTTGCCGCTGTTTGCAAAGAACCAATACCCATCATTAAAGACTTTTTGGCTGAAGTGATGATGATGGTGTAACGTATCAATACCGTGAATATAGCCTCTTAAAATCCCAGTGGTGAGACCCGCTTGTGGGAGGCCACTGGAATGTGATAATCACGAGTATCGGTAGGTAGACGGTTGCAGGATCGTTACACTAGCCGGCAGGCAGCAACCGGGTCAGTAGCTGGTTAGATCACGTCGGGGTCACCAATGTAGTGAAGACTACGAATGCGTGTTCAGTAATCCGTAATACGGATCACCACCTCTCACCGAAAGCAGGCCAGTGTTCCATTAGTGGGAACGTTTTAGGGTGATTAGAATGGCAGAATTGCTAAAGGGCCGTTTTTTTTTTTATTATGGCATCTCGTAGTTGACCTTGAAAGGTCATGACTACTTAACCGGACTAAACGAATTTAAAGTCTCCAGCCAGGGCATTTAAAACTAAGCGACAACACGTAAAGGGCACCCCCTTTGGGGTACGATTCTCGGCTTAGGGACTCCCTGGAGAGAAAAGCAAGGGACGGCTGAATCTAAACTGGTCTGAAATCGGTCCACCCATTAAATACTGCTTATGAAGAAGTTCTGTAGACCTTTGCCTAATCCGGCGAAACAACTCCCTAGCTGCGCAGTAAACTCAATCAATTACAATCTAAATGATTTTGAAGGATGTTGCTAATCCAATGCTACATAATTATGTTCGTGAGTCTACTCAATAACTTGAACAACGCAATGAATGTTGTTAGACTGCCAAAATGAAAGTCTAAGCTGCTGTTATTGTACCAGTATACCTTACTTTACCTTATCATAGCTCCCAGAAATTATGATAGCTTATATTATATGCATAAGGTTGATATCAATATCATTATCATCATCATTTTAGCCAAAGACGTCCTTGGATGGACATAGGCCTCCCCCAAGGATCTCCACGACGACCGATCTTGGTCTTCCAGTGCATGGTCGCCACTCAAGAACCCGTCGGCCTCATCGGGCATCGGTCCTACGGACAATGTGCCCGGCCCACTGCCACTTAAGTGTTGCAATTGTTCAGGCTATGTCGGTTACTCTCGTTCTTCTGCGGGTCTCCTAATAACATGCGTAACCGTTTAGATGGAACAAAACGAAATATGTGATTAACGTGGTGTAGATCGATTAGAATATTTTAAAGCATTTCATCAAGTTCTTATAATTTTCATTATGAGAAACAAGAATTTTCTTACTTTTCATTTGAAATAAATTAGCTAACAGTAAAATATCTATATGAAAATATAAACAAATAAGTAAGAATAAGGCTTATTGGGACTAAAAAATTCGGCCACATCGTTGTCAATGGGATAAGTAAACAAAAGGCTGGCAGCATTACCACGATGGATGGAAATGCTGATTTTTTGGGCTAAAAATAGATCAGCCCTCTGGTCACGTGAAGAGTCACCTAAGCTCTTGGTGATGTCCCGAAAACTTCTTTGAGGACTTCGTCCCCTAGTGTTTCAATCCCGAACGGCTCTAACATGATATGGTGGCGCGAGGATATAGACACAGGTAGCATCCCACACCAATGGCTTACCCGACTTCCAAGGCATCATGGTCATTCCATCTGGCTTCTTTCCATCGTCAAAGACCTCCTTTTCATACTTAGTAAAAAAAAAAAAAAGATATTCCTGAATAAGTAAGGTCTCAGGAACTTTATAATCAGAAAATTTATGACTTTGAAGAAGTTCATCTGTTTCTACGTTAAAAAATATTCAGAATAAAAAAGAAATATCGATGGTAGGCAATAACATCTGCTGGCGGCAGAAGGTACTACTCACCAGAAAATATTTGATGCATCGTACCCAGCACACATCGCAACACAACTGCTAAGACCCATCATCCGTACGGCTTCATCAGACGTCATGCGGAACACGTCGAATCGCTTGGCTGCAAGACTTTGTCTGGTGGGTGGTAACTTCTGCCGGCAGTCGATATTATGGCCAACCACCGAGAAAGTCTTATGTAATATTGACGTTCAAATAATTCTGATTCTCAGACTAATTTGAATAAATGACTTTTAATTTTGTTTGGTGGGCGATCATGAAAAAATGTCTCTAGGTGTGATAGAAAGGCTTGGGGTTGGCTTCTAGTCTAACCGAATTCAGACGTATTCCAATATTTTACATGGAGCGAGCCTATCTGACCTCCACAACCCCGTTATTGGGTAATATGATATCCCTTGGTAAGATTGATTGTCAGACTTTAGGGATTCTGACTACTGTGTGTCTACTACAAAAGATCTACTAATGACAGCCGGGACCAACGACTTAACGTACTTTTCGAGGCACGGAGGGGTCTCGGTATGTAATGATGGTCACCCATCCACAGTCCAACCACGGCAAGCGTAGCTTAACCTGATCAATCGATCTGTGTGCCTTTTATTATTTAGCCACGTGCCCTTCAGCCCCTCATCTCGGGTCATCATCCTCATCTCAGCGTTAATTCCACTCGCATCCGAAACTTTTTCAGCTTTGGAGTCTGGGGTCCGCTTTACCAGTCTAACTGCTGATTTTGGCTAAGCTTCGATAGTTTCCGTGAAACGACTGCCGTCTGACCTTCACAACCCGAAGGCGATATCAAAGCATTGCAGTTAGACCAATTGTTGGACTTTTGAGGACTCCAACAGCCCGTAACGAAAATGTAAACGTAAATGATGGTCACCCGCGTAGATCAACCGCGGTAAGCGTAGCTTAACCTGATCAATCGATCTGTGTGCCTTTTATTATTTAGCCACGTGTCCTTTAGCCCCTTATCTCAGGTATGATAGAAAATATCGCTGATAATCCAATTTCGATAAAAAAAACCGTTTTCATTTCGTATTTCTATTAGATTTCAAAGTTTAAAGTGTTTATTTGCCAATGAATCAACTTTGTTGATGTATATATTTATATTCATAGAAACATTAATTTTGCCTTAACGCCCAGACCGCTTTATTCTAGAATATAAAAATAATACTTTTTTTAAAAAAAATGAATGTTATAAACTAGTGCTTGATCCCGCCTGATGGTAAGCAGTGATGCAATCGTTAGATGGTAAAGTGCGCTACTTTATTATAAACCTATTCACTCTAGCCTTGAAGACACTTAATTTTTAGTCAGATGGAGTAGTTTAAAATATTAAAAAAAAACTACTCCTGTTTATAATAATTATGTAAAAAAACTGCGGTATGTGAGACGAGAAATATTTGTACATACCTACTTGATATTGCAGCCTCCGTGGCGTAGCGGTAGCGGACGCGGCCGTTGCGCAAGGTGGCGCGGGTTAGATCCCCGCACAGTGCAAGCAAGATTTGTATGCATGAATATGAATATTTGCACTGGTCTGGTCGTGCCTCGGAAAGCACGTTAAGCTGTTGGTCCCGGTTGCCATGCGAACATCTAATGGCAGTCGTTACGGGTTGTTGGAGCCCTCAAAAGGCTAACAATTGGTCTAACTGCAATGCTTAGATATCGCCTTCGGGTTGTGGAGGTCAGACGGCAGTCGCTTTGGTAGCACTGGTAAAGCAGACCCTAGACTCCAAAGCTGAAAAGGCTTCGGATGCGACTGGGATTAACGCTGTGATGATGATGATGACTTGATATTGCATAGCAAACGCTAAACAGCAGAGTCGGTTTCAAAAAATCTGGACAGTGAAAGTCTGAATCGCGCACAAGGGGTGGTGTACCATTACCGTTAAAAAAGCTGTTTTTAGCATGTGTTGTACAGACGACAGCAAATCAAGCTACTACATGTCAAATTTATTTATTCGATTTTCAACTTTATCGCTAAAGCGTTAAGGCTCAAGGTTGATTGAGAATATTTGGCAGTTTCGGGTAGCTTGATCTGATGTCATACGTACCATTACTGTTAAAAAAATGTAGTTTACAAAACTAAAACAAAACATGCCTTTAAAAAACATCAAACTAAAAAGTTAAAAATAATTTTAAAAAAGCGTGAGGCGCTTTGTGCCATAATTTTTGTATATTAAGTTTTTAGTTTGATATTTTTTAAAAGCATGTTTTTTTAGTTTTTTTAAACTATATTTATTTTCAACTTTTTAGTTCGATATTCTTTAAAAAAAAAAAAACGAACGAACGAACGTATTGAAAACGGTGGGACATACAGTAATGAGCCGCTCACTTATAGTCCAAAGAGTTAGAGACGGACAAACAAACAAACAAGCAAACAAGCAAGCAAGCAAACATACAAGTGAAGCTAATAAAAAGCATGTAAAAAAACGAACGAACGTATTGAAAACGGTGGGATATTTTACAGTAATGAGCCGCTCATTCATAGTCCAAAGCGTTAGAGACGGACAAACAAACAAACAAGCAAGCAAGCAAACATACAAGTGAAGCTAATAAAAAGCATGTAAAAAAAACGAACGAACGAACGTATTGAAAACGGTGGGACATTTTACAGTAATGAGCCGCTCACTCATAGTCCAAAGAGTTAGAGACGGACAAACAAACAGACAAGCAAGCAAGCAAGGAAGCAAGCAATCAAGCAAGCAAGCAAACATACAAGTGAAGCTAATAAAAAGCATGTAAAAAAAACGAACGAACGAACGTATTGAAAACGGTGGGACATTTTACAGTAATGAGCCGCTCACTCATAGTCCAAAGAGTTAGAGACGGACAAACAAACAAACAAGCAAGCAAGCAAACATACAAGTGAAGCTAATAAAAAGCATGTAAAAAAACGAACGAACGAACGTATTGAAAACGGTGGGACAGTTTACAGTAATGAGCCGCTCACTCATAGTCCAAAGAGTTAGAGACGGACAAACAAACAAACAAGCAAGCAAGCAAACATACAAGTGAAGCTAATAAAAAGCATGTAAAAAAACGAACGAACGAACGTATTGAAAACGGTGGGACAGTTTACAGTAATGAGCCGCTCACTCATAGTCCAAAGAGTTAGAGACGGACAAACAAACAAACAAGCAAGCAAGCAAACATACAAGTGAAGCTAATAAAAAGCATGTAAAAAAAACGAACGAACGAACGTATTGAAAACGGTGGGACATTTTACAGTAATGAGCCGCTCACTCATAGTCCAAAGAGTTAGAGACGGACAAACAAACAAACAAGCAAGCAAGCAAACATACAAGTGAAGCTAATAAAAAGCATGTAAAAAAAACGAACGAACGAACGTATTGAAAACGGTGGGACATTTTACAGTAATGAGCCGCTCACTCATAGTCCAAAGAGTTAGAGACGGACAAACAAACAGACAAGCAAGCAAGCAAGGAAGCAAGCAATCAAGCAAGCAAGCAAATATACAAGTGAAGCTAATAAAAAGCATGTAAAAATGGGTTGTACTACGGAGGTGGCAGAAGTGAAAACGTGGACGTTAACAATGTGCAGTTTTTAATATTTTGGAATGGTTAGGGAATAGTTTCGCATGAGTTGCTTTACATAACACTATAAAAGTTCTATCGTTTATGTGATAATTTACATTACATAAAAAATTAACACTTCAGAAGTATTACAATTATTTAAAACTAGCTTTCCGCCCGCGGCTTCGCCCGCGTGGAGTTCGGTTATATCGCGCTTTTTAGATTTCCCTCGTGGACATCAAATTTTTCTGGGATAAGAGGTAGCCTATGTTATTAAAGTGTGTTAGTTAAAGATTGTCTGTGCCAAATCTCATCAAAATCGGTTGAGAGGTTTAAGCGGGAAAGCGTAACAGACAGACAGACAGACAGAGTTACTTTCGCATTTATAATTATTAGTATGGATTAAAAAGTTCAGCAATCACCATCCGTGGATCCGTGTAGCAGGCTGTAGTACAAACACACGCACGCACGCGCATGCGCTCTACGCTATTTAAATGAAACAGCAGAAACGGGCATACATTTTCGCAGTGCGGGGGAAAGAGGGGGGACATTATTTCTTCTCTTACGCTGCGCCGGCGCGGCGGCGGTCTCCTCCCTCTCCGCCTTACTACTTTTCGATTAGGACACACAGTTTAACGATCTTAGAAAGTGCAGAACGCTGTTAATGAATATCTCATTATATAAAAAAAGTGCGGCTGTAAGAAATTAATACTTTAAAAATAACAACCGTGCCAGAAATCAAACCTGTTGCCTACAAATCTAATTCATCATCATCAAAGTTTTTATCGTCCCACGGCAGGGCCTAAGTCTCCTCTCATACAGAGAAGAATTGAGCGTAATCACCACGCTTGCTCAATGCGGGTTGGCAATTGCAGACTTAAAGCCTAGGTTTCCTCAAGATGTTTTCCTTCACCTTCAGTCATTGGTGTCCAAGATATACTTAGAAAGATTTCGATCAAATCTAATTAATCAAAGATAATTATAACTCCGGAATACAATAGTTACTTTATAAAATGTCCCTTTCTCTGTACAATCATCCGAAGATCAGGAAGACCCAGTCGTGTTCGATTCCTGTCGCTATTCATTCGTACTTCCCGGAGATATTGATCGAATTTGTTCAATGACGCATTAGTGCTATTGTTATTAATTCAGAAGTTGATTACTGAGTTTTTGGGTAAATTTTTGCCAAACAAAGTTGTTGGCTTGTGAATGTTGAGTCGGTCATTAATGACTTTTGCGATGTTTTAATATAGGTACTTTCGTACCTCAGGATTAACCATAAATAATACTAAGCATTATCGGTAGGGTAATTGGGTTGTATCCTAAAAATAATTTAATGTCCATCAGATAGATCTATAAAAAATATTGAACACGTATTTCAAATTTTTCCTTTCATTCAATTACTTAGGAAGATATATTTATTTGAAATGTCGCATGACTTCATGCCGTGGTACAAAATATACGACGGCGTGACGTAATTACCCCCCACCCCGTAACTTTAATACGCTATATCTCAGTAGTTTTTGGTAATTTCGACAAAATAAAAAATACGGGCCTTAATTTTTTTTATTATCTACTAGCTTTCCGCCCGCGGCTTCACCCGCGTGGAGTTCGGTTATATCGCGCTGTTTGGATTCCCTCGGGAACATCAATTTTTTCCGGGATAAAAGGTAGCCTATGTTCTTTCTCAGAGTCTAAAGATTGTCTGTGCCAAATTTTATCAAAATCGGTTGAGAGGTTTAAGCGGGAAAACGTAACAGACAGACAGACAGACAGACAGACAGACAGACATACCGACAGACAGACAGACAGAGTTACTTTCGCATTTATAATATTAGTATGGATAAGACGGACTATTTTTTTTTTATTTTCATACCTTAAATACATCCCTATAAATTGTGTACTTAATACATTTTCAGTAGCAATGGAATTCATTTTGACAGTTCAACAACATTCATTGCGTAGTCACCGTTGCTAAGCAAACATATTTTTCAAACATATATAGAGCAATACATTAGCAATATCTTTCTAGAGCTTAAAGGATTCTGTACAGAGATGTTTATCGCAGGATGAACCGCACAAAATAGTTGAATGAATTAAGTACCAACTCAATATTTTGACCAAAATCTTTCAAATTGAAAAATAAGAGCCAACTTAAAACCTGCTGAATATTGAAGCACTTTTTATAAGCCGTAACATTGATCCGGGTTATGGCACGAAAGTATATATAAAAAAACGCAAAACCTATTGTTGTTAAGAGCCTTAGCAGAATATTTTTATTCTGGTAACCCTCTTGACAAAAAATGAATTAAGAAATAATGAGTGCCTCTCATCCCTCCTAGATCAGTCCAACAGATTAGCGATGAGATAACGGCAGACAGACGTTTTTAGGAAAAACAAAATCAATCATTCTTTTGTTTCAATCTGTTCTCATTTTTCTCAGTAAACCCTGCACCCTAATTGTATAACACACTCGTATTCGAAAAATTTGTCTGCTCAACGACGTAAATACTGCAATATTTTCTCGGTGGTAGGCCATAACATCGGCTGCCGGCAGAAGTTACCACCCACCAGACAAAGTCTTGCCGCCAAACGATTCGTCGTGTTCTGGCATGATGTCTAGTGAAGCCGTACGGAGAACGGGTCTGAGCAGTTGTGTTGCGTTGTGGGCGGGTACGATGCGCCAAATGTTGTTATGTCGGGAGTTTGGTCGTGGAGAGTCTCCAGATCAATCTCCCTCTAGCGCAGCATCGTTTGGTCGTGTTGGTCTTGGGTTTAACATTGCCATTCTGTCAGAATGTTTGAAGTTTTGTGAGAAGAATGCATGACTGAATTAAATAAGTAGGTATATGTTTAAAGTGTCTGTTTAATGATTTTATTGTATTGTTTGTTATATGTTTCTCTTCTTTTTATAGTAATATTTAGTGTAGTTTGTGTTTAAACTGGCTTCCGCCGTTCTATTTAAATAAATAAATAATTGCATCACCTCGCTCAACTGCCGTCATCCTTCCTATTCCTAAGTTTATTAAGTGAATAGGCTTAATAAACTAGTGCGCTTTTTTTTTTTTTTTTAGACAAATCACACAGATTGAGCTAGCCCCAAAGTAAGTTCGAGACTTGTGTTATGGGATACTAACTCAACGATACTATATTTTATAATAGATACATATATAGATAAACATCCAAGACCCAGGACAATTAGGAAAAGATCGTTTCCCATCATGACCTGGCCGGGGATCGAACCCGGGGCCTCCACGTCGCAGGCAGGCGGGTTGAACGCTGCGCCACGGAGACCGACAACTTACCTTTACCATCAACGATTGAATCACTGCTTACCATCAGGCTTGATTGCAGTCAAGCTTTCAGTTTATAATTATTAAAAAAAAAAATTGCTAGTCCATTGCTCCATATGTTTGAAAAATGTGTCTGCTCAACGACGTAAATACTGCAATGAATGTTGTTGAACTGTCAAAATGAAACCCATTGCTACTGATAGTGTGTTACGTAATTACTCTACTGGTAAAACCCGTTCGTAGGAGGAATTTAGGTGTTACAAAGTTAACTACGGATTTATTCAAATTGCTGATTATTTTTTTCTGCAGTTTTTAAGGCTGTTTGTGGAGTCTGTAGTTACGCTACATTAGGTTATCAGTCGTGTTGATTGGTAGGAATGCCGTTCGCAGCTTCGGAAAGAAGTTCTGGAACGCCTTGTGGTAGAAGTTAATTAGTAGATATCGGTACGCAACGAAGAACTTTATACACCATTCAGGCAACTTTCCAAAGATATTGTAGTTAAAAATTATTTTAAAATTTAATTTATGTCAGCAAATTTGTTATATACACTTGTTCATAAAATCCATACTAATATTATAAATGCGAAAGTAACTCTGTCTGTCTTTTACGCTTTCCCGCTTAAACCTCTCAACCGATTTTGATAAAATTTGGCACAGAAAATCTTTAGACCCTGAGAAAGAACATAGGCTACCTTTTATCGCGGAAAAAAATGATATTCCCGAGGGAAATCTAAAAAGCGCGATATAACCGAACTCCACGCGGGCGAAGCCGCGGGCGGAAAGCTAGTTGTTTATATACACAATACTTGTATAAATGAAAAAAAAAGCGTCAGGCGCTTTGTGCCATAATTTTTGTATATTAAGCGCCTCACGCTTTTTTCTCATTTATACTAAGTAGTATTGTTTCCCTATTTATTATTTTTTTAAACTATATTTATTTTCAACTTTTTAGTTCGATGTTCTTTTTTTAAATAATATACGGATAACACGAACGCTTAAGTGGTGCTTATTTGTTTTTACCAAACTTTTCGTGATCTCCAACAGACAGAATAGCAAGTGCTAAAATTCGTAATGATGCGTTACCCAAGTAACTAAATCTAAAACTAAATCTAAACTAACTACTTTGCCTGCACAAATTAATACCGAACGGCCAACGAACGTATTGAAAACGGTGGGACATTTTACAGTAATGAGCCGCTCACTCGTAGATTTAATTCCCCCATCTCCGTTCCACCATCGGACGACCCGTCCTACGGCGAGTTTCCACCCTTACGTTGTTGACACCACTGCGATCCGGACTAAGCGTTTCGCTTCCTCTTTTATACCGCGTACATCGAGGGACTGGAGCAATTTGCCAGAGACGGTGTTTCCTTCACATTACAATTTGAGTGTCTTCAAGGCTAGAGTGAATAGGCTCTTAATAAACTAGCGCGCTTTACCATCAACAATCGCATCACTGCTTACCATCAGGCGGGATTGCGGTCAAGCGCTAGTTTATAATTTATATACAATATGTAAAAAAGACCCTGACCCATAAGGATAACAAAGGTTAGGTAAACACATGACCAAATATAATATAAAATTTTTCGTTATCATCATAGTAACAATACTAATGAATTTTGAAATAATCTTTATTTGCCACGAATTTATTCCAACTTCCCCGTAATTTGGTCATCATCATCTCAGCGTTAATCCCAGTCGCATCCGAAGCCTTTTCAGCTTTGGAGTCTGGGGTCCGCTTTACCAGTCCAACTGCTGATATGGCTAAACTTCGACATTTTCTGTGAAGCGACTGCCGTCTGACCTCCACAACCCGAAGGCGACATCGAAGCATTGCAGTTAGACCAATTGTTGGACTTTTGAGGGCTGCAACAACCCGTAACGACTGCCACTAGATGTCCGTATGGCAACCGGGATCAACGGCTTAACGTGCTTTCCGAGGCACGACCAGACCAGTAATTTGGTATTTTTTTTAAAAGTGTCAACACCATTTAGACGGTATTATTATAAGCGATGCGACCACGTGCCGCATGTCCTGCCCTCCGCCACCCGCGGAACGATTGCCTACCGCACATGTATTAAGTTACCTCTTTTTGCGAAATAATATTTAGTTTGTTAGGGGCATTTTTTTAACTTTAGCCCGGCTTTGTATCCATTAGTAGAATCAGTTATCGATACTTAACAATACCTTAACGGATCGGACAGGGTTTTCTTTACATATTGTATAAAAAAAAGCATAAAAGTGAAGCTATTAAAAAGCATGTAAAAAGAGAGAAGTAGCAACATGAAATAGTAAAGGTTAAAATTAAAATCCAAAAAGATGGCGGCTGCGGAGCTGTTAATTTTGACGGTTTTCGAAAAGAACTTTTTCCTGGCAGCAGTTACCGACCGCACACGTCTTTATATTTTTTTATGCTTTGCATAATTAGCCTATAAAGTTCTTATTGCTGGGACATAGGCCTTGGATCTACAATTTAGAGTGGGCCGTAATCACCACGTGTGACATTGTGTGCATGAGGGTTGGTGGATGTGGCTACATTGATCTATGATTCAGAGATAGGTAATTTTTTATCACATAAATAATTCCGCCTGATGGTAAGCGGTGATGTAATATTTGATGGTAAAGCGCGCTAGTTCAAAAAACGAGACAAAACGCTTCGTCCGCATCGTAGTGATGTCAACAACGTAAGGGTGGATACACGCCGTACGACGGGTTGTCCGATGATGGAACGAAATTTGTTGGATCACTTCTAATACCTCAATAATAAGTAAGTCGTGCGGGCAGCCTAACTGTAACAATTGTCAATTGGTTTTACAATTATGCGCGTGGGACCTGAAGGCCACTTTCTAAAAGTCTTAGAAAATGTGCTTAGGATTTAGTGAAAGTTAGAATTGTGAAAGTCAAATAAGCCAGTTATGTGCTTTAAAGTCACTTATTCTAATACGGCACAGCGGCCTTCTGTGGGCCGCCTACCCGTACACGATACATAAAGGACACTACAGAAAAAGTTTTTATACCAAAATCTAACATATGCGCTCTATAAGCCCCGTACATTGATATTGCGATGGAACCTTGTCACAATAACAGCTGCGTGACGTCATCCGTCGCACAAAAGGATAGCTAACAATTAAGACTACTCACATGAGTGAGTAGGTATAAAAAGTGTTTATTTATCAGAATATGAATTCTGACAAATAAACTTTCATTCATTATGACGAATTTCAAGAGAACGAGTATATTTTTATTACTATCTATAAGAATTTTTTTCTAACCTATTTATATTGTGTTTGTTATGCTTAAATGTCAACTGTTAATTAATTTAGACAACAGAACTCAAGAACAACAATAAAACAGTATAGCAAAAACAAAAAGCTATAACAAATAGGTATTCGATGCGCTTATGCACGTAAGCGCGGGGTGATCTTGCGAAGGGAACTGACGGTGCGAGTTCGACTACGTCACCAACATGGCCGCCAATCGCAATATCAACTTGCGGGGCTTATACAAACCAAAGCCAAAACCAAAGCCGGCCGTATATGTCGGCAACATTTTGCCGGCGGGCTAGGTTGGCGGCTTCAGTCATTGCAAGTCGTAAAACCTTGCCGGAGGCATGTCGGCGGATCGACATCAGAAAATTATTTGGCAGTTAAAATGCTAGCACGTCACTACAGATGAAATGTCGCCGGGTAACTGAGCGCTTGCGTACGCTAGCCGCCGGCAAGCCGCCGGCAAGCCGCCGATATGTCGACTAGGGTTGTAACGGAGCTTCGCCTCCGCTTCCGTTACTGCGGAAGTTCCGCAAGAAATCGTATCTTCGCTTCCGCCTCCGCCTCCGCACAATTTTTGCGGAGTTATAACGGAGGTTTATTTACGTATTTATAAAATAAATAACGCGCAAGCTGCGACGCTCGACAACCGTCCGGCCGCGTTTGAGCGCGAAATGGTCAAGAATCAACCAGTGCGAGGCGGGAATGCGGCAAACACAATTTGTTTCTCCTTCATTTTCATTACAAGAAGGTAATATTTTTTTTACCAAGTATACTACTATTAATGTACGTATTTAAAGTCAAATTTTTGTTTTAATTAACCATAAATTTCAATTTTTTCTATATGTACTTGCACCTCCGCCTCCGCCTCCGTTAACCTCCGCATCCGCGGAGGTGAGACTCGTCACCTCCGCATCCGCCTCCGCCTCCGCTAACAAGCCTCCGTTACAACCCTAATGTCGACGGCCAACTCGCGCGGGCGAAGGTTGCCGACATCCTTCTGCACAGCCGGGCCGGCCGGGCCGGTTGATGTGTAGCACCACAGGGTAGCACGCTTTAGATTACAACAAATGTGATAAATGTACACAGTAATCTATCGGTTATTGAGTAATCGCAGTATGCTTGAATGCATTCAATTAATGTAAATCTATGAAAGCAAATAATCTATTCGTGCATCTACAGAAGCATTAGTATTTCAAAGACGTAATGAAGATATTGGCGCCGAGTCCTTTGTTCAAAAACTAAACCAATTTTAAACTAAGACAGTTTAGACACGATTGAAAACATGGCTACAGAATACGTCAATTTACGTCAGACGGGGACTAATTAGACAGGATTACAGGACTAAACTAATATTTATCTTTAGCCCCTTTTTAAAGGAAATGGAAAGAAAAAGATGTAGATACTTAACTTGAAATTAGTATGAGAACAAGGGAATCATTAATATATAAACCTTGTTATAAAGCCAGCCTCCGTGGCGTAGCGGTAGCAAACGTGGGTTCGATCCGCGCGCAGTGCAAATATTTGTATGAATATGAGTATTTGCAATGGTCTGGTCGTGCCTCGGAAAGCACGTTATGCCGTTGGTCCCGTTATCATATCTAATGGCAGTCGTTACGGGTTGTTGGAGCCCTCAAAAGTCCAACAATTGGTCTAACTGCGATGCTTCGATGTCGCCTTTGGGTTGTGGAGGTCAGACGGCAGTCGCTTCACGGAAAGTATCGAAGTTTAGCCAAAATCGATGATCGAGAGATGATGATGATGATGACTTGTTATAAAGTTCATAATTACTAATTAGACAAGAGTCTAACACTATATTGTCATTGCACACTAGAGAGTGGATTTTATTTACTTTTTATTTGGATAAAGCGTTGCCTCACTCTAGGAGTTACTCCTGCATCATGGGTGCGTTTACTTTTTATTTGGATAAAGCGTTGCCCCACTCTAGGAATTTCTCCTGCATCATGGGTGATTCCCGTGTAAGTGCAATCCCGTGAAAGTAAGCAGTGATGCAATCATTGATGGTAGATCGCGCTAGTTTATTAAGAGTCTATTGACTCTAGCCTTGAAGACACTTAAATTGTAGTCAGACAGAAACACCGCCGTTGGCAAATTGTTCCAGTCCTTCGTCACTCACATACACAAACATCCAGAATCGGAAGAACCACCCTCAGGCCATAGAAATATAATATATTCCGTGCGACAATCGAATCTGTGACACGCAACCCGGTGGCATCGTATCGTGTCGTTTCAATGCACATTAATTTAATGGACGTACACCGTTTAGAGTTTTATCACTAGGTTTTAAGAGTCGTGGCGGCCTAATGGTAAAAACACTGGCCTCTCAACTATGAGTGTGCGTTTTCGATTCCAGGATAGGCAAGTACCAATTTAACTTTTCTAAGTTATATGTACTTTCTAATTGTATATCTTGGACACCAATGACTGATAAAAAGGTGAAGGAAAACATCTTGAGGAAACCTGGACTTTAAGTCTGAAATCGCCAACCCGCATTGAGCAAGCGTGGTAATCCTTTTCTATATGAGAGGATACCTGTGACCAGCAGTGGGACGATAAAAGGTTGATGATGATGATTATGACACGGTTGAGAGCAGCGTATTTACAGTAAGGGTCAAAAGTGGAGTACTACTTTTGACCCTTATTGTTATTGCAATAAAGTTCAAAAGTGGTAATGCACTTTTGACCCTTGATTGTACAAGTTGTAGGTTGTTGGTTCGAATCTCGTCAGGCGCTTTGTGTAAATTATTTTATCAGCACTGCTCTCACAGCGATGAAGGAACACATCGTGAGGAAACTGGCATGCCCTAGAGCACAATCTTCAAAGACGTGACATATATCAACCTGTAGTAGACCTGTGTGGTAAATTACGGCCCACTCCCTCTCACCGATAGAAAGCCTGTGTTCCAGGAGTAGGAATATGCAAGACAAATCCTCAGAGCAAATTTTAGCAACATTATCATCACCATTTTAGTTAAGAACGTTTTTTTAAGTACCGATGAAATCAGAAAAGCAGTGGAAGCACAGGAGTGGTTAATATAGGGATGTATCCAAGATATGAATATCTAATAAATGAAAAGTTAAAAATCATTTTTAAAAAAAACGTGAGGTGTTTTGTGCCACACTTATTTTTTGTATATTAAGCGCCTCACGCTTTTTTTTTAATTATTTTTAACTTTTTAGTTTGATATTCTTTAAAAGCATGTTTTTTTTAGTTTTTTTAAACTATATTTATTTTCAACTTTTTAGTTCAATATCCTTTTTTTTTTTTAACGAACGAACGGACGTTTTGTAAACGGTGGGACATTTCACAGTAATGAGCCGCTGACTCGTAGTCCAAAGAGTTAGAGACGGACAAACAAACAAACAAACAAGCAAGCAAGGAAGCAAACATACAAGTGCAGGTAATAATAAATATAGTTTAAAATAATAAAAAAACATGCTTTTCAAAAATATCGAACTAAAAAGTTAAAAATACTTAATTTTAAAAAAAGCGTGGGGTGCTTCGTGCCATAATTTTTGTATTTTAAGCGCCTCACGCTTCTTTTCAAATTATTTTTAACTTTTTAGTTTGATATTTTTGAAAAGCATGTTTTTGAAAGTTGAAAATAAATATAGTATAAAAAACAAAATGTTTTTATACTACATTTATTTTTAACTTACGATATTCTTTTAAAAAAAATAACACGAACGATCGAACGTATTGAAAACGGTGAGACATTTAACAGTAATCAGCCGCTCACTCGTAGTCCAAAGAGTTAGAGACGGACAAACAAACAAACAAACAAGCAAGCAAACATACAAGTGCAGCTAATAAAAAGCTTGTAAAAAAAAAATAATTAGTCCGTCTTATAGATAATAAAAAAAATTAAGACCCGTATTTTTTATTTTTTCAAAATTACCAGAAACTACTGAGATATAGCGTATTAAAGTTACGGAGTGGGGGCTAATTACGTCACGCCGTGGTATATTTTGTACCACGGTGTGACGTCATACGACATTTTAAATCAATATATCTTTCTAAGTATTTAAATGAAAGAAAAAAAAATAAAATACGTGTTCAATATTTTTTATAAATCTATCTGATAGACATTTAATTATTTTTAGGATACAACCCAATTTTGTAAATTTAATACGGTTTTCACAATTAGATATAATGCCCATTCTATTCAGAATATCTTTTAAATAAATGATCAGGTCATTCATCAATTCACTAACATCATTAACTCTGACAAATGATCCATGTATTTCACTGGGTTCATTAAATTATACGAAGAATGCATGAATGTTAAGCACATAATCTGTTAGGGTCAATGAAGGGTTACCAATATAACGGCTTTTAAAGGTTTCAATAATACGTTTGTTTTCTTTTCATTTTTGTAGGTAAGTATATTGAAAGGTGTGTTTTCTAATATTACGTGAGACGTATGGTCTACTTATCTTGTAACTATCGAACCCATTTTCACTAACACTGAGCGAGACCTATATGGATAAGCTCTGTTGGATCTTCAACTTTTTGGTGCTAAATTTAGAGTCGAAAATCCAACAGTGTGCGTTGATATATCGATTTTCACTTATACATGTGTTGTGAAGACCGGCTGAAACATTGGCTTTGATAAGGGTATTGTCTCGTGGTCTGTGTTGATATTATGAGGGATTGTTGAAGGTAGGGATTTCAGGTTTATCTTTGTAGGATTACTTGAGGTAGGTATTGGCATTAATATCGATGAAATCGTCTATGTTATCATTACGTGTTGTGAAGGTATTATGTTGAAATTTTGTTACTTGCTTACATAGGAGGCAATGAATACAGGTATCGTACATTATCACTTGGTTGATTCTGATTTAAGTATACAATATGTAAAGAAAACCCCGTCCGACCCATAAGGATAATAAAGGTTAGGTAAACACATGACCAAGTGAAATATGAAATTTTACAAAAACATCATAGTTACAATACTAATTAATTTTGAAATAATCTTTTTATTTCGCGAATTGATTCCTGCTTCCCCAAAATTTAGTATTTTTTTTAAAAGTGACAACACCATTTTTGACTGTATTATTATGAGCGATGCGACCGCGTACCGCGTGCCCTACCCCCCTTCGCTCGCGCATGTATTGCCTACCGCACATGCATTAAGTTACCTCCTGTTGCGAAATAATATTTATTTTTTAAGGGTAATTTTTTTTAAGATTAGCCCGCCTGTTAGTCATTAGTAGAATCAGTTATCGATACCTAACAATACCTTCACGTATCGGACTGGGTTTCCTTTACATAGTGTATAATTGTACAGGTCAATGGTTGTAGGTAGCGTACACTATCATTGAGTCGATGTTGATTTAGTTATGGAATATACAGAAAGAATATTTAAAAAAAAAAAACCGGCAAGTGCGTGTCAGACTCACACACAAATGGTTCCGTACCATTGATTTATGCAATTAAAGGATTTATTTGTATGAAAGATTACGCGGTAATAAACGGTTTACGATTTACGAGGTATTAAATAAAAAAATACTTATTAGATCTCGTTCAAAACAATTTTCGTTTGTAGTTTTTATAGTAATGTATATCATATGCTTTTTTTTAGATTTTTATTTTCTTATTTTAGAAATTAGAGGGGGGGGGGGGGCTCACTTTTTTCTACTTTGGAAGCGTCTGTCACGCAAAATATTTGGTTTAGAAAAAAAATATTTTAGAAACCTCGATATCATTTTTAAAGACCTATCCATAGATACCCCACACGTATGTGTTTGATGAAAAAAAATAATTGAGTTTCAGTTCTAGGTATGGGGAGTCCCCAATATTCATTACTTTTTTTTATTTTTGCATCAAAATCTTAATGCGGTTCACAGAATAGACATCTACCTACCAAGTTTGAACAGTATAGCTCAGTATAGTTTCGGAAAAAAATGGCTGTGACATACGGACGGGCAGGCGAACAGACAGACATGACGAATCTATAAGGGTTCCGCTTTTTGCCACTTGGCTACGGAACCCTAAAAAAGAGACCTCTGTATCTTTTATCTTTTCTATTTTTACTTGTCTGTTTATACATCGTTATTTTTGTATATAAACCCGAAACACGTGTCCAGTAACTTTATGTAAAGATTTTATGTATAAAATGTCAAAAGCTGTCATGAAAAACTAGAAAGTTTTGACTTTATGTTACCTGGTTGTCGCAACAAAAATATGGTCAACATACCGCTCGTCGCTACTATCCTACTGCAATAAATATATACTAATATATAAAGTTGAAGAGTTTGTTTGTTTGAACGCACTAATCTCAGGAACTACTTACTGGTTCGATTTGAAAAATTCTTCTTGCTTTGGATAGCTTATTAATCCAGCAGGGCTTTAACATCACTAAATACAACTAAATATAACATCACTGCGACCAGTAGTAGTGGAGCATATACAAAAAAACATATCGAAACCTACGCGGCCAGGCATAGCTATTTTTAAATATGTATATTTAGGAAAAAATATAACATGATGTAAAAGTTATTGGAATCGATTCAGTTGTTATTCTGAACAAACTATATTCAACTTTCGTACAATGAAATAAAAGAGCCAAAAGTTGAGTTTTAAGCAATATTAAAATATAGAAGGCTACCACGCTAGGGCGATGGCGAATTTTAATCTTGACATATAATTAGTTCTTCGCTTGTTGTTTGACGCGATCCGCCTTGCATAAATAACTAGCCGCCGCAAGCGACTTCGTTCGCGTGGAGTTAGGGATGCTTCGCTCCTATTCAATAGCCTAAAGCCTTCCTGGATTAATGGGCTATCTAACGCAAAAAGAATTTTTCAAATCGGACCAGTAGTTCCTGAGATTAGCACGTTCAAACAAACAAACAAACTCTTCAGCTTTATATATTACTGTAGATTACAACTACAGCGTAATTAAATTAAATTTGTGAACCACGACTCTCTGAATACCGTAAAATCGGGGGTTACGGTAGTGCCCCCGCCAAGTCGAGCGCGAAGCAAACACTGCCGTACCATCCTTTACTGGAGCTATTTCGCCGCATTTTCGGGCCCCAATTTGAGAACCTTAAATCAAATCAAAGCATTTATTTCAAATAAACCAGTTACAGGCACTTTTGAATTGTCAGAAGGTCGGTCAGCCAGTAAGGTGAAGCTAGTCGCCCATTCCAAAGAGTAGGGACCTATGGAGAAGAACGAGCAAGAAGCTCCATGGATACTCTTTTAAATTATCAAGCTATGATACAAATATTTGATATTTGATACCTCTGTATAAGACCAACACGCATCAACTTTCGTCATCCAGTAAGCTATAATCTTCTTCTTCTTCTTCTTCTGCCTATAGAGGTCCACTGCTAGACAAAGGCTTCCCCCAAGACTTTCCACGATGACCGGTCTTGTGCTGCCCGCATACATCGGCTTCCCGCAACCTTCACCAGGTCATCGGTCCACATTTTTGGGGGTCTCCCTACGCTGCGTCTTCCGGTACGTGGCCGCCACTCCAGAACCTTACTGCCCCATCGGCCATCGGTTCTGTGAGCAATGTTTCCTGCCCAGCTATAATCACATACATAAAATCAAAAATTTCAAGTCTGTAAGTCATATAGTTCCGAAGTTAAGCGATCAGATAGAACTAGATCATCAAAATAGAACTAGTCCTTCCCATAAAATCAGAGAGCTGAAATCTGGAGTTAGGGTTTAATGGCCAAATAAAGGCAAAACTATAAAAACTAGGATAATCGAAGATCTGGAGTACCTGGTGACCCTGATTAGAAAACCCAAGAGCCCATTCAAGGTATTAGAGATTGACGTACCCTCTTTACAAAAAATAATCAACTTGGTGGGTCGCTTCACTTGATGTCAAAAATCGAAGGTCTTAAGTATCTGATGAAGAACCCTTAGAGGGTTTCAGCTGTATTACCCACTTCTCTCTCAGTAGTCCCCTTCTACCCACAAAAAAAAAAAAAACACATACAAAAACAAATACTGTCATTGCAAAAATCCAGCGTAGTGGAACACATCTTGTAATTTAATGTAGCCTATAACGTCCCACTGCTGGGCAAATAACTTCTCTTAGAAATAAAATGTGTCAAATAAGAAAATCTAATGAAATAACTCCACGTTAGCTACATTTCTACAAAAAGGAAGTGAAATCCCACCAAAACATTCTGTAAAAAATATAATCCTTTAATATTTTTTTATATATAATCCATAGTCCTTTTTCGATATTAATTTATACTAATAATACTGAAATAATATTGACAGCCTCAGTGACGTAGCGCTATCGAACGCGGCCGCTGCGCAATGAGGCGCGCGCGGGTTCGATCCCCGCGCATTGCAAATATTTGGATGCATGAATAGGTGGCTGGTAGTGGCTGGCGGAGAACTGCTCAGGATCGAGCTTGTTGGCGTGCCATGAAGGAGGCCTATGTCCAGCAGTGGACGAGTAGGGGCTGATGATGATGATGATGATGGATGCATGAATATGAATATTTGCATTGGCCTGGTCGTGCATCGGACAGCACGTTAAGTCGTTGGTCCCGGTTGCCACACGAACATCTAGTGGCAGTCGTTACGGGTTGATGGAGCCCTCAATAGTCCTACAATTGGTCTAACTGCAATGCTTCGATGTCACCTTCCGGTTGTGGAGGTCAGACGGCAGTCGCTTTATGGAAAATATCGAAGTTTAGCCAAAATCAGCAGTTAGACTGTTAAAGCGGACCCCAGACTCCAAAGCTGAAAAAGCTACGGTTGCGACTGGGGTTAACGCTGCGATGATAATGGGAATCTATACTAATAATAAAAATTTCTGCACATCAAAAGGAAAAATGGAACCCTTATAATATCTACCCTTCGTTGACGTTTCATCTGTGTCCGTCTATATAGACCCGTTTTCTTAACAACGTGAGCGCAATCCTACTAAAGTTCAAGTAGGTATAGCCGACGATCCTAGTAACTTATCTCTTTTGGTGACTGTACGGGAACGTGCCTTCTTCATTATTAAGCATATTTGGTATACCGACAGTCAACATAATAAATAACTTTGTTGTTCAAGAAGAATGTATCCACCAAATTCCCATCCATTCGAAGCAATTCGGGACCGTCGGCTATTTTCGGTAGTCATCAATAAAACATTATAATGACGCCTACGCTCAGATTGTAGGTAGTGATTTTAAGATTACCTACCGTTTACTTTGTGGCCCTCTCTCTGTTTGACTTCTTTGAAGATTAGTTAATACTAGCTTTTGCCCGTGGTTTCATCCATGTTATGGAGAAATGTAGATATTACTTCAAGCATAATATCTACATTTAAAATCCTATAACTAACATAACACTTAAACTCAAAGCATTTATTTTAATTTAACTATTTACGTGTACTTTTCATGATGTGTACTTTTGAATTGTCTCATGTGGATTCCCTGTCCCACTCCGACCCGAGACGGGGAATGCGAGTGAGTCAGGGAATCCACATGACACAATTCAGCAAGCTCAGGGTCGCTTGATGAAGGATTCGTGAGGTGAACCGTTGTGACCACAGCTCAGTCGTTACAAAAGTATCTCAGGTTATGCACACATAAATATCAACAAGACTTGATAAGTAATAGCCTATTTACATGCAACCTGTTTTAAACTCACTCTCACTCACTAGATACATCAAAACAAATAAATAAGGACAGGGAGTCTACGTTTCTGATTAACTCTCCTGACTAACGCTTCTGGTTTACGGTACAAAGACCCTTGGCTTCACTAACTGACGGGTGTCTGATTAATGCACGGTTGAACGCGGCCTGCGGGATTAGGTATTTCAGGAACACCCGGAGCAAAGAAATTATGACAGCTTATACCTGTCTAGTCGTCGTCGAAAGAGAATTGGATGTGCCGTACCACCAGGGTTCAGCACACTTCTACTCCAAACAAGCCTGATCCAATCGGAATCAAGGCTCAAGCAGCACGCGGCAAGCAGGGGCAAGTCAGGACGCGACGCCTCCACACGGGTTCCTGCCCTAGGCCCACGTTGGGCGCCAACTGTAACACTATGGAACAATAAATGCGCAGGGTGGCTAATTTCACCCTTCCCGGCAGTTACAGTAAATTTAATTATGTAAATACTTCGTAGCTAGGAGCATTAAATAAAACAATAATAATAATATAAATATGTTGTGACCACAGCTCAGTCGATACAAAAGTATCTCGGGTTATGCACACATATATCAACAAGTCAGGGAATCCAGTCAGGAAATCGACTAGGTAAGTTAGGAGATTGTTTTGTCATATATTTATGACACAGGGTAATTATAAAATAAATTTGTAATCGTATACATTTATTGTTTTATTTAATGCTCCTAGCTACCAAGTATTTACATAAATAAATTTACTGTAACTGCCGGGAAGGGTGAAATTAGCCACCCTGCGCATTTCTTGTTCCATAGCGTTACACCTTCTCTATATGAGAGGAGACCTGTGCCCAGCAGTGGAATGATAACAAGGTTGATGATGAACCCTGACCCAGGTAGCATCGGTCTGGGGTGCCTAGCAGAAAACCTCCCCGAATGCTCGGTGGCTGCTGGTCATCGGTTTCGACCCCAGAGGACGAGCAGACGTTGGGCCGGTGCACCCTGGGCGCGGGCAACAATCCGGCGAGGGGATTGTTGTTCGCGTCAAATTTCTGCCGGAGTGGAGGAGCCGCTCCCATGGGCTCTCTATCTGCACTCTGCAGCTGCACAGTCCATGAATAGGGAACGAGATGGGGTAGACTGCGGCTCGTTTTTGCAGACGGGGGTTTAGGGTCCAGGGACGAGGGACTTGGGGAGTCTCCGCCCCCTACTCGATAAATCTGAGGCGAAGGCGTGCCAGAGTGTCGGCGCGTGCCTTAGAAGTGATGCACGGGGTAGTTACCTACTACCCTGTGCAGGAGGAGAAGCCCGGACGGACCGGACCGGCACGGGAGTGTGGGGCTGTGGAGGAATCTGGACTCCCGCGGCCCCGTGCGAACGTGAGAGACGAGACATCGGGGTGGTTTTTGGTCAGTAGGAGTCTGACAGACCTCGTCGCCCGCCCCGGGGCGGCGGACATCCCTGAAGATTTTCCACTCCAGAACAAAATTTTCAATAGATCTTCTTAGACTAATTCCAACTATGTTGTCGGCTTCCAGTTTAACCCAATGCGGTAGGTAAATGAGGAAATAATTAACCTACACTAAAAATAGGAGCGGCCCTAATATAGAGCCTTGAAAACATTTTGACTTTCAAACTCAATTAATTGAGACCGTTTATTCAAACTTCCTGAAATTAATTAAACATTTAAATAATGATTTGATTAAGGTAAGAGTAGGTTTAACCAGTTTACAATTCGGAAGTTTCAAGACCAGTGTTTCGTAATTCACGCAATCGAATGCTTTGGTTACGTCACAAAAGATGCCTAATGCATCTGATGCCATGTGATAAAGATGTGTTTTATGATGGTGGCACTGGCGTCAGTTGTACAACGCCTTTTGTTAATCTAATCCAGGTCATGGTTTACCCGCGTGCCTTTCATCCAAATCGGCTTAGTCATTACGTTATGCAAATCAAAATCAAAGCATTAATTTCGAATAAACCAATTATAAGTACTTTGAAATTGTCAGTGGGTCACTCAGTTAGTAAAATGAAGCTAGTCGTCCATTTCAAGGCGATTCTATGGAGAAGAACACAGATAAAGAGCAAGTGTAACCGAAAAACACAGACGAAGGTACTTTCGCTTTTATTTATGGATTAGAACAAATAGTAAAATAATACAAGAACTGCGTAGCAGCTACTGCGTTGACCATTACTACGACGTGGTTCAATGATACAGAGTAGGCCAATACTATTTCGTAGGCCAAACCCACGGAGTAGTTCAATGCTACGGCATTAGCGGTATCATAAAAATGAGATGAATTCTTAAGGCCATATTCTAGATTCGTAGTTGGAGGTTTTTAGATTAACGTTACTTTATAAGGTACTAACAAAGTACAAGTAGTACTGCAACGTGCTCGAATATCCTATAACCCTTGCAAGCACGAATTAAAACAAATTGTTAAAGAAAAATTCAATTTTAACACAAATGTAATCCATGTAATGTGATCAACAATCTTTCTAATGTGGTCATATCAAATGAACATCTTTTTTTTATAAACGGGTTATAATATCGTCTATCATAAGGACAGCTTGTCAAACTTTCTTGCTTCAGATAACTAATGAATGGTTTTTTTTTTTGACGGGAAAGCTAAGATGAGTGTCACGCGCATTTTTCATTGGACTTTTATAATTATTTATAGTGTCGTTTACTAAATAAAAGCGCGTGATTTATGTAGTAAAAAGTTCATTCAGTAAATAATTCAAAAAGAACATTGAAATATCACAGCATAGTGGCCACATGACGACTTTGCCTCAAACCTCCCTCATAGACGGTTCACGCGGCCGTCTTTTTCAAGTTTCATTGGCGATATCCGCCATTACTTTGAGATAAAATTTTCAAAGAACTTCTATAATTTGTTACACGTGTTATTGGCAAAATTGTGGTATCTATTCCACAGAGGCCATTGATCAAGAGTTGAGGTTGAATCTCACCTTGAAAAAAGAAGAAGAAGAAATTTTTTTAGAACTGTAGAAATCAGGCTTCAATGAATATATTTTATTTATTAGCCGTTATTAACCTTCTTTTCTTCATTATCAGATGGTATATAAATTATGATTTTAATTTAGTTCAATAGGAAAAACTCTTTAGATTTACGTAGTTTTGTAGCTGTTACTCGTTCAGAACAGATTATCCCTTTTGTATATGAAAAAATACTGTCAAAGATTCACGAAAGACACCCGGGACAAGCGGCTTAACAGGCTTTCTAAAGATGTCTACCAATCCACGGACCAACGGCAGCCAATGTAGCTTAACCGGACCGACTGTTATTACTTTGCCAAATGTACTGGCACTAATAATAACAAATCGCGTTGTCGCGCCGTCGACGTTAAAGCATTCGCCGTACGTGTTCTTAGTAAATCACTGATTGCTTCTACAAAGACAAAGTGAAAACCTAACACGGTTTTTAGGGTTCCGTAGCCAAATGGCAAAAAACGGAACCCTTATAGATTCGTCTTGTCTGTCTGTCCGTCCGTATGTCACAGCCATTTTTTTCCGACACTATAAGACCTATACTGTTGAAACTTGGTAGGTAGATGTATTCTGTGAACAGCATTAAGATTTTGATGCAAAAATAATAATAAATATTGGGGGCTCCCATACTTAGAACTGAAACTCATTTTTTTTTTTCATAAAAAGTTTACGTGATCCATGGATAGGTCTTCAAAAATGATATCGAGGTTTCTAAAATATATAAAAACTAGCAACGAAAATTGTTTTGAACGAGTAAATAGTTTTTTTTAAATACATCATAAACCGCTTATTACCGCGAATAAATTGTTTAATTTTATAAATCAATGGTACGGAATCCTTTGTGCGTGAGTCCGACACGCACTTGGCCGGTTTTTTTTAGGGGAACACGAACAGCGGCGGTTTGATTTAGCCATTTATATTCCTAAGTCTTTTCCTATGGCATCGAGTGTGAAATATTACATCGTGACTTATATACTTCATACAAAGGCATAAGTCTACTAGACCCCTTCCCCCTGCTTTCTCCCCTCCTGCTCCCTAGTAAACGTGGAATGTTGAGTAATGTCAAAATCGTGTTGTTTTATAATCGCCAAACTCGATTGCCCTTATGTAGATTTGAAGCGCCTTGGTACATCACAAAGGACTTTGGCGAGAGGTATACAGTCTCAGAGAACATTTTCGGTCCCCGTGTCGGTCTCCGTGGCGCAGCGGTCAACAGGCCTGCCTGCGACGTGGAGGCTCCGGGTTCGATCCCCGGCCAGGTCATGATGGGAAACGATCTTTTCCTAATTGGCCTGGGTCTTGGATGTTTATCTATATATGTATCTATTATAAAAAAATATAGTATCGTTGAGTTAGTATCCCATAACACAAGTCTCGAACTTACTTTGGGGCTAGCTCAATCTGTGTGATTTGTCCGTATATATTTATTTTATTTATTTATTTTTTAAAATCCATAGTAGGTATGCATCATGATGTGGTCGCAGTAGGCTTTTCCCGTTATCCATGGCGAAAGAGAACTGGCACAAGCCTATAATACTTACCACTGATGACCGCAAGAAGGTATGGCAAAGCAAGGCACTTCACGGGCGATTTTATAGGGCTCTTCAGGAGCCCGATGTAGATTTCTTAGCTTCCGTATCCTGGCTACGATTCAATGACCTCTTTAGGGAAACTGAAGGTTTCGAAGTCTGTTAATAAAATAAAATATGATGGAAGTGTAAACAAACCCTGCACCCTAATTGCGTAACATATTATTTCAATCAATTGGAATCATTTTGAATCCAATTGCTAATCCATAGCTCTTTATGGTCGGAAAATGTGTCTATGTAAATGACGCAATGAATGTTGTTGAACTGTCAAAATGAAACCCATTGCTACTGATAGTGTGTTACACAATTACCCTGCTGTTCAATTTTAATCGTACGTAATCAATCATTAAAAGGAATTAGTAATACCTTATTTGTATGTAAAAAAAAAAAAACATTTTGGTATTTTGTACTTTTTTCATATACCTATGTAGGTATTTGATACATGGGAAATTATGAAACGTCAAGAGTACAGGTTTGTGGTAATATGATATATATGTAGTACGGAAGACAGAAGGCCAAGCTGCTAGGTCAACTGTCAAATATTCCCAAATAATCTTGAGCTTTAATGCTTAAGCAATAACGTTGAAAATCTAATAAAGAAATATGACAGATTATAGTAGGTTGATGTGCTGTCGTCTGTACATGGTCCCAAATGGTCGTTTCCTGCGAAGAAGAGCTGGCAAGAATCTCCAGGGTTACTATTTAAAAATAATTCGTTTTTACAATGTTTTCAAATTGCAGTAGGTATGGGAGGGCAGCTTAGGTCTATCAGAAAATTACAGGTCCTTATTAAAATAAAAAAGTCTACAGTCCACAAAGCTTATAAAGTCTTCATACTAACAATTGCCTTGAATCCTAAAAAAATAATTTAATGTCCATCAGATAGATTTATTAAAAATATTGTACACATATTTTTTATTTTTTCTTTTATTCAAATACTCAGGAAGATATATTGATTTGAATTGTCGCATGACGTCACGCTGTGGTACAAAATATACCACGGCGTGACGTAATTAGCCCCCACTCCGTAATTTCAATACGCTATATCTCAGTAGTTTTTGGTAATTTGGACAAAATAAAAAATACGGGTCTTAATTTTTTTTTTATTATCTATAAGACGAACTAATTATTTTTTTGATTTTTAAATCTTGGATACATCTCTATTATAATTGAAAAATCTACGATGATAATTGAGGGTAAATGTATAACATTTTAGTTATAACAATTTTGACATTGAAGTATTGAAATAATAATAAAATACTCAATTTGTAACTGGTATGTACAATAATTGACGTTTTATGCCATTGATATAATATTAAACTAAGGTAGATAAGTCACTAGCGCACTGAAAATGAAGCGTACAAAAGATTATAATTCTAATCTCTTCCTTAGTCACTCTCGATACACTCGTAAAAACAAATGACAAACACTAATAGCGCAAATGACAAACACTAGCCATCTTTTTCTTCTCTATGCTTTAGATTGCGCGCCATCTCACTCACACTGTCCAACGTGTGAAATGTACGCAGAATAAAAAATTTGCATGTGTGTGCTGTTGCTCCGATCGGCATATTTATTTCGGTTAATTTGTTAGAGCATATCATATCTGTTTAATATTATATCAATGTTTTATGCTCCCTTATTTACATTTTCATCATTGCTCTTGCAAAAGTTCTAAAACAAAATCATAAAATTCGTATACCGCATATCGTTAAATAAGTTTTTCATAAATAGTGCGGGTTCATGAAAACAGTTTTTTGATTTTGTTTCAATTTTCAGGTTTCATTTGTGAAATAAGTGACCAAAAATAACCACGTAACTGGATAGATAGAAAAATGAAAGGGATGAATTATGTACTTTCAGTATTTTTTTATTGTTATGTTAATATATTATAATGAAGCTAAAAGGAAAACTATCAGAGCAAAGTAGTCATTACAAGTTTATGAGTATTAGCCGATCAAAATTTACATTTAAATGTAGGCTTTTTTTTATAAATTAAAATATTATATTCAGCCTCCATGTAAGTTTTTTGGATTAATTCATTCCAATTATGAAAACCTTCGTGCACATCTCCAACACATATTTGACCGATTTTTATTTTATAACTCTTATTTTGTGTTTCACGAACTGTATCCAAATATACCTTATTCTTTATTTCTTTCTTTTATTTCTTTAGATATTATATAAACAGAAAATATGAAATAAAACAGAATATAAACGCGTAAACAAATTAACTTTCACGGAGGGTCGTCGAATACTCACACAAAAGAACATAATATTGTATTAATTTTGTATGAATAGAGTGAATACAACCTTTCCGAATTACTTCATAAGCTCTCTGACAAAGCCTTAGAAAAGAAACTAATAATACAGAGGTCCATGTCAGTTGGTAATATACTGTTGTTGCTACCTCTGTGGCGAAATAATACAAGCCGCTAAGATCGAAGGGGTTAAGCTATCCTTGCCGCAGTTGGTCTGTGGAAGGGTGATCTTTACATACCAAGACCCCTTCACTGCTTCAGAAAGCACGTTAAGTAGTATTTATAAAAGATTCAATAAGATTCAATGCCAATTTTTTTTTTTTATTAGTTACTAGCTTTCCGCCCGCGGCTTCGCCCGCGTGGAGTTCGGTTATATCGCGCTTTTTAGATTTCCCTCGGGAACATCAAATTTTTTCGGGATAAAAGGTAGCCTATGTTCTTTCTCAGGGTCTAAATATTATCTGTGCCAAATTTCATCAAAATCGGTTGAGAGGTTTAAGCGGGAAAGCGTAACAGACAGACAGACAGACAGACCGACAGACAGACAGACAGAGTTACTTTCGCATTTATAATATTAGTATGGATAAACTAGTGCTTGACTGCAATCCCGCCTGATGGTAAGCAGTGATGCAATCGTTGATGGTAAAGCGCACTAGGTTATTAAGCCAAACTTAGGAATAGGCAAGATGACGGCAGTTGAGCGAGGTGATGCAATGTTAAACCCAAGACCAACACGACCAAACGATGCTGCGCTAGAGGGAGATTGATCTGGAGACTCTCCACGACCAAACTCCCGACACAACAACATTTGGCGCATCGTACCCGCCACACAACTGCCCGTCCTCCGTACGGACACAAGTGTGTACAACACAGGAGTGTACAATAAAATATTTAGAACACTATTTTTTGTTTATGCGAAATCTGAAACACGTGTCCAGTATTTTTAAGTAAAGAATCTATGTACAAAATTTCAAAAAGATGTAATGAAAAACCACCAAGTTATGAGCTTGCTATTCTACTTGGTTGTCCCAACAAAAATATGGTCAAAGGTCCGTACGCGCGAGCGAGCGCGGGCGTTGACCTCTGGCGTCAGCTGTGATCTATCGTTACTGCTCGGTCACCACTCTGCGGTCTTACTCTAAATGTATTTGGGAAAAATATAACGTGGTGTAAAACTGATTGGAATCGATTCAGTTGCTTATTCTTAACAAACTATATTCAGGTTTCGTATAAACACAAAAATAACGTTGTGTATAAATAAATAAATAACATTAAAATGTATGACTTTTAGAGATCAGAAGTGGTTTATTAATTTAGAAAGAAAAAAAACAACAATCCGCATACAACAATATATAAAACGATAGTAATCAGCTCTTAGTTAATATGGAAAATACTAGCTTTCCGTCCGCGGCTTCGCCCGCGTAAATTTCGGTTATATCGCGCTTTTTAGATTTCCCTCGGGAACATCAAATTTTTCCGGGATAAAAGGTAGCCTATGTCCTTTCTCAGGGTCTAAAGATTGTGTGCTTTCCGCCCACGTCTTCGCTTGCGTGGTGTTTGGTTATATCGCGCTTCTTAAATTTCCCTCGGGAATATCAAATTTTTCCGGGATAAAAGGTAGCCTATGTTTTTTCTCAGGGTCCAAGGATTGTCTGTACCAAATTCCATCAAAATCGGTTGAGAGGTTTAGGCGGGAAAGCGTAACAGACAGACAGACAGACAGAGTTACTTTCGCATTTATAATATTAGTATGGATAGGTCTCGCAGAGCATATAGGCCCGCATATAGGGGTCGCACGATATTACTGTTCCGAGTGACGCTTCTAGAAAGAGCACGGGCGCGGATAGGCCGCGCCTTTTATAGTGAGCTAGAAGTGGGGTGCCGGTCTTCGCTAACATTACTTTTAAGGTTTATCATCGCCCTCATTATAATTATTAATTTTCCACCCTATGTTCTATTTCTATTTTACGAATATAGTGTCTGCATTTAATCCTTCAAGTGTGCCTCTAAGCGTGGTCAACAGCGGCCTATAAAATGTATATAACCTCATTAACCATTTCCATTTTCTGTTTACAGTGGTGGAACACTCACGACCCCGCGTCTGCTCACTACCGGAGAAGCCATACAACCCTCGCGTTTCAGATGACCTGTATCGCCTGCGTACCTTTAGCATCACCACTAAAGGCAGCGTGGTCAACTGCGGTGACTCCATCTGCAACCGCCGAAGCCGCTCCAACACCTCAGTCAATTCCACTAACAGCAGGTAAGACTTTTTTAACTTAAACATTACGTAGGTAATAGGGAATTGCCCCCATCTTCGTTCCATCATCGGACGACCCGTCGTACAGCGAGTTTCCATCCTTACGTTTTTGACACCATAACGATCCAAACGAAGCGTTTCGGCTCGTCTTTTATAGGGCGTACATCGAGGGACCAATTTGCGGTGGTGTTTCCTTTGAACTACAATTTAAGTATCTTCAAGTCTAGAGTGAATAGGTTCCTAATAAACTAGCGCGCTTTACCATTACTGCTTACCATCAGGCGGGATTGCGGTCAAGCACAAGTTTATCCTTACCAATATCACTGATTTTTAGACTGTGCTATTATTATAAGTGGGAAAGTGAGTTTGTTTGTTCCGCTTTCACGCCGTAACTACTGAACCGATTGCTTTGAAATTTTGCTATTCTTTACTATTCTAATTTTGATATTCCCAAAGGAAATCGAAAAAGCGCGATAAACGAAACCGATGGCGGAAAGCTAGTAATTTATATGAAAAACAGCCTATAATGGTCCCACTCCTGGGACACAGCCATCCTCTCTGTAAAAGTAATATACCACGCGGGCCCAGTGCCGGTTGTTAGGTGCCACATGCTTTCGATCTTTTGGCTTTGGACGTGTTGATTTCCTTCGTCGTTTAGAGAGCAGTGGTGATGGAATAATTTACACAAAGTCGAATTTTTAGAGTTGGTAATTACACCGTACATTTTTATTGTGCCTACTGCGTAGTTTATTTAAAAGTTAGGGATAAGTCCTTGTTTATACTTTAATTAGTAATTAGGGGAGTTCATATATGTTCTGCAAGATTTTCGGGGGGGCAGCTGCCTCCCCTGCTCCCACGTGGGAACACTCATGGCTTTACGTACTCCCCGAGATACGTAAATTTTCGGTTTTGGTATGTGAATTTGTTCACACATGTACGAGGACGGCTGTTACCGTTTAGCCACAAATTCCTTCTCCGAAAAAGCTGTGTCTCGGTTTAAAATAGTATTGGCACAAGTTAATGTGCTAAAACTATTTTGAATCAAGACACAGTTTTTTAGTGTAGTTTAATAACTATACTCGGCAATCGTACAGTTGCGTGTTAGAGGCTATCATGGCTTGCTTCCGATGAAGGAAAACATTCAAACTAATATCACGAATTTTACTGCGGTTTTAGTAAACCTATTTCATTTTGAAAAGTACAGATATTATCGCGTAAAATAATAATAGGTACTCATAGAAATCATAGGAAATCGATATAAATCATCAATATATCACAAAATTCTCAAGTAGAGAGAGCAGCTTGACAGCCTCCGTGGCATAGCGGTAGTGAACGCGGCCGCTGCCCAAGGAGACGCGGGTTCGATCTCCGCGCAGTTCAAATATTTGCATATCCATGAATATGAAAATTTGCACTGGTATGGTCGTTTCTCGGAAAGCACGTTAAGCCGTTGGCCCCGGTTGCCATAAGAACATCTAATGGCAGCCGTTACGGGTTGCCGGAGCCCTCAAAAGTCCAACAATTGGTCTAACTGCAATGCTTCGATATCGCCTTCGGATTGTGGAGGTCAGACGGCAGTCACTTCATGAAAAATATCGAAGTTTAGCCAAATGAGCAGTTAGACTGGTAAAGCGGACCCCAGACTACAGAAAGTAAAAAAAGCTTCGGATGCGAATGGGATTAACGCTGAGGTGATGATGATAAAATGCTCGCGTAATTCATGAAATGCAGTCGTTTATAGGACCCACCGAATCGATTCTATATAAATATCACAATTAAATTGCAATAGCATCACGATCAAAGAGTATGGCAAAGCAATTTATTTTTTACAAGTGACGTAAAACGTAGATTGATTCAGAAACATGCACTGAATCCTAGATAAGTAAAGCTCGAAAAATGAAAAAGTTCGAAACATTTTGAAGTCACCCATGTTGATACTCCTTAAAAAATCTGGTTTCATTTTACGTTTAGTAATAAAATACACTAGCGGCCGCCAGCGACTTCGTTCGCGTGGAATTAGTTATGCTCAGCTACTATTGGTCGCAGCGTGATGTTATGTAGCCTAAACCCTTTCTGGATTAATGGGCTATCCAACGCAAAAAGAATTTTTCAAATCGGATCAGTAGTTCCCGAGATTAGCGCGAACAAACAAATAAACATACAAACAAACTCTTTAGCTTTATATATTACTAGCGGTCGCCAGCGACTTCGTTCGCGTGGAGTTAGTTATGCCCCGCTCCTATTAGTCAAAGTGTGATGTTATATAGCCTAAAGCCTTCCTGGATTAATGGGCTATCCAACGCAAAAAGAATTTTTCAAATCGGACTAGTAGTTACCGAGATTAGCGCGCACAAAAAAACAAACTCTTCAGCTTTATTTATTAGTATAGAGTATAGATAGTAATAGTATAGAGTATAGATTTAACAGAGAAGTGGTATAAGTATTAATCTATTACAAGAATCATTCTATTCAATCGTAAATAGATTCTGGTATTCAGGTATAGCTGGGAAAAAGGCGAGGCAGATGAAGTTTTTTTTTTATTAGTTATAAACTAGTGCTTAAACCAGTAAACGAATCCTCGAGTGGAGACCGCGTTTCGGTAAACCTAGTGTAGGACGCCCTTGGACGAGATGGAGCGACGACATTTAAAAGGTGGCTGGTAGTGGCTGGCGGAGAACTGCTCAGGATCGAGCTTGTTGGAGTGCTATCGAAGAGGCCTTTTACCAGCAGTGGACGAGTAGAGGCTGATGATGATGATGAAACTAGTGCTTGACTGCAATCCCGCTTGATAATAAGCATCGTTGATGGTAAAGCGCACTAATTAATTACAATCCTATTCACTCTAGCCTTGAAGACACTTAAATTATAGTCAGACAGAAACACCGCCGCTGACAAACTGTGCCAGTCCCTCGATATAAAAGACGAGGCGCAACGCTGCAAAATGCATCCTATAGAAAACAGACAGGCTGGCTACTCTTCGCCTGTGCTCCAGGCTTAGGAGACCGTTTTGAGCTAATTATGTGTCGTCAATTAGCCTCGTTACAAACCTCTCCATGGAATCCAAAGTTGTCAGGTGGCGCTTTGCAGCACCAGTCCAAATATGGTTGCAGTATTCTACATACTAACGGACCAGAACTATATAATTAATTCATTGAAATATCGTGTTCTTCTAACGAAGCTATTTCAAAGTAGGTAGGTACAGTATATCACCGATAAATTGTCCAAAGAGATAGTGTACAACATCACGCCATGATGAGGGAAACCAAAGACAATGCAATAGTCACCCACAACGAACAGACGGACTGTGTCTAATCAGATTAAGGGAGATTTGTTACTGATTACTGCGTCGCGTGACCGGGGTAGGGTTGTCTCCCAACTGACTAGTGGGGTAATTGCGTAACACACTAGCAACGTCAGTAGCAACGGCTTTAATACTGACAGTTCAATAACATTCACTGCTGGACAAGGGCCCCCTTTAAAGGTTTTCATTGCTTTGGCTGGGGGGTACCGTAATCCCCGGGCTTGGCAGGCGGGTTGGGTTGGGGATCGCAGTAATTTGATATTCCACAAGAGAAGCGCTGCTGTCCGCTTCCCTGGTGAGTACCCTAGTCGCCTCTGACGGCATCGGTTGCTCCTATTCTAAGCCATTGTACTATTCACAATTGGACGTAGTTATGCAAAATGAATCCAGCCCCAAAAACTTGCTTTTGAGAAAATAGAGGTTGAAGTAATAGTAATAGTGTAATAGTAGTTGATGTGTAGATGCCATTTATGAGAGTAACTCAAAAAACGGTTTTTGTAGGTTGGATCCATTTTGCATAACTATGTCCAATTATGATAAAATAATTCAAATTCAAATTAAATATATTGAATAATAATAATATACCATTATTACGAAAAAGATGATTCTAAGTATATAAAACCAGAATAGTTGAGAAAGTGTTGATTGAGCCAGTTGTGTTTAGTGGTGGGTCATGTAAACACAGAACCGTAATTAGACTGAGATTCAACAGTTTTCGAACGTCAAAATTGTATAAGACAGTCCCTCAAAACGCCCACCGTTCACCACTTCCTAATGCTTTCGCTGGGAAGAAGAAGTGGCGGAATAAACTCCAGCATCTTGGTGTGGTAGTAAGGGGTCCATTTCGTAGGTCAAGTTTTGAAATAAAGCACGTAGATTAAATATAACCTCCAATCTTGATAGTCACAATTTAAATGGGCAAACCGACAGTTTCGCCCCGGAGCTGAGGAGTGGAATGGAACGCGTCTCAATCAGAAGTCACTGTTCGACAGCCCCCAGTTTCCAAAACGACTCTATCCATGTGCCGCCATCACAAAATAACGTCACAAGCGTTTGCCACTTATAAATGCAAAATTATACTGACGTCAGAAGTCCAACAGTCTTACCAAGGGGTACTACCCAGTGTGGCGATACCTACAACCAACATACCTCTGAACTCGTGACCCCGACGTGATCCCTAATTGATCCCTTATTGGCCCCGACGAACCGAACCGATTCCTAATTGATCCCGATGAACCGTACCGATCTCTAATTGATCCCGAAGAACCGTACCGCTTCCTAATTAACTCCGACGAACCGTATCGATTCCTAATTAACCCCGATGAACCATACCGATCTCTAATTGATCCCGACGAACCGTACCGATCCCTAATTGAACCGACCGAACCGATCTCGACGAACCATACCGATCCCGAACGAAATCGAACAGAGTAATAAGGAGGGGAGTAATGTAGCGGCACCTACAACGTTACATGCGAACAACGTAAAGATGAGTGAACTTTACACCCTGTTTCTCATACCTCTAAACTGGTGAACGCGAGCATGCAACAAAATCAGCGTGACGTCATCATCATCACTTCTGCAAGCTTTAGCTGCAAGTTACCCAGCAAGCCAGCACCCATGGCTTCAACTTGTAACCTGACCACAAACATGCAGAGACCGGGCATACTTGGTCGTGACGCTCAGCCATCTCATCAGCAACCTCGGCACAGCACACTGCACTTTCGGCCGGTCAACGAGAAGAGCCTAGTCTCCTGGTCGATGCAGCAGCCAGCCCCAACCCGGCGCTGTACGGCATCCGATGCACTGGAGTATATCGAAGCTCCACCAACCGGACTCACTTTACCACTATTTTTTTCTTACGCTGCCACCCCTATTCGCGTCCTACTTACTCGTCCGCAGCTCACACTGAATAACGCGCGGTCACTGAGCACTACGTCTTATACTATGGGGAGTAATAATGGACTACATTAGTATTATGTAGGACTAATGCCTAGATAATAGACTTATATCGATACCCATGGTCTATAAATCATTGATGAACAATGAGTTATTAATGCACAACGATAAACTAACCATAGAGTCATGCAAGCTCGATCAATGTACTTCTGTGAGCAGCTGCCCCCCCCCCCCCAACCCTTGGAAATCTCGCATATCATGTTGAACCTCCCCTAATTACGAATCAAAGTATGAACGGGGACTTCTTCTTCTTCAGTCTATAGATGTCCACTGCTGGACAAAGGCCTCCCCAAGGCTTTCCACGTCGACCAGTCTTGTGCTGCCCGCATCCATCGGCTTCCCGCGACCTTCACCAGGTCATCGGTCCACCTTGTTGGGGGCCTCCCTACGCCGCGTCGTCCAGTACGTGGCCGTCCTTTGTGTGACTCTGAGCCTTCGTATTAGGCCCATTGTGAGCGACCACGTTTCAGTTCCGTAAGTCATCACTGGCAACACACACTGGTCAAAGACTTTATTCTTGAGACACTGTGGTATCTTGGACGACGAGAAGGTATAGCGTAGCTTCCCGAACGCTGCCCAGCCGACCTGGATTCGAAGAGACACTCTCGAAGTTGGACCTACCTAGTTGGACTGTTTGTCCCAGAGGACCGGGGATAGGGGGTCGAGGACTTATACAGGATCATTTGCGTCTATTTGCGCTACGCACTACACTACAAATACCTAATGTTTTATGTAGATATGCTTGTGTAGCGTACCCCCAGCCCTGACATGCTCCCCCTCCCTAGGCTAGAAGGGCTAGAAGGTTTGGTACGCCCATGCTATACTGCATTGTTGAAGCTAAGGTTTTGTTAGAAGTGACAATACACAATTATTTTACCTCAGATTTTGCATCATTTTCCATATCGAGAGTGTAGCCAGCGTGTCGGTACCTATTTTATAGGATGCATTTTGGAAAGTGTGCGAGGGAATTGTATCCTAAAAAATAATATAATATCCATCAGATAGATTAATAAAAAATATAGAGACGTATTTTTTCTTTCATTCAAATACTTAGGATTGGTTTGAAATGTCGCATGACGTCACGCCGTGGTACTAAATATACCACGGCGTGACGTAATTAGCCCCCACTCCGTAACTTTAATACGCTATACCTCAGTATTTTTTGGTAATTTCGACAAAATAAAATATAGGGGTCTTAATTTTTTTATCTATACTAATATATAAAGCTGAAGAGTTTGTTTGTTTGTTTGAACACGCTAATCTCAGAAATTACTGGACCAATAGGAGCGGGGCATATAAAAAAAAGGCGGGTGAAACTATGTGGCGTTGTATCTATAAGACGGACTAATTATTTTTTTTTGGTTTTCATATCATCATTTTTGGATACATCCCTATTGCATGACTTTATTCCGAAATCCTCGGGTTCGATCCCCGGCCAGGTCATGATGGAAAACGATCTTTTCCTGATTGGCCTGGGTCTTGGATGTTTATCTGTATATGTATCTATTATAAAATATTTATTTATTTAGAAACATACAATTATAGAACTATTACAGAGCATTCCAATTCAGTGCTATAAGTAAGAACAAATTATACAAAAAAAAAAAAACAGACATTACATACATAAAGTCAGAATAATTAGTAAAGAAACATTTAGTTAGTATCCCATAACACAAGTCTCGAACTTACTTTGGGGCTAGCTCAATTTATTTATCTCCGTTCCATCATCGGCCAAGTATCCCCTTACATTGTTGACACCACTACTATCCGGATGACGCGTTTCGCCTTGTTTTTTATACCGCGTACGTGGGAGGACTGGAATAATTTGCCTGCGGCGGTTTTTCCGTCTAACTACGATTTAAGTGTCTTCAAGGCTGGAATGAATAGGCTCTTAATAAACTAGTGCGGTTTAAAATTACAGTGGTCTTATTCTCATTTTTCTAAGGTTTCTGATGGGTTGTTGCCTCTGACAGGTCTTTCATTATCACTGTTAACTTTATTCTTGTCACTGATTATGTGTGTTATGTAACAAATCAATAAATATATAAACATTCACTAGAAACAGAAATAAAGGTACACAATGAGAATACACTCACTACTTAACTCACCAACACACTCATACGCTCATGCATATCCAAGCCCAACACAATCGCCGCAATTTATTATCACACGTGTGTGTGAAAGTGCCCGTATACACAAACATCCGCACACACACACAATCACGCACAAGCACGCACATGTGCTCACTCACGCACGCACACGTACCATGAACTCTCATACACATGAACACACGTACACTCAATCCAAATTATTTACTTGTGTATTTGCAAATTGCTTATATTATAGAATACTATTATTCTGTATTTCTGTAGTACTGATTTAATTATATTTGCCCCCTTTTCTTGTATACTCGAGGGGAATGGTGCTGATAGCCAAAATATAGGCTATGCCTAGTTCGGCTACAGACGCTAATCTCTGTTTTTTAAATTGTTACCACATTCTTATCGTGAAACAGCAATTAGATTTGGAAAATAAACAATGTACATATTATTAGTACCTATCATTTCTATAATTTATGTTATCGCTTAAACAAAAAAAAAAAACAAAAAACTGATTTCTTTTATCTAGAAGTTCGACTCACACTTGGCCAGAAAGAAAGAAAACCGTTTTCCGTAGATAATTTACAAATTTACATGTTAATTAACAAGGTAGTATAGCTCCTATATCCACAAAGAACCATATGTTCCGACAAAATCCTGCCCAAATATTTGCGTTCTACAGGGGCTTGCGTACAGTGTACAACCGCCCCAACCCAATTCTCTCCCAAATTGGAACACAACCTTCAAATTCCTTTAAAACAATTCACACCTGAACCTATCTCCAAATTCAAACTTGCACAATGAACAAGAAATTCGAAATTCAAACTGGAGCCATTCATTCGATAATGAGTATACGTAAGACCGGCCGTTCTTCGTTCAACGGTCACAGTCATTATTGGCATAAAGTGCGAGCAAGGGATGGCGCTATACATCCTGTGTAGCTCCGTCTCGTTTTGCAATAAATCAATTTATATATTTTGATTTATAAGGTCCCTGAGGTGTGAGTGCGAGCTTGGCGGAGCCATTACACGCTCCACTCTGCGGTAAGGAAGGAAATTTGTGGTTTCGATTGTAATGTAACCATTTGATCTTATGTGGAGGTGTTTATAAACATGTAATTAGTTGCTTGTGTATTATGTACGGATGTTTATAATTAACATATGTATGTAATTTGCTAAATCAGACCAAACACAACTAAGGTAAAGGAGAAAAGGAATGGTGAGAGTGTGAATGACGTATTGCGACTATTCACGGAGCAGAAACTTCTTTTGATGATGAGAAAAGTTGGTTAAGTTACTTATTAGTTTCTTAATACTTGGCCATGAAAAAATAATCAATGCGTCCAACTATTCAACTATTAGTACGTCAGGAACGACTTTTTTATGCTATACTTATACTAGTGCTTTTTGACAGCCTCCGTGGCGTAGCGGTAGCGAATGCGGCCGTTGCGCAAGGAGGCGTGGGTTTGATCCCGGCGTAGTGCAAATATTTGCATGAATATGAATATTTGCACTGGTCTGGTCGTGCCTCGGAAAGCACGTTAAGCCATTGGTCCCGGTTGCCATACGAACATCTAATGGCAGTCGTTAAGGGTTGTTGGAGCCCTCAAAAGTCCTACAATTGGTCTAATTGCAATGCTTCGATATAGCCTTCAGTTTGTGAAGGTCAGACGGCAGTCGCTTTACGGAAAATATCGAAGTTTAGCCAAAATCAGCAGTTAGACTAATAAAGCCGACCCCAGACTCCAAAGTTGCAAAAGCTTCGGATGCGACTCGTATTAACGCTGAGATGATGATGATGACTTATACTAGTGTTTTTCGGCGATCCCGGCTGATGGTAAGCATTGATGCAACCGTTGATGGTAAAGCGCACTTATTACAACTTCCAGTCTAACTATATCAATATTTTATATCGAGCGACCTCCACAACTCTTATCATCATCATTTTAGCGTTTATTCCGGTCGCATCCGCGGCTTTCGCGTTGGAGCCCGGGTTCTGCTTTCCTGTACATTCTCCTCCATTTCGCACGATCTTTAGCATCTTGTGGTAAGAGATTGTTGGCACGCATATCATCTCTTACAACGTCAAGCCAGCATTTCTTTGGTCTACCCCGCTTGTTCCGACACGGCGGAGGCGCCACGGTAAGACATTTGTTACCCACATAACATGCCGGTTTGCGTAAGACGTGACCGTACCAGCGTAAGCGGCCCTCTTTCAGTTTTTCTGCTGTCTTACGGACATGACGCGCGAGTTCCTGATGCGGCCTTTCCGCGTAACTCCACACATCCACCGCAGCATATTAATCTCCGTGACACGCAGATCCTGCTTGTGGTCCAGCACAGGCCACGCCTCACTGCCACACAGAAGAACAGGTCTAATGATTCTTATAGACCTATTCTATATCCTACTAATTTAATTTAATTAATTTGGTCCTACTTCCTACCACATATATGTACACTAGCGGCCGCCAGCGACTTTGCTCGCGTGGAGTTAGTTATGCTCCCCTCCAATTGGTCGCAGCGTGATGTTATATAGCCTGAAGCCTTTCTGGATTAATGGGCTATCCAACGCAAAAAGAATTTTTCAAATCAGACCAGTATTTCCTGAGATTAGCACGTTCAAACAAACAAACAAACTCTTCAGCTTTATACAAGGTGTAACATAAAGGGTGTATACATAACAAAGGCATGGCATCTTTACATGATATCAAACGATATTGGAAGGGTTTTTTAATCCTATCTTTTTATGTTAGGAAGTTATGAGGAAAAACACCGCCTGTGATAGGCTACTATCATACTAGTCGCACAGAGATATTGAAGACATTTATCGGATTTTGGCAAGTAATGTGACGGGTAACGAGTAGTTATTAACGTATGTAGTGTGCTGCCACGTTTGTTATAATTTTATTTTAAGAAACACACGAAACCGAAAATTTGGTACCAATTTTTTTAATAATTTTATTTTGAGTTGAAACCCTTCCGATATCGTTTGATGTCATCTAAAGATGCCATGCCCTTGGTATGTATATACCCTTTTTGTTACACGTTGTATATTAGTATAGTTATATGAATGCGACAATTTCTGAGGATGTATGAAAGGATGGATGAATGGATGGATGAATGGCTGTTTGTTACTCTATCACGCAAAATATTCTGTGTAAATCTGAAATTTTTACATACTTAATTTACTCATAGTTTTAAATCGAATGCATGAAGTGATCTAAAAACAGTTATCTAAAAACAATATGCAAAAAACTCACTCCCGCCTAGCACTTGTGATTTAAACACTATTTCAACATTTAAACGTCGATTAAAAGAGCATTAAATTTCTTGTATTTTGAGAGAATTTGTTATATATTTACATATTTTAGTATTATGTATATTTGTGGAATTATTTTAGAATAGACTAGAATAGAATATGCTTTATTATGTACACCATATAGATTGCAGAACATAAATAAAAAGATTTTACAAAGGGTGACACAGTGGGTGGTCTTATCGCTAAGAGCGATCTTTTACAGACAATCTTTGGATGGAATACCAAGGGGAAGGAGAGAGAAATAATATAGGTAGTCTACAGTGTACTATTTACATAAATTATACAATAAATATTTAAGTGTATCATACTAGTTTAAATAAATGTATACATCTAATTAATAAATATCATCAATGAGAGGATACTTATCATATTAATTTTTTTTCTCTCCTTCTACTTACACACTATTGTCTACATTTCTGTTTTACTTCTCCTTTCGCAGGTCTGCTGGATGAAATTTCTTAAGAATTAAGCAGCACCTTTGTACTTAGATCTTTATTTTGACGTATTCTTATGTATTTTATTGTGTGTACATCTATACTAATATATAAAACTGAAGAAGAGAAAAGAAGAGAAAGAGTTTGTTTGAACGCGCTCATCTCAGGAACTACTGGTCCGAATTGAAAAATTATTTTTGCTTTAGACAACCCATTAATCCAGAAAGGCTTTAGGCACGCTGCGATCAATGGAGGAGGAGTGGAGCATAACAATCTCCACGCGAACGAAGTCGCTGGCGACCGCTAGTGAATCCATACTAATATTATAAGTGCGAAAGTAACTCTGTCTGTCTGTCTGTCTGTCTGTCGGTCTGTCTGTCTGTCTGTCTGTCTGTCTGTCTGTCTGTCTGTCTGTCTGTCTGTCTGTTATGCTTTCCCGCTTAAACATCTCAACCGATTTTAATGAAATTTGGCACAGACAATCTTTAAACCCTGAGAAAGAACATAGGCTACCTTTTATCCCGGAAAAATTTGATATTCCCGAGGAAAATCTAAAAAGCGCGATATAACCGAACTCCACGCGGGCGAAGCCGCGGGCGGAAAGCTAGTAATACAATTAATAATTAAATGTAATACACCTTTTAAAGTCTTTTCTAAATGTCAAACTTAACTGTGTCAGTTAAAAATAAAACCGATTCAGTGGTTGCGCCTGAATGCCTTATTAATTATTTAGGTGTGCCTGACTTCAAGCCTTGTTTTTAAACACCTTCTGCCTGTTTCGTAGGCCTATTTTTAATTGGGCCAACGCTTTGCGTTTTAATATCCTTCAGTATAGAAGTAAATATTGGGAACAATAATTTAATGATGCATTGAGGTAGTCATTCATTGAGTTTTACGTTGTTCTTGCTTTTTGGAATTCGGCGGATACGCCTATCAAACTCAAAACAATTAATTCAACTAAGTCGACCACAGAGACTTTTGAATGGAGTCAGTTAGGCGGAAAAATAAAGCTGCTGAAAAAAAGCCTATTCTAAAGAGAACGGAAAATAACTAGCAGAACTAATTATAATTATAGGCGCCCTTTCGGAATGATATAAATAGTAATGGCATTTTTTGCCATTATATCATAAACTAGACCTTCTTTTTGTTTTCGGGGGAAATCTTCAAAAGGCACTTGACCTCCGGGGAGTGAGGTCGGTGGGTGTGGGATTTTTACGTCACTAAAGTCCCTCTCAGAAATGTTGCTTAGGGCAGGCTTTGAGCCTCTCTGTGCACGGTATCTCGTGGTCACTGGGCCACCGTTTTACCGGGGGTCACTTGATGCGTGGACGGAGTCCCCACTCTTTGCCCCTGCGAATCCAAAAATCGACCTACCTTGATAGGTAAGCGGGTTCAGACGTATTAAACGACAAGGGGTTCGCCTTCCCGATGCCTCCTTCTCTGAGCAGGATCAGCGTTCTCTCGATATTGCTTGTCGGCCTCCTTTTTAGGCTATCATGATCTTACAGAGGGGAGATTTCTGTCCAGTTCTCTGTCTCTGCTAGCGTGAGTGAGAGCTATTCAGTACTGCCGGCAGATGCAAGTCTCATCCGATCCGATTAGCTATTAGGTCCCGCCGCTCGGATGCTCGCGCAGGGCATTCCTTGAGCGTGTGTTTTACGGAATCTAGGCCACCTCCGCAATGGTTACAATTTTCGGTGATCTCTTGAACCCAATTATTTTCAGGTAGTCACTGAACAGTGGCCCTAGTCTGCTGTTCATTCTGTCTGCTAGTCAGATTCCATTGTCATTGTGCTAAAAGTTCGTAATTTACTATATTAATAATGATCGATCAATTATCGGTCTGATGTGCTTTGAAATAGAATTATTGTATTTACTAGCTTTTCGCTCGCGGCTTCGCCCGCGTGGATTTCGGTTATAACCCGCTTTTTAGATTTCCCTCGGAGATATCGAATTTTTCCGCGATTAAAAGTACTCTATTATTTAATCCGGGTTTCTAACTTTACGTCTGAAAAATTTCAAAGCAATCGGTTCAGTAGTTACGACGTGACAGCGGAACAAACAAACTCACTTTCCCATTTATAATATTAGTAAGGATTGATTAAATTATATTATTAAGTAGACGATTAACTAGAACTGTAACACGACTACTTACGCCATCTACCTGATTGTGTGCACAACACTATGCCATCTGAGTAAAACACAACAGACTACTAGCGACAATTATCATGCAACGTGTGAAGATGATACTCACAACGACATACAAGCATTAGATGATGAAGACACACACTACTGTCGTCAAACCGATTATATAATCGGTCACTCATGGAAGACCGAGCGCACTCGCTACTTAGGAGGCGCAGTGGTCGATAGCCCCGCAGTCACCACTGTTGTCATAAGTCAAGCTTGACCTGAGCGGAGGCCCCGTCGCCCTCAGGAATTGCCTAGCTAGGAGGTAAAGGGATAGGATAGCCCCGCAGTCCATCCCTAGAACCACAAATAGGTTTCGCCTCAGTGTAACTTTGTTTGCTAAAATCTGTCAAGTGTTTGAAGTAAAGTAAATAAACCCTTAACTGTCATCATCGTTGGTTTTATTCCACCGCCACCATAACAGAACTAGATTATTTAATGTAAATATTTATTTTTTAAATTGTGAACATTTTAATTCGAAATATGGCTGTTCATATAGATATTATGTACCACCATGACTTGTACCCTCATTTGCAAAATAAAATATCTTTATCATTAAAAAAAAAAGAATTAATCGAATGATGACAGAATGACATTGCAGTATTGCCATTAATATAAAACCTGTTAGTAGAAATGATTTTATAGAAACTACTACTCAATTTGAACATTTATCAATATGGAGTGCAATGTCAGTGATTGACCATTAGAAAGTAGACGGCATTTTGTTCGTTGATTACGAAACTTGTCAAAATGGATTCACTCAACATCCACAGTAAAAAAAAGGTTCTCCGGCCAGACAGATGTTGTATCTGGTGAGTAGCTGCCCGACGATTAAGGTCATCATCATCATCAACCTTTTTATCGTCCCACTGCTGGGCACAGGTCTCCTCTCATACAGAGAAGGATTGAGCGTAATCACCACGCTTGCTCAATGCGGGTTGGCGATTTCAGACTTATAAAGTCCAGGTTTCCTCAAGATGTTTTCCTTCACCTTCAATCATTGGTGTCCAAGATATACTTAAAAAGTACATATAATTTTAGAAAAGTTACGTTGGTACTTGCCTGATCCGGAATCGAACCCTCGCACTCATACTTGAGAGGTTGGTGTTTTAACCAATAGGCCACGCGACACGATTAAGGTCGGTGTGTTGTAATACTCGCAAAATGCTAGTTACGTTGTAAATTTTTGTTTGCAAGATGCACGTTTTGCGTGACATTAAGGTAATGTGTAGTTAGCATGTCACGGTGTTTATTTCGCTAAATGTGAATTGAAGAAGTGACATTATTACTTGTAATAATTATAAACTAGTGCTTGACTGCAAACCCGCCTGATGATAAGCAGTGATGCAATCGTTGATGGTAAAGCACACTAGTTTATTAAGCCTATTCACTTAAAAAACTAAGGAATAGGAAGGATGACGGCAGTTGAGCGAGGTGATGCAATGTTAAACCCAAGACCAACACGACTAAACGATGCTGCGCTAGAGGGAGATTGATCTGGAGACTCTCCACCACCAAACTCCCGACACAACAACATTTGGCGCATCGTACCCGCCACACATCGCAACACAACTGCTCAGACCCGTCCTCCGTACGGCTTCACCAGACATCATTCATCATCAGACAACACGACGAATCGTTTGGCGGCAAGACTTTGGTGGTAACTTCTGCTGGCAGCCGATGTCCTACCACCATCACCACCGACCAACCAGCCTACCACCGAGAAAATGTGTTTTAAATGATCAGACAGCTATGCTGCTGGGGAGTATGTTCCGCCACTTTTTCTTCCCAGCGGAAGCACTAGGAAGTGTCGATGGGTTTTGGGGGACCATCTTATGTAATATTGACGTTCATAAAGTGCTGATTCTCAGCCTAATTTGAATAAATGACTTTTGATTTATTTTTTTTTAAAACGTGTGAGCACAATGTAGGAAAGTGCTCTAAGGCATTTTTTTGTTGGGTTAGTCTTTTTTATTGACTTGATTGTGCTGTGGCTGTTGAGAGTATGTCATGCTCACTCAAATGTCTCGCTGATGGTGGTGTGTGTGTTAGGTCATTAGGTTCCCTTCAATATGGTTGAGTTGAATGATGCTGATCCATACGTCATGTTCGTGAACGGACGCCGTCGGAGGGGACTGGTCATCTCTTAGCTGCCACGGCGTATTTTAATTTCTGAATTAATTTTTGTGTGTTTTCCATAATGGACGCTCTCAGCGTACAATATATTTCTGCATCGTTCTCACACGGTTGATTTCAACGGGAATGATGTAATCAAATATTTGTAATAGCTTGAAAATTTAAAAGAGTGTCCATGGAGTTTCTTGCCCGTTCTTCTCCATAGGTACCTACTCTTTGGAATGGGCGACTAGCTTCATTTTATTGACTGACCGACCTTCTGACAATTCAAAAGTGCCTGTAACTGGTTTATTTGAAATAAATGCTTTGATTTTGATTTTTTTGATTTTGATTTTGCCAAACCATCTTACTGGACACAACATTTTACCTTAAAAACATTAAAATTAAAGTAAACCTACCTCACGAAACTAATCTATGACACCCCAAAGATAAGAAATAACAAACGACTTGCCTAAATGGTGCCGGCTAAACCAGGTCAGTTGACTTACCTACTAAATGTCGGGAATGTTAATGCTAATAACTATGAAGGTGATCGATGGTTAATGAACAATGCTAAGGCATTCCCCTTTTTTAAATAACTCAGTGAAGTGTGAGTCGAGTTGTGTAATAAAGGTTTTGGAAGTATTTTAAGACCTAATCAATCTGCCTAGCTTTTCCTAGGGGCTCGGCTCCTAGTCTCACCGAATACAGCCGAATACTAGTATTCTCCATGAAGCAACTGCTTCATCCATCATCATCATTTCAGCCGAAAGGATCTACACGATTACTGGGCCTGCGCCTCCCGCATCTAGCGGTTTTTCGTGACCTTCACTATGTCGTCGGTCCACCTTGTCCGGGGCCTACCCACGCTGCGTCTTCCGGTGCGTGGTCGGCACTCGAGAACCCGTCAGCCCCATCGGGCATCGGTCCCATGGGCAATTACCATTTAAGTGTTGAAATTCTTCGGGCTATGTCGGTTACTCTAGTTCTTCTGCGGATCTCCTCATTTCTGATTTGACCATGCAATGAAACCCCAAGCAAAGCCCTCTCCATTTCCCTTTGAGTGACTTTGAGCTTTCTTATAATTCCCATTGTTAGCGACCAGGTCTCAGTTCCATATGTCATTACTGGCAACACGCACTGGTCGAAGACTTTTGTCTATAGACACTCCTTACATGACTTCTATAACCTAGTTAAATACTGGGTAATACTTATACCCTTGATTAGAATGGGCCTATGTCTATGGGCTTCATAAGAAAACTCAAGGTCACAAAGGGAGCTATGGAGAGGGCTATGCTAGGTATTTCTCTGCGCGATCGAATCGGGAATGAGGAGATTCGCAGAAGAAGTAAAGTCGCCGACATAGCCCAGCGGATTAGCTCTCTGAAGTGGCAGTGGACGGGGCACATAGCTCGTAGTGCCGATAGCCGATGGGGTCGAAAAGCTCTTTAATGGCGACCACATACCGGCAAGCGTAGAGTGGGATGCCCATCGACTTTGTGGTCAGATGATCTGACCAAAATTGCAGGGAAGCGCTGGATGCAGGCCGCGTCTAACCGTCCTTCTTGGAAATCCTTGGGGGAGGCCTATGTCCAGCAGTGGACTTCATGTGGCTGAGATGATGATAAGAAAACGCCCTTAATACCCTTGGGAAAGAATAGTTGTCATTCAGGTTACTCACGCCCCGTAACGTAACTACTGCTAAATATTTTGATGACACGGTTGGTGCAGTGGTTGAGCAATAGACTGCTACGTTGCGTGTCGCGCACGAAAATATATTTGTATGGCCTATCAGGTAGTTGTTCCGGGCCTCGCTGTTTGTGTATGTGAGCTTAAGGGAGACTCTAGTGGCGTTTTCTCCATACAAACAAATTCCGCTATTTTCTTCGTGGATGACGCTTTTAGAGCAATGATTTTTTTCTACAATTATACACCTTGATTATAAGCCAGCAGGCCTTGACCCCTCGACGCTAGTTCGACGGGTCTGTTCTCGCGATAGCAGCCCTCAGCGGCTGCTCTTCTCACCTGAGTGGCGTGTGCGAACGCGTTACAACGTCAACTCGACCATGTGACGGACGTTGGACTCCCCGGGTCCTTCGCCCGTCGGCCTACGCAATTACCCTGCCGTACGGCTACTATTTTTCAGCGAACATCTGTGTAATCTAACTCCCTACTGTGATTCTTTATTCTTAATACAAATCAATGTTTGTTTCTTTCTTTCGTGCCATCTATTTATAACAGACTCTCGAAGGTCGCATGTTAAAACTCTCCGGTTACAGCCTCAACAGAACCTATTGTGAAAAAAAAAAAAACTCAATTGGAAAGTGAATAATCTTCATAAACGATTTAGTTAAACATATTTTGATTATATCCACATAAAACTCTCAACGGATATCGTTCATAAATATTAAAACACAAACAACATGAAACATATCCAGTTTGTTTAACTTCAGAATTATGAATACATCTCCAAATATTGTTTCAAACTTCAATTTGAACTTGGAGGCCTGTTTTGTGTATAAAAGGACATGAATATCGTTCAGTGTGATAGGTACTTTGCAGATATCAGCTGTGACCCACGGCATTACTTTTTTTTTAACACGTTGTAAACTAGTTCTTGGCCGCGATTTCGCCTGATGGTAAGCAGTGATGCAATCATTGATGGTAAGGCTCCCTAGTTTATTAAGAGCCTAGTCACTCTAACGTTAAAAACACTTCATTTATAATCAGACGGGAAGATCACAAAATTGTTCCAGCCCCTTGATGTACGCGGTATAAAAAACGAGGCAAAACGCTTCGTTCGGATTGTAGCGGTGTTAACAACGTCAGGGTAGACGCTCGCCTTACGACAGATTTTCTGGCATTAAAAGTGTTTCATGGCATAATTTTGCGGATGATAAAGCCTGATTATGATATGAAATATTTTACTGCGGGGAGGGCGAATTTTTGAGTATCTGGTGAATTTCACAAGGCACTTCATATGTGAAACTCGTAGCTCATTTTGTGGACTATGGGCTAGTTGGTTCTTTCAGTAATCAAAATCTAAAGTCATTTCTTCAAACTAGGCTGAGAATCAGCATTTTTTGAACGTCAATATTACATAAGACAGTCCCCCAAAACGCCCACCCATCGACACTTCCTACTGCTTTCGCTGGGAAGATGAAGTGGCGGAACAAACTCCCCAGCAGCACAGCTGTCTGTTCATTTAAAAAAACCAGCCAAGTGAGTGTCGGACTCACGCACAAAGGGTTCCGTACCATTGATTTATCAAATTATAGGATTTAAGTCATTTGTATGAAAGATTACGCGGTAATAAGCGGTTTACGATTTACGAGGTATTAAAAAAAACTGCTACCTAGATCTCGTTCAAAATAATTTTCATTGATAGTTTTTGTAGTAATGTACATCATATGTTTTTTTAGAATTTTCATTTTCTTATTTTAGAAGTTAGAGGGGGAGGGGGACCAACTTTTTTCCACTTTGAAAGCGTCTGTCACGCAAACTATTCGGTTTAGAAAAATATTTTAGAAACCTCGATATCATTTTTGAAGACCTATCCATGAATACCCCTGAAAAAAAAAATTGAGTTTCAGTTCTAAGTATGGGTAATCCCCAATATTTATTATTATTTTTTTTATTTTTGCACCAAAATCTTAATGCGGTTCACAGAATACATCTACCTACCAAGTTTCAACAGTAAATCTCTTATAATTTCGGAAAAAAAATGGCTGTGACATACGGACGGACAGACGGACAGACAGACATGACGAATCTATAAGGGTTCCGTTTTTTGCCAGTTGGCTACGGAACCCTAAAAACACATGACTTTATACAATACTATGTATAGTGATGAAAATAAGAAAATACAACAACAATGAAATTATTTATCTTATGCCAGCTGGCCACGCCAAAGTATCAAAAAAGCAAAAAGAAAAAAAAGAAAATCAGAAATATGAAAAAGAGAAAGAAAATACTAATATATTCTCACGTACAGCAACACATTAAGGTCATACACCGGCTCAGTATGAATCCACACATACCAACACCTGAACTCGACAAAACTTCAGAAGAATGTTGGGTATTAAATAAACTACGAGCCGTGGCTGCATACTTCAGCGGTGAGACTGTAACATGTAATATTATAAAGTTATTCCATTAGGGAAATTCTACCGGGCGATTTGTTTAGCAATTTTTGAAATAACCAAGAATATTCTGTACATTTTTAACCGATTTCAAAAAAAGGAGGTTATCAATTCGACCCGTATATTGTATGTAAGCCAAATTTCAATTGTGTGTATGTATGTATGTTTTTATGTTTGTGCGCAAATATTTCCGGAACTACACGTCCGATTTAAGGTCGTACCCTCACCAAATGACCTCGAGCATTTGCTCCCTCTTCACCGCGCCCCACCTCTACAATACTTCGTAAAATTTTACTAGCGCCGTCTGGCGGACGTAGTACTTACAAATACAAGTTAGAAACATAGACCACAGAAGTAACAGACATAGCACTTTTATTTATGTTTATTGGTGCGCCCAAATACTTTTGGTTATTATGTACTCAAACAAATGTTGACGATACTTCATAATAAAAATTCTGCGGTGTTTATTTTTTAACCGACTTCAGAAAAAGGTGGTTCTCAGTTCGGTTTATTGTCGCTGATAACTTTATGGTTAATGAACCTATTTTGACCATTCTTTTTTTATATGAAGGGATATGCTGCCTATGTAATCCCATTGTTACCACGTCAGTGTCGATAATGGAAATTCTGAGAAATTTAGGCCAATTATCGAAAATTGTAGGCACGCTTCGGGTGACAACTTGATACTCGTGTGTATATCGGATGATACTATAAAACCGTGAAGATTTGGGCCTGACCTGATGATGGAGATGACAGAATATCAAGGGAATCCACATCGGCAGCAACTGTCACGTGTTTGGGCTTATTTAATGTGTATTGATTAGACCTTTATAACTAAATATGTTATGACTGTAACTTCAGGGTTGGAAGTTAGTTTTGTAGATTGAAAGTTAGCTAAGTCAGATGGACAAAGGGATAGAAAAATAATATAATAAAGTTTAATTTATCATTATAAGGGAAAACGTAATCAGGGTCAAATAAATTTCTGCAGAACTGACATCTTCAAAAAAAAAAAATGTTTTGTTTTTGGGACCAGGCAAGACTGTGAAATTATATTATTAACTTCCGAAATTAGTTATTTTTCACTTTGTAGTGGTTTTTGAAGTCAGTTGTTTTTTTGTAAAAAGTTTTTATTTTTATGTTTGTTTGCGGATAACTTCGCCTAAAATTTGGTATTTCGATGAATTTTTGGGTATTTCGACATGGGTGTCGTGAAAGGGGTTTTCGGGGGTGCAGATCACGAAAATGACGTCATTTTTGAAATCCAAGATGGCTGACACCAATTTTATGATATTTTGACATGGGTGTCATGACGGGGGTTTTCGGAGGTGCAGATCACGAAAATGACGTCATTTTTGAAGTCCAAGATGGCTGACACCAATTTTATGATATTTTGACATGGGTGTCGTGACGGGGGTTTTCGGAGGTGCAGATCACGAAAATGACGTCATTTTTGAAGTCCAAGATGGCTGACACCAATTTTATGATATTTTGACATGGGTGTCGTGACGGGGGTTTTCGGGGGTGCAGATCACAAAAATGACGTCATTTTTGAAATCCAAGATGGCTGACACCAATTTTATGATATTTTGACATGGGTGTCGTGACGGGGGTTTTCGGGGGTGCAGATCACGAAAATGACGTCATTTTTGAAATCCAAGATGGCTGACACCAATTTTATGATATTTTGACTTGGGTATCGTGACGGGTTTTCGGGGCGCTGATCACGAAAATGACGTCAATTATAAGCTGTGGCATAGCTTCTATTTCTTTATCAAAGTCAAAAATAAAACATCAAATATGGTTTAGTCGCTAAATCGCCACCATTTTTCGCACTCCTTCAATGACGTCACTGGTAAAAAATAAATAAACTACAAAAAAGAAAATACATACATAAATACAAATGTATACATTAATTGCCAAATAAAAAAAAAATACTATGTCATAAATAACTAATAAAAAATTTCCTACTAACTACATACTGCGAAACTCGGTGTGCACACCTTTGCGATTTACCCCGCAGCCACGCGCAGGATTGCGTTTTTTATCTGCATTTTCATGCACATCTGCAGCCCTGCGCGTGAGCGCAGATTCAATGTATAGTACCATGCGTTTCTCCATACAAAATTTGGTACTAGCGAACATCTATCTTATATATAAAATTCTCGTGTCACAGTTTTCGTTCCTATACTCCTCCGAAACGGCTTGACCGATTCTCATGAAATTTTGTGAGCGTATTGAGTAGGTCTGAGAATCGGCCAACATCTGTTTTTCATCCCCCTAAATGTTAGGGGTAGTCCACCCCTATTTGTTTTTTTATTTTTACACAACATTTTTAGTTTCTATTTTTTTACAACATACAAAAATACATACAATCCTAAATTTTCACCCTTCTACGATCAAGCCTTCAAAACTGATCAATCGTCATTTAATTAGTTTTATTCCCATGGGAAATCTAAAAAACGCGATATAACCCAATTCCACGCGGGCGAAGCCGCGGGCGGAAAGCTAGTACTAATATACAACGTGTAACATAAAGGGTATATACATAATAAAGGCATGGCATCTTTACATGATATCAAACGATATTGGAAGGGTTTTTTAATTCTATCACTTTATGTTAGGAAGTTGTGAGGAAAAACACCGCCTGTGATAGGCTACTATCATACTAGTCGCACAGAGATATTGAAGACATTTATCGGATTTTGGCAAGTAACGTGACGGGTAACGAGTAGTTATTAACATATGTAGTGTGCTGCCACGTTTGTTATGAATTTATTTTAAGAAACACACGAAACCGAAAATTTGGTACCAATTTTTTGAGTATTTTATTTTGAGTTGAAACCCTTCCGATATCGTTTGATATCATCTAAAGATGCCATGCCCTTGGTATGTATATACCCTTTTTGTTACACGTTGTATAAAGCTGAAGAGTTTGTTTGTTTGAACGCGCTAATCTCAGGAACTACGGGTCCGATTTGAAAAATTCTTTTTGCGTTGGATAGCTCATTAATCCAGAAAGGCTTAAGGCTATAAAACATCACGCTGTGACTAATAGGAGCAGAGCATTACTAACTCAACGCGAACGAAGTCGCTGGCGGCCGCTAGTATAAAATAGCTTTACTGCGGCAGCCCCGAGTGCCACATGTTTTGTTTTATTAGAAAGACGATATCTTCAAGGTAGTCTCATGTTTAGGAAATTAGGGTCTGATGATGGAAGACTAGGTAAATCTAGAAGAAATTTAAAAAATAAAAGGGGCGTCTAGGGCTTTTCTAAGTTTTTTCATTAAGTGTTTTAACGCACTACAATTTAGTAAAGTTCGGAGTTGATGATGGAGCCGGGAGACAGCCGAGGGAACTCCTTAACGATTCACATCAGCTGCCTCGTGTTTGTGCTTAATAAATTTGTATTGATAAGAACTTTACACCTAAATGAGTTGTGATTATCATTAAAGCTCTGATGTTGAAGACAAAGGCCAGTTAAGGGAACTCTTTAAAGGTTTACAATAGTTACCTTATGTTTGGACTTATTTCATTTATATTGATGAAAACATTACACCCATATAAGTAGGTTAAAATGAATGTCTGCAATAGATCTGATGATAGAGCCGAGAGAAATTCGAGGGAACTCCTCAACGATTCACAGCAGCTACCTTGTGTAATATCTTGATTAATTTGTATTGATAAGAGCTTTACACCTAGATGGATTGTTATGATCATTAGGAGTCTGATAATGAAGACAAAGGACAGTCTGTTGAGGGAACTCCTCAAAGGTTTACAGTAGCTGCTTTGTGGTTGGACTTAATTCATTTATATTGATGAGAAATTTGCACCCATATGGGTAAAAATTAAAGTCTGAATTACATCAGATGATGAAAACCATAGACAGTCGAGGGAATTCCTCAACAATTTACAACACTCTACTTGAACATAGTACAAACACTACCTACTCGTCATGCTTATGCAAAAATCAATTAAAATCAAGAGACTGAATTTAAGTTGTGTTATTTCATTGCGTTATTTCTAGAAATGCTCATACTTTCATTGTGGTCTTAAAGGAATTAAAGCAAACGAAATAGGTCGTTTGCTTGCAGGCCTTTTCCAAATATGCTGCCGTCAACGTCCAGTCTGATCGGATATTGTATTAGTCGGATGTTTATTATTTTTCTGCGAAAGGGAGCTTTGCGTAAATAATATTATAGTATATGTATTTGTTATTTATTTTGATATACGACAGTTTTATTTTTTACAATTTACGTATTTGTTTTATTAAACGAGAATAATAATATAATTTCACAGTCTTGCCTGGTCCCAAAAAAAAAAACATATTTTTTTTTTACTTTAATTTTTAACCATATGGGTGCAAATTTCTCATCAATATAAATGAATTAAGTCCAACCACAAAGCAGCTACTGTAAACCTTTGAGGAGTTCCCTCAACAGACTGTCCTTCGTCTTCATTATCAGACTCCTAATGATCATAACAATCCATCTAGGTGTAAAGCTCTTATCAATACAAATTAATCAAGATATTACACAAGGTAGCTGCTGTGAATCGTTGAGGAGTTCCCTCGAATTTCTCTCGTCTCTATCATCAGATCTATTGCAGACATTCATTTTAACCTACTTATATGGGTGTAAAGTTTTCATCAATATAAATGAAATAAGTCCAAACATAAGGTAACTATTGTAAACCTTTAAAGAGTTCCCTTAACTGGCCTTTGTCTTCAACATCAGAGCTTTAATGATAATCACAACTCATTTAGGTGTAAAGTTCTTATCAATACAAATTTATTAAGCACAAACACGAGGCAGCTGATGTGAATCGTTAAGGAGTTCCCTCGGCTGTCTCCCGGCTCCATCATCAACTCCGAACTTTACTAAATTGTAGTGCGTAAAAACACTTAATGAAAAAACTTAGAAAAGCCCTAGACGCCCCTTTGATTTTTTAAATTTCTTCTAGAATTACCTAGTCTTCCATCATCAGACCCTAATTTCCTAAACATGAGACTACCTTGTAGATATCGTCTTTCTAATAAAACAAAAACATGTGGCACTCGGGGCTGCCGCGGTAAAGCTATTTTATACTAGCGGCCGCCAGCGACTTCGTTCGCGTTGAATTAGTAATGCTCTGCTCCTATTAGTCGCAGCGTGATGTTTTATAGCCTTAAGCCTTTCTGGATTAATGAGCTATCCAAAGCAAAAAGAATTTTTCAAATCGGACCCGTAGTTCCTGAGATTAGCGCGTTCAAACAAACAAACTCTTCAGCTTTATACAACGTGTAACAAAAAGGGTATATACATACCAAGGGCATGGCATATTAGTACTAGCTTTCCGCCCGCGCCTTCGCCCGCGTGGAATTGGGTTATATCGCGTTTTTTAGATTTCCCATGGGAATATAACTAATTAAATGACGATTGATCAGTTTTGAAGGCTTGATCGTAGAAGGGTGAAAATTTAGGATTGTATGTATTTTTGTATGTTGTAAAAAAATAGAAACTAAAAATGTTGTGTAAAAATAAAAAAACAAATAGGGGTGGACTACCCCTAAAATTTAGGGGGATGAAAAACAGATGTTGGCCGATTCTCAGACCTACTCAATACGCTCACAAAATTTCATGAGAATCGGTCAAGCCGTTTCGGAGCAGTATAGGAACGAAAACTGTGACACGAGAATTTTATATATAAGACTAGCTGACCCGGCGAACTTCGTTCCGCCTTAAAGGCGATATCACATGACTACTTTTTAAATTAGGATAATTTTAAATAAATAAATATTATTATTCAATGATTCTTTATTCGGGAGCACAATCCTGGCGGTTCTCCGGAAAACTTAAATGTGCTACAATACTCGCAAACAACATCCATTGGCCCAATGCGAACGCCATTGCGCTATATTATATGCGTTTTGAAACGCTGCCCGATTCAAATCAGTATTTGATGAATTTCTTCTTGTGCTTCGTAAATTATCTAGCGCTTGATCTCTGAGGTTTGCTCGACGATTTCGCATTGCCAACCGAGCCATTTCACGGGCTGCCTCCCTTTGCTCTGGTGAGTGAGAAGCACGAAGTCGAGCCATACTAAGGCTACGCTCGTCAAGTGCAATTTCTTGCTCTTCTTCAGTTCTTTTTTTTTTGTTTTGGATGGGAAATCATCAAATGACCTCTCCCGCTCTGGGCGGAGCGGAAGAGCGTGTCAGACTTTCATTGACTAAAACCCACCCGTGTTCCTTCACTTGCCTATGCAACGACCATGCCATGGTTTCTTTTTTAACCAACCCGCAACCCTGTGGACCAGTCCTCGTGGACCCCGTCAAGGTGTGCTGACATCTCTTTGAGGCGCGTGTTAAACACAACGCGCCGTCAACCCGAGCCTGGTTCTTACCAGGAGGCTAGCTGCCTATCGCTCGCCGCCCGCAAGCCCGCGTCTACGGTGGTCGGGAGTCCGATGTTGCCTCCTGACCAGGGCGCTTCCTGCGGCGGTTTGAGGCGTAAGGGTAGTAGGATTTCCGCTCCCTCACGCGCTCCGCCTCCTCCTTTGCCAGCATCACTGCTTCACAGAAGGAGGTGAAAGCTTGCCATGCAGTCTTGCTCCGGACTATGCTCCGGAACAGGGTCGGACGCCAGAGATCGCAGCCGATCGCCACCACGAGGACACGGCTGTGCTCCACCTAAGCCGGGCAGACCTCCACCATTTGCTCCACCGTGTCCTCAGGGCGATGCACACAGTGATCATCCTGGCGTTTCCTCCCGCCTTATACGGAACAGGAACCTCCCGAAACAGCCGTGTCCGGTGAGGACCTACGTCAGTCGGAAGGTGAGGACGCCGTGGCGCCTCTCTAGCTACTCCTCAAAGAGAGGACTTAGATGTTTGTGGCGTGCTCGGTGCTGGATTGCGACAATCACACTTTCCATGTCTCTGTCCGCTGTACTGCAATTTTTCGCGGCAACGGAGTTATGCCTCCTCTCGTCACTCCCACATGTGGGCGAGGGATAGTGTTTCTCCACAATTTAATGGATGTTATTATACATATAAAAGTTTCTTTTTAATTAATCTATCTATTAAAAGAAACTCCATCAAAATGTGTTTCGCAGTTTTAAAGATTTAATTATACAAAAGGACATAAGGAAAGAGAAAGTAACTTTGTTTTATAGTATGTAGTGAAGTGGTAAATGGCACAGCAATACAATATTAGAAATTTTGAAGTTGAAGTTTACTTTGGGGCTTTTATTTAAAAAATTAAACCGGCAGAGAGTATTTATATTCCTTGCTTTAAATGAATGCATCAACATTCAACCGGTAAGACTTTTTTTAATATGCTGAGTAGTGCAGCAGTGTGTTTGTACCATTTTTAGCAAATGAACCGCTAACTTATATTTTGACTGAGTTGTTTTGTTATTCCATGTCAGTTGCGTTTTGTTATACCATGTCTTATGTCACGTCACACAGGAACGACGGGAACAACGGGAACGGGATAAAGAGTATCCTATGTGATATGTCCTTCTCCCAGTTCTTATCTACCTCCCTAACAATTTTGAGCCATAGTGGTTAAGCGGTTCTTGAGTTATAAATAGAGTAACTAACACGACTTTCATTTATATACATAAACTTCATTCAAATCGGACCAGCCCTTTAGGAGGATGAAGGAAAACGAGGAAGTTTGTGTAGTTTATTGGACTGTAGATGTACTGATAAATTAATAAAAACCACGAGATGCGATACAAGACGTGCGGTTTATTCAGAACTTGACACAAGAGAGATATGACAGACAAAACACAATGCTGCCATACCAAAATATACATTAAATGTTGCATGTAAAATAAAAAGGTTAATGTTGGTTTCCCAACATATTGCCGGGGAAACAAAATTCAAGAATGACCAGCAATACAAACATCTATGTACTTACATTATAATTACAGTAGGCAACAATTACTTACGGGCATAGACATTGTGATGAAAAACAATGAGAAAAACATCATACACATTAAATGTTTAAAAAAAAACTTACATTTGCATGTTATATAGACACGCTTAACACGTTAACATTTTCGTGTTTTATAGAAACTCTAATGATTTCTTAAGTTACCTTATGGATAGAGTACTTAACTATAAATACTTAAAATAACAAATGCATGTACTACGCCTAGCCCTACGACAATATATATCTTGGGATCAGTATAAAAACTACTAGGACACAGCTTTTAATTTAAAACAGATTTACTAACAAAAATCTTTGCCTTAGTGATGACAGAGTCAGCTTGGGGCCTGCATGAAAGTTTCTCAAGTGTTCACTTTGAATTATCAAGTTAGTGACGCGTGAATCCCGTGGCAAAATAATGGGATGCCTTTGGGCATATGGTATATCAGCATTATGCAACCGGCCTCCAACACGAAGCAAACCTCGGTCATCAATAAAAGGACTAAGAGCTTTTAGATTTCCTTTGACAATTGCCTTACCACATCTTAATGCATGAATCTCTTCACTCAGAAACTTCTGTTGCTCATATGTTACAATCATAGATAAAGAATTATCAAGTTCCTGACTGGTTACATAATTATATTTATTTTTAACATCTTTTGACCCTGCATTTTGACAAAATCGCAATACATATGCTAATACTCTTTGCATTTTGTTTATATCTGAAAATTTGTCTAGAAAATCAAGACATACTATTTTTGAAATAACTGTAGTGCAAGCCATAGCACTCAAGCATGAGGAAGGGTCCTTTACTTCAGGTAACTCCTCTGGCATGTTAAAATTTAAATTGGGTTTGTACTCACTTGAATGAATAAACTCTGGTCCACTCCACCATAGGGGGTGATCAATCAGCTCGTGAGGAGCCACTCCTCTGCTAAGACAATCAGCTGGATTCTCTTGCGAGCTAACATATAACCAGGTATGCATTTTTGTAAGTAGCTGGATAGCCTTCACACGATTAGCCACATACGCTTTTAATTTAGTTACATCAGTTTTAAGCCAGGCCAAAACAATTTGTGAGTCTGAATAGAGAAGGACACTTTCAATTTTTGTTTTAGCCGTCAGTGTGTCATAGACTCTACTGGCTACCTTAGATAGCAATAAAGCAGCATTCAGTTCCAGCCTTGGAACAGACAAACTTTGTGAAGCAGGACTTACACGCGACTTTGAGCATAACAAGGATACCTTAACATTGCCTGCATTGTCAACACATCTCAAATATACACAACAGCCATAAGCAGTGGTGCCAGATGCATCAGCAAAACCAATAATTTGTGCAAAGCTTGATTTGTGTAAACCTACAAGTCGTTGTATAGACAACGGTGTCATTGTAACTAAGCTGGTGTAAAATACATGCCATGCTTGAAGCAACTCTTTATCAGGTAATGAATCCCAGCCTAGTTGGGCTTTCCATAAACGTTGCATAATTACCTTAGCGCCAACCACCAAGGGTCCAATCAAGCCTAAGGGGTCAAAGAACTGACTAATAAAACTTAGAATTTCACGTTTGGTCTGTGGAATCGTGACCCTAGCTTCAGGACTTGATATTACAAACGAGTCTGACTGAGTATCATAATTCATACCTAAAGTTTTTAATGAGTGATTATTTTTATGTAAATCAACCTCATCAAAATGTTGTAAATCTTGTAGGATATCTTGTAATAATTCCTTTGAGTTTGACACCCACTTGTGTAACTGAAAACTACCTAGACTTAACAATTTACAAAGCTGCTCTCGGGCTTCCATCAATTTTTCTGAGGTGCTTTCCGAGAACAGAATATCATCAACATAAGTGCAATTTTTTATAATGAATGCAGCCATTGGGAAGTCATCCTTGTATTGCTCGGCTAGCCATTTTAGACACCTAGTTGCCAAGTAAGATGAACTTTTTAACCCATATGTAACAGTGTTTAGTTGAATGCATTGAACACTTTCATTGGGAGTATCTCTCCATAGAATATTTTGCAAAGACCTGTATTCTGGACGTACCTGTATGTTGCGAAACATGTTTTTAATGTCTGTTATGAAGAAATAATTATCTACTCTGAATAGTAACAAAACATCAACAAGTTCCTTTTGTACTACCGGTCCGTTTAGCAATAAATCATTTAATGAAGTTTTATTACTGGTCTTCATAGAACCATCCATAACAACACGACATTTGGTTGTTTTCTTTTGTAAATTAAGTACTGCATGGTGCGGTAGAAAGTACACTGGATCAGTTGTTAAATTGTATAGACTGATATCAATGACACTACCATAACCTTGTCTTACATATTCATGAATGAAGTCTGAATATAATTTATGTAGACTAGGATTCTTAGCTAGTCTAACCTCTAAATTGTGAAATCTCTTCAAAGCCAAATGAAATGAATCTCCTAAAGATTGATTAATAGAACATAAAGATTGCTTTAAAGGTAGGACAACTTGTAATTTATTGTGCTGTGTGTCCAACTGAATATTTTCTAAGAATATATTTTCACACAATTCATGCTCAGGAAGGGATTCTGTGAATGTTTCAGGAACTTTTTCACATGCCCAAAATTCAGAAAGTGTTTGACGAATGTCAGAAGTACATGTTTCACAAAATAAGGAATCTACTGGATCTGTATTTTGAAAAGTGAAATTGCCTAACTCTATACTACCTGCAATTACATGGCCAAACCTTGTATTAATTAATGGAGGTGAGACTGGGTTGCCCGCAGACTCTTTATGACTGAACTGGATTACTCGATGCTCAGGAGGCATCAGCACCTGAAACACGACATCAGCTCCTAATAATATATATATATATTACTTGGTTCATTGAACCTTCTGTCAGCTAGTGTAATATTAGGAGGCAAAACTAAGTTTTTAATATTAAACCTTTTTTGAGGCATCTTTGAAGTTATCTTTTCTAATATGTAACAAGAAACCGAGATTTTATAATCTTGGTTAAGAGAGTGTAATTCTAAGTTGACCCTTTCTTTTAATTTATTGAAGGATTGCCCTATGCCAGTTACAGCAGTGCTTGTAGTCTGTATCGGTACATTTAAGAAGTCAGCCAACTCCTTGGTCACAAATGAAACTTGGGAACCTGTATCGAGGAGAGCCTTCACATGAAACTCAGTTCCATTGCTCGCTATAAGTTTTACCTCTGCTGTAGGCAATAGAACTTGCTCAGTGACAGACCCAGCCACCAAAGTTACAATTGACGGAGCCTCTTCCTCATGGAGGAGAGAGTTGTGATCCTGTTTACAGACTTGGCACTTGAACTTATACCTGCATGGCTTATTATGGTTATTTAAACATATTTTACACCTATTGTTGTCTGTAATAAATTTTACTCTTTTATTAGCTGGCATCAGTTTAAATTGCGGACAAATAAATAGTTTGTGCATTGACTTACATAGAGAACAGCTCTTCATTGTAGGGTTGGCGCGCTGTGCATTCTTCACAGTAGCAACATGGACAGCCTTTGATGCTGATGTGACCTTATCCCGTTCCACATTCTCGAGCGCTAGGGCTCGCCTTTCTAGAAATTCAATAAGGCTTATGACACTAGGTTGATCCTGCCTACAGAGTTCAAATTCCCTATTACAAATTAAGTCTAGCTTTTTTGTTAAAATGCAAAGTACTATAGGATCCCATTCTTCAACAGAATGACCTAAGTTCCTTAATGCCGCTAACTGTTGCTTAACTATTGACAAAAAACTTCTAATATTAACAGACGTTGATCTATTTATAGGTTTTGTATCCAACAATAAATTTATGTGATCATTAGTGATCTTGTATACATTATTGTACCTGTCATTTAAGATTTTTCGAGCCTCATCATAGCTTTCTGAACACAAAGGTAAATATTTTATAAGATCGTGAGGTTCATCCTTCACATATGTTTGTAAGTAAAACAATTTTTCTATGTTTTCTAAGTTATTGTTTTTATGGATGAGAGCATCGAATAAACCGATAAATGGCTGGTAGTCACTGTATTTTCCATTAAAAGTAGGAATGACTACATTAGGCAACTTAATATTATGCTTAGAATTACTTGAGACATTACTTGAAGCTTCTTTGGATAGCGATTGGGATAACAGTCTTCCGATGTGAGCCAATGCGTCTAGGTACACCTCTTCAATATTGTCATCGACTATGGGGGCTTCGGGATTTATGCCAGCAATTTCGAGTGTGAAATCCTCCCACTTATTAAACGAGGCTCGGAGGTGCTCTTCTCTAACACGTAAGGCGTGCCGATCGTATTTAGATGCATCCTTGTCCATCAGGGCGTTGGATAACTTTGTAATTAATCCCTTTGCCGCTGAACGTTTACGAAGAAGCGCCGCCAAGTTCATTGACCCTGCGGATTGGTACGCATCTTTTTCTTTCGACATCGTTCCAACTGTATAGTTTTACGTTTAAAGAAAACACTAGTTAAATTTATTGAATTAGTGATTTTGCACTGCACTTTTGCTTATAATTAGCTAATTTTCTACACACACTTAACTCGGGCGTGGTCGATGAAAAAAAACACAACAATGGCCGACGCGCGGACGCAAGCACCGGCTAATATGCTCACAGCAGGTCACGTAGGCAAGCAGCGCTAGCGCCAGCTCCTTGCGGCGGCAAACTCGGCAACTATTCTGCACCACTCACACGTCGACACGAACGAAACGGTAGCGTATTTGAACGTATCGCGCAAGCTAAGTGATGTCTTACGTGGCGCGACATTTTGAATGCACCAATGGAAATGTACCTTTGGATAATGGCGTTATAAGATGAAATTTTGTATAGAAAAAATTGGTTTTTAGAACCATGAAAATCTGGTAGCTTGGATAGCCAGATGTATGCTGCTCTTGGCGTTTGTATAGGTTCTTTTTACCAACACGCTGCACGCAGATTTTCTGGTGGCTTGTGATGGCGCCTTCCCGACGCCGACGCGCATAGGCACGTGACGGACACGACTTGAAATTTGCTGCACACCACTCCTACACAGAACTCGCGGTTTCTATTACTGTTCGAAGGACCATGAAGGAAAACGAGGAAGTTTGTGTAGTTTATTGGACTGTAGATGTACTGATAAATTAATAAAAACCACGAGATGCGATACAAGACGTGCGGTTTATTCAGAACTTGACACAAGAGAGATATGACAGACAAAACACAATGCTGCCATACCAAAATATACATTAAATGTTGCATGTAAAATAAAAAGGTTAATGTTGGTTTCCCAACAGAGGAATTCAGTGACGTGCACACGTACAGCAGATTTAGGAATATACCCATGGAAAGCATTTTCATCTACATTTGTAACAAAGATATCATGCCTCTCTCTGCCCTAGAGCTCTTGTTTCAGTCTCTTTAAGTTGAATAAAAAATCTTAAATAATTATTTATTTCTATTTATTTTTTTCTCTTTCAGTTCATAAGTACAAATTTAGTTAAATAAAAAAAAATATCTTTTTTATTTTTTTGCCTTTTAGTTCTTATGTACAACTAGATTTTTAAGTACTTAACTAAAAAAATAAAAAAAAACTATAAACTTGTCTAAAAACAAAAAAAAAACTTGTGATTGACCGGGTTTGAACCGAGGTACACCAGCCATCGCGAGTAGACCATACCAATATCGACTACGCTACAGCCGCTATGTCAAGCCGCGCGAAATTAGCGCCCATATTATGCGTGAAATATTGCGAAAGAGAAAACTCGAAAATATGCGCTTCCCCAGACATAAGACTGAGCTAGATCGATTTTTCGTCCCCGAAAACCACCACATATTAATTTTCAGCGAAATCGTTAGGGCCGTTTCTGAGATCACATGCTTCTTCAAGCGATTAGCGCCATCTGCCGGGTTGATTTGTGAATCTACACGATCCAGGTCGCCACTCAAACGCATACAGAAAAATTCATTAAAATCGGTCAAGCCGTTTAGGAGGAGTTCAATGACATACACACGTACAGCAGAATTATATATACAACGTGTAACATAAAGGGTATATACATACCAAGGGCATGGCATCTTTAGATGATATCAAACGATATCGGAAGGGTTTCAACTCAAAATAAAATACTAAAAAAATTGGTATCAAATTTTCGGTTTCGTGTGTTTCTTAAAATCAAATCATAACAAACGTGGCAGCACACTGAATACGTTAATAACTACTCGTTACCCGTCACGTTACTTGCCAAAATCCGATAAATGTCTTCAATATCTCTGTGCGACTAGTATGATAGAAGCCTATCGCAGGCGGTGTTTTTCCTCATAACTTCCTAACATAAAGAGATAGGATTAAAAAACCCTTCCAATATCGTTTGATATCATGTAAAGATGCCATGCCATTGTTGTGTATATACCCTTTATGTTACACGTTGTATAAGATAGATTTTCGCTAGTACCAAATTTTGTTTGGAGAAACGCATGGTACTATACATTGAATCTGCGCTCACGCGCAGGGCTGCAGATGTGCATGAAAATGCAGATAAAAAACGCAATCCTGCGCGTGGCTGCGGGGTAAATCGCAAAGGTGTGCACACCGAGTTCCGCAGTATGTAGTTAGTAGGAAATTTTTTATTAGTTATTTATGACATAGTATTTTTTTTTTTGCCAATTAACGTATACATTTGTATAAGTATGTATTTTCTTTTTTGTAGTTTATTTATTTTTTACCAGTGACGTCATTGAAGGAGTGCGAAAAATGGTGGCGATTTAGCGACTAAACCATATTTGATATTTTATTTTTGACTTTGATAAAGAAATAGAAGCTATGCCACAGCTTATATTTGACGTCATTTTCGTGATCAGCGCCCCGAAAACCCGTCACGATACCCATGTCAAAATATCATGAAATATAATTTCGGCCACCTTGGATTTCAAAAATGACGTCATTTTCGTGATTAGCACCCGCGAAAACCCCTTTCACGACACCCATGTCAAAATATCATAAAATTGGTGTCAGCCATCTTGGATTTCAAAAATGACGTCATTTTCGTGATCTGCACCCCCGAAAACCCCCGTCACGACACCCATGTCAAAATATCATAAAATTGGTGTCAGCCATCTTGGATTTCAAAAATGACGTCATTTTCGTGATCTGCACCCCCGAAAACCCCCGTCACGACACCCATGTCAAAATATCATAAAATTGGTGTCAGCCATCTTGGATTTCAAAAATGACGTCATTTTCGTGATCTGCACCCCTGAAAACCCCCGTCACGACACCCATGTCAAAATATCATAAAATTGGTGTCGGCCATCTTGGATTTCCAAAATGACGTCATTTTCGTGATTAGCACCCACAGAAACCCCTTTCACGACACCCATGTCAAAATATCATAAAATTGGTGTCGGCCATCTTGGATTTCAAAAATTACGTCATATTCGTGATCTGCACTCCCGAAAACCCTTATCACGACACCCATGTCGAAATACCCAAAAATTCATCGAAATACCAAATTTTAGGCGAAGTTATCCGCAAACAAACATAAAAATAAAAACTTTTTACAAAAAAACAACCGACTTCAAAACCACTACAAAGTGAAAAATAACTAATTTCGGAAGTTGGTGTCTTTCGTTTGGTATATTCGTTTTAGACACCGAGTTCCGAAATTAGTTATTTTTCACTTTACATAGTGGTTTTTGGAAGTCGGTTGTTTTTTTCTAAAAAAGCTTTTATTTTACATTTTTAGTTGTTAAAAGTACTATGTATTCAGTTGCATCCGGTCAGACTGGAAGCTGACGCAAATATAGTTGGGAAATGACGTACTTTTGTTTACTTTAATTTTTACCCGTAAGTACCTATTACCTCAACTGCCTATGGTCTTCATCATTAAATTTACTGTAGACTATTATTTTAACCTAATCGGAGTAAGGTCTTATTAATATAAATGAATGAAGTCCAACCCCAAAGTAGCTACTGGAAACCGTTGAGGAGTTCCCGGAACTGGCCTTTGTCTTCATCATTAGAGCTCTTATGAGAGTCGCAACCCGTCTAGGTGTAAAGTTCTTATCAATACAAATTAATCGAGCCCAACCACAAGGTAGTTGCTGTCAATTGTTGAGGAGTTCCTTCGACTGTCTCTCGGCTCCATCATCAGATCTACTCCAGACCTTTATTAAATTGTAGTGCTTTAAAATATTTAATGAAAATGCTAAGAAATGCACTAGTCGCCCCCCAATTTTAGAAAGTTCCGCTTGTTTTCTCTGGACTTCCACCATCAAACCTTGATATCCTTATCATGGGACCACCTTGGGAACGTCTTCTTTCCAACAGATAAAGAATTATCAAAATCGGTTTATAAATGACGAAGTTATGCGCGAACAAACATAAAAAAAGCATATACGGTCGAATTGAGTAACCTCCTCCTTTTTGAAGTCGGTTAAAAATTGAACATAAAAAACATATAATTGAGCAACCTCCTCCTTTTTGAAATCGGTTAAAAAAACGAACACCAAAATAAACATCAATAACAGAGACACTCTAAGATAGTATCATACTCTATGCGACATGCGGTGCGTGAGCGAGCAAGCAGATGCTTTCTCACTCACACGCCGCCCGCTTATGCTAGCGGAGCGCGCGATGACGAACGACACGGGTTCCCCCTTCGAGAGCTTGTGGCATACTGAATCTCAATAGCCCGGGCAATAGAAATGATGGCGAATGCGCTCAGATTGTTGAATAAAATTTTGATTTTGGTCGTTTTAAAAAAATATTTCTACAATAATGTTCGTCATGAAATTACCTATCCATTAGTGTAAGAACGCAAACTAAATAATGCTTACTTTCCGAGGAGATGCACTTTTTTGATAATTATTTCTCTTGTCAGAGGTTTCGTTGTGAAGGAATTATTTAAACATTATGTTTAGTAAACAAAAAAAAAATCTACAATTTTGGAGCCAAGATTATGGAGAAAATTTATGTATTTTTAATAAGTTGATATTTCTTTTGGATAAAGAGTAGATAGCTCCGAAAAACTACATAAAAACGGCCTGCGGTGTGTTTTTCCTCTGGAGCCGCCTTAAGTAATTCTTTTATTTTTGTACTATGTAGTGTTCAACTTACTGAACACTATAAGTTTTATTGAAATCGAGTCAGTAGTTTTTGAGACAGGGTTTTTTTTGTATTTATGAGAACTTATTATAACATGGGTTATGGCTGGCATTATTGTTATGCGAAAAACTTTTTACAAAAAAATAGAACAAACCGATTTAAAAAAAAAACACTTAAAAGGAAAAAGTAATTTTACTTTTGTCATGGCTCTAGAAGACGGTGGCGAGCTAAACAACAGAAACCTCGAGACGTTAAAACGTTTTTTTAATACATTACGTTTCGATCCAGTGAGAATATTGGGATAAAAAGCCTATACAGGGTGTATCTGACATCGTAACGCAAACTTCGCGAAAAGGCTGGACGGCATGCCACTAATAAAATTATGATAGTCATTTATGTCGTTAATGAACGGTTACAGAATACACACTGTTTAAAAAAAGTGTCGACTTGGCTTTTGAAAGTTGCAAGCGTGCTGCCGTGCGGGTTTGTAGTATGACGTTGATCCCTGATGTGAACTTTATTAAATGAACTGATAAGATAGTTTTTCGGGTGTTATTTTCATTGCGCTTTTTTATGTAATTAGCGAATTATTTAATTTTTACTTTAAAATATTATTGGGTTATAAAAGTATAGCGATTGTGAACGGTCTGAAGTGAAAAAAAAACTACATATTTTTTTTTTAAATAATGAAAAAACCGACGAAAAATTCCACCACTGGGTGGCTCAGAATCATGTACTGGATCCATGGTACTCGTTTGTGCGTCGATGTCAGATACACCCTTTATGTTATTTCCAGTTAGAAACCATTTGTGCGCCCAATTTCATTCAAATCCGTTCTGCAGTTTTGGCGTGAAAGCGGATCAAACAACCAAGCCCAATTAGTCAGAATTATCATCACAATTTCTTTCTTCTCCTACCTTTATTCTAATTTACGTGTGATTAAACGTCTCTTTTCTCAAATTAAATCCTGCCTCAAAAGTGTCATTGCATGCTCAGAGTATATAAAAAGATGTGATTTGTCTCGCTAGTTATTAGACATTGTAACTTTACAATGTTTTCTCAAACACCAAGTGAAAACAGGTTTTAACGTGTAAAAACTTTCAATTATTTTACTAAATACAAATTGAAATCTACCTCAAAAAAGCTAACATATATGTACTACCTATAGATGTAAGTGGTACAATCTCCTTACTATGATTCTCTAAATATAGCACACAGAGAGCTAATATTGATTCTAGCAGCCCTTTGACGGACAGACTGGATTATTGCATGAGTTAGGAACATGTACCTACAGAAAAAAATAGCTTCTTCTGACGTCAAGGCCAAGGGCCAAACGACTTCTATAAAAGTCAGTAAAGGATGCGAATATACAGCCAGCTGGTTAGTCTATCATACTTTTGGACTATACTAGCCAGTATAGGAAATTCTTTTGACCTTGGCATAGGGCTCGGGCACCTGTGACGAGTAATGAACGGGGACTGCACGATGGGACAAACGGTTCTATTTATAGAGAAACTTTTTTTTAAATCTATACTAATATATAATGCTGGAGAGTTTGTTTGTATGTTTGTTTGTTTGAACGCGCTAATCTCAGGAACTAATGATCGGATTTAAAAAAAAAAATCTATTTGCATTGGATAGCCCATTAATCCAGGAAGGCTTTAGGCTATATAACATCTCGCTGCGACCAATAGGAGAGGAGCATAACTAACTCCATGTGAACGAAGTCGCTGGAGCCCGCTAGTAATAATTATAAACTAGTCTTGATCGACTTGAAACTAGCTGAGGCCCGCGGTTTCACCTGCTTAAGTGTCGATCTCATGGGAATATCGGGAGAAAAAGTATTCTGTGTTATTCCTGGTTATAATATGTAGCGATGGTCGCAGTCGCTACAATACAACAATAACACAAAGGATTGCCCAACTATTGACGTCCCTACGATTGATGAGTTTCCGCGAATGGGTGCACATAAATCATACCAGTGTCAAACAAGGATCTTGGAAGACAAAGCGCGTATGTAAGACAAAGAGCGTGGGTCCTGACCGCCTCAGCGAGGGTGTTGCACATTGTCGCACATCTGTTAGTTAACCCATTGTTCGTTGGAGAAAGTTCCGCGGACGACGCGATTCTGTTAACCCATTGTGCGCCGCCGGAGAAAGCGCGCGGACCATATCGAACCGCCTTGCACGTGGACCGAAGGCGTGGGCCCGGTCCACCGGTCAATCAGACGGCACGTTCTCCCACGATCAACAAATCAGCATCAAGAACGCCCGATCAGTCAGCCCCACTCCGGTTTAGAGATAGCTGTATTATTGTTTAGTATTTAAGCTTGTGCATAGCTCGTAAGACATCATATATTATCACACATTATTATCAGATATTATCAGACATTTTACATTGTAACATAGTCGCGTCTCTCCTCTTGTAATTAGGTAACTTATAGCATACATTGTACTCTAGACTTACGTGCAATATACAACGTTCTACCTACTCGCGTTTTAATTACATAACACGCCCTACGCGCTAAAGTGGTGACCCCAACGATTAAAACCCGACGATTAAAACCGACGTGAGACTAACCGGCGCGAGTCTAACCGTCGTAATACGAACCGACGCGATTACAAGACCGACGTGACTTCAAGACCGACGTGACGATACTCGTGATTAGCACATTCTAGTGGCTTCCCACAAGCGGGTTTCCCCACTAGGATTTCAAGAGGCTATATTCGCGGTATTGTAGCGTTACAACAGCAGAGTCTCTTCAGGATGGCGACCAGCAACGCACCACAGGTAGAAGGGCGAGTCGACACGCTCACACTACAAGCACGGCTGTCGGACTTTTGGCCAGCGTATCCCAGGCTATGGTTCATGCACTTCGAAGCAGTAATGGCGCCACAGAAGTCAGGTGATGACGCGCGCTATCAAGTAGCTATCGCACGACTAGGCCTGGACGCACTTCAACAAGTAAGTGATATTATCGCTAAACCGTCCACTGAAAACAAGTACGAAACTCTGAAGGCCAGACTCATCAGCGTCTACGAGGAGTCCGAGAGCCGGAAGCTGCAAAAGCTGATGGACGAGATGGAACTCGGAGATCAGAAACCCTCACAGCTGTTACGTAAAATGCGGGAACTAGCCGGACAGAAGATACCCGACAGCACACTGCGCATCATGTGGACCAAGTTACTTCCACCCTCCGTACGCGCTGTTCTCACCGTGAGCGACATAACTGACTTACAAAAGTTGTCGCAAATGGCAGACACTGTCATGGACACTATCGCGCTACCTCACCAGGTCGCGCAGATTACACACACGAGCGGTATGACTGCCCTACACGAACAAATAAGGCAGTTATCTCTGGAGCTAGCTGAACTCAAGAACAGGCAGGAACACAGGCCAAGATCACACAGATCATACGACAGACGGCGTTCAAGATCGCGCTCAGCAAGCCGGGATAATAGCAATCGCAAGTATTCAGAACAATCACTTAAGTGTTATTATCATCGCAAGTTCGGTAAAGAAGCGCGAAAGTGTACGCATCCGTGCAATTTCGACTGCAACAGTGCCCAGTCGGAAAACTAACTCCTGCGTCGGTTGAGGCGGCAACTGACGCGAACAACACTTCTCACCGCCTATTCATAACTGATAAGAATTCGCGTCTGTCATTTCTTATTGATACCGGCGCAAACGTTTCCGTGATACCGAGAACCAAAGGCGGGAAAGCAAAACAAACCGATTTCTGTTTGTACGCGGCAAACAACACGATTATCCCAACGTACGGAGAGAAAACTTTACAACTGGATCTCAACCTACGACGGCCGTTCACCTGGAAATTCATCGTCGCTGCAGTCAGCAAACCAATCATCGGTGCAGACTTCCTGAAGCGTCATCAACTTCTTGTCGACATAGCCGGCCGACGTCTCGTCGACAAAGTTACCAATATGACCGTCAGAGCATCTGTCATTCAGTCCGCCGAACCCACAGTTCGAAGTATCGACATGGAACAGCCGTATCACCAGCTCCTCAGTAAGTTTCCTGACATCCTGCAACCGTCATGCACGAAGGATACTCCCAAACACAGGGTAGAACACCACATCGAAACTACTGGTCCACCAGTGTACAGCAAGTGCAGACCGCTTCCTCCACATTGCTACCTGCCCGTGAAGAAAGAATTCGAGCTCATGATGCAGCAAGGAATTTGCCGACCAAGCAAAAGCCCTTGGGCCAGTCCACTACATGTCGTACCTAAAAAAAACGGCGACTTACGAATCTGCGGAGACTACAGGAGACTCAATGACGTCACTAAACCCGATCGCTACCCAGTCCCACGCCTCAAGGATTTTACATACCTGCTTCACGGCAAGAAAATCTTCTCCACTCTCGATTTAAACCGAGCCTATTCACAATTGCCGATCTTCGAACCCGATATCGAGAAGACAGCGATCACAACACCATTCGGTTTATTCGAATTTCCACGAATGTGCCCAGGTCTCAAGAATGCTGGACAGACATTCCAACGATTCATACACGAAGTACTTAACGGGATAGACTACGCGTTCCCATTCATCGATGATGTCATCGTGGCATCTGAAAGTGAAGCAAGCCATATCGCGGATCTGCAGGAAGTTTTACGCCGATTAGACACGTATGGTGTCACTATCAACCCATCTAAGTGTGTCTTCGGCGGCGAAACAGTCAAGTTCCTAGGTTACGAAGTATCAAGCGCGGGAATTAAGCCACTGCAGGACAAGGTCAACGCGATAATAGAATACCCCAAACCGAAAACCATTCAAGACTTACGAAGATTTATGGGGATGATAAATTTCTATAGAGACAGCGTTAGGAATGCGGCCGAGATACAAGCACCGTTACACGCCTTTCTTCATAACTCAAAAAAACGAGACAAAACGGAAGTAACATGGGAATGGTCGCAGTCGCTACAATACAACAATAACACAAAGGATTGCCCAACTATTGACGTCCCTACGATTGATGAGTTTCCGCGAATGGGTGCACATAAATCATACCAGTGTCAAACAAGGATCTTGGAAGACAAAGCGCGCATGTAAGACAAAGAGCGTGGGTCCTGACCACCTCAGCGAGGGTGTCGCATATTGTCGCACATCTGTTAGTTAACCCATTGTTCGTTGGAGAAAGTTCCGCGGACGACGCGATTCTGTTAACCCATTGTGCGCCGCATATCGAACCGCCTTGCACGTGGACCGAAGGCGCGGGCCCGGTCCACCGGCCAATCAGACGGCACGTTCTCCCACGATCAACAAATCAGCATCAAGAACGCCCGATCAGTCAGCCCCACTCCGGTTTAGAGATAGCTGTATTATTGTTTAGTATTTAAGCTTGTGCATAGCTCGTAAGACATCATATATTATCATATTATCACACATTATTATCAGATATTATCAGACATTTTACATTGTAACATAGTCGCGTCTCTCCTCTTGTAATTAGGTAGCTTATAGCATACATTGTACTCTAGACTTACGTGCAATATACAACGTTCTACCTACTCGCGTTTTAATTACACAACATGCCCTACGCGCTAAAAATATAATATCCCTGGGTGTATTCCGAATTTGATTTAAATTCGTTTAGTCAATTTTATATAAAAGAGTACCTACGAGTATTTTTCGCATTTATACCTAATATTAAAAGGATTGTTTAAAAATATTAGCAATGCAGCATATGCAATTATAAAAATAAAATATTATCATATGGGATTTTTTGTGGCCTATTTGGTCGCCCATTGCTGGGTAAAGGCCTTCCCTTTTTCCTTAATTAAATAAAAAAAAAACCTGGTATGACTAAATTGAAATAAAGGGCCTTTGCTATCTGTGCTTTTATTCATAAGACCCTTCCTCTACAAAGCCTATTTATAAACACACGCTAAATAATTAACTATTCTGATATACATCTTATATATTAGGCTAAATATTCATTTGTACCTTGAAAACAGTCGTGTTCACAATGTTAACAACACAAATAATTATGCTTTTTATTGTTGTGGATGGGAAATCATCAAACGATCTCTTCCGCTCTGGGTGGAGCGGAATCGGTATCAGACTTTTACTGACTAAATCCCACCCGTGTTCCTTCACCTGCCTGTGCGCCAGGGCCACGGTTTCTAACTACGAGCCCCCTTTCACCGGATTCATAAGGTTCATAGCTCATTTGTTGGGATTTGTATAACCACAGAACAGATAAAAGATCGATTCCGTGGGTATAACCGTCCTACCCGTCATGACTTACGGAGCCGAGACGTGGACACTAACGGTCAGACTAGTCCATAAGTTTGAAGCCGCTCAGCGAGATATGGTGCGGGCTATGTTGGGCGTCTCTCTGAAGGACCGCATCAGAAATGAGGTGATCCAACAGAGGACCAGAGTCACCGACATAGCTGAGAGGTTTAGCAAGCGGAAGGGGCAATGGGCTGGTCACATGCCGCAGGACCGATAACCGTTGGGGTAAACGAGTCCTTGAGTGGAGACCGCGTCTCGGAAAACGTAGCGAAGGACGCCCTTGGGCGAGATGGTGCGACGACATCAAAAATGTGGCTGGTAGTGGCTGGCGGAGAACTGCTCAGGATCGAGCTTGTTGGCGTGTCATGGAGGAGGCCTATGTCCAGCAGTGGACGAGTAGAGGCTGATGCTTTGCTAGACTTACCTTTTAATGCATTTAAAGCACACACAAAATCCAACCTCTGTTAAAAGGGTTCCTCTGTTCATATTATTCCATCAACGATTATTTAAACGATAGGAATAGTTAGTTGGTCGCCTCGATGTTTATGATCTTTCCTCAGTATTCGCTTACTGATAGGTTAATGAGTTTATATAGTTGACCCAACAGACAAAGTCTTGTCGCCAAGCGATTCGTCGTGTTCCGGCATGATGTCTAGTGAAGCCGCAATGTGGACGGATCTGAGCAGTTGTGTTGCGATGAGTGCCGGGTACTAAGCGTGCGTGTGAAGCAAATGTTGTTGTGTCAGGAGTTTGGTCGTGGAGGGTCTCCAGATCAATCTCCCTCTGGCGCAGCATCGTTGGTCGAGTTGTTGGTTTCAACATTGCTTCACCTCGCTCAACTGCCGTGTTCTTTCCTATTGACTCAGTTTTTCTTCAGCAAATAGGCTTTTAATAAACTAGCGTGTTTTACCATCAACGATTGCATCATTGCTTACCATCAGGCACGATTGAAGTTAAGCACTAGTTTAAAAAAAAATCTTTAGTCCATACATGAGCACGCTGTCATCCCCTTTATGCCTGGAGATTTTTGTTTAGGTAGGTGATAAGCTTTTATTAACATTTTTAATTTAATTTTTTTTTGACTTTGGTATATTGGCGTGCTAGCTGACAAATAGTAAATAATTTATTAATGTTCTGTATATTGTAATTTTTGTAAGTTTTAGACAGGTATTTTCTTAATGAACAATCAGCTGAGCTGCTGAGGAGTTTGTTCCGCCACTTCGTCTTCCCAGCAAAAGCACTAGGAAGTGGCGAAGGGCGGCCGTTTTGGGGTAAACATTTTCTTTGTATTACGTTTTCATGATTACGGTTTGACTTTATTAAAAATATACCATATTGAAGTATGTTTTTTATGTTTTAGCACAAACAAGATTATCCTCGATTAACAAATAAGACACCTCTTATCTGGACGATGACAGTAGGGCGAGTAGGAATACACGTGCGCTGACTTACCCTTATCAAAATGTCTATTTATGGATAAGGAAGGGGAAATATAAAAAAAAAATATATTGTAATTTTCAGGTATTAAAATGCCGTGGAATTTTAGTCTTCTAAAAAGACAGCCCGCTTAATCTATCCAATGACTACAAAACAATTGTAAAAAAACGGCTTTGAATAATCTATACTAATATATAAAGCTGAAGAGTTTGTTTTATTTTTAACGCGCTAATCTCAGGAACGACTGGTCCGATTTGATTTTTTTTTTGCATTGGATAGCGCATTAATCTCGGAAGGCTTATACCATCTAGGCTATATACCATCACGCTGCGACCAATAGGAGCTACGCATATAAACAAAAACGCGAGTGATACCGTGTGGTCCAGCTAGTCTATCCTAATATATAAAGCTGAAGAGTTTCTTTGTTTGAACGCGCTAATCTCAGGAACTACGGGTCCGATTTGAAAAATTCTTATGGCGTCGGATAGCTCATTAATCTAACCTCTCGCTGCGACCAATAGGAGCGGAGCGGAGCCTACCGAAACCTACGCGGGTGAAACCGCGAGGCGCAGCTAGTTTAAAATAAAATATCATTCAATATTATGATGCATGACGTAGTTTGAAAAAGCCTGTAATATATGTATGTGAATGCAGTCAAAAAAAAAATCTCGCGGAATCTCTCGGCGACATCTATACCAGAGTTCATTCACCCTTACTAAAAAAGAAATATGTCTTTTAAATCATTCAAAATCTTATATTTTTTTTTGTGTTTACGTACGTTTAATAATCATTGAATAAATGAAGTGGGAGGGAGCAGTGGTGGCCTAGTGGTATCAGCCGCGATTTGCAAGTTGTAGGTCGTAGGTTCGAATCCCGTCAGGCGCTTTACTTATCGTAAATATTTCTTCACTACTCTCAAAATGGTGAAGGAAAACATGGTGAGGAAAAAGGCATGTTCTAGAGGCAAAACTTCGAAGACATGTGACATCTACCAACCCGCACTGAGCCCGCGGTGGTAGATTGCAGCCCTCAGCAGCTCTACCTCTCACCGAGAGGAGACCTGTGTCCCAGGAGTGGGAACATTTTTTTTTTATTTTTTTTTATTAGTTATAAAATAGCGCTTGACTGCAATCCCGCCTGATGGTAAGCAATGATGCAAACCGTTGATGGTAAAATGCACTAGCTTATTAAGCCTATTCACTCAAAAAAACTGAGTGAATAGGAAGGAAGACGGCAGTTGAGCGAGGTGATGCAATGTTTAACCCAACAACACGACCAACGATGCTGCGCCAGAGGATGATCTGGAGACCCTCCACGACCAAACTCCCGACACAACAATATTAGGCACATCGTACCCGGTACACATCGCAACACAACTGCTCAGACCCGTCCTCCGTACGGCTTCACCAGACATCATGCCGGAACACGACGAATCGCTTGGCGGCAAGACTTTGACTGGTGGGTGGTAACTTATGCCGGCGGCTGATGTTGTTGCCTACCACCGAGAATGGCTGGGCGATAGACTGATTATGAAGAAAATAATTAGTTTGCTGTCTTTGCATCATCATCATCATCATCAGCCTCTACTCGTCCACTGCTCGACATAGGCCTCCTCCATGGCTCGCCAACAAGCTTCGCTCGCCAGTCACCTTTTTGATGTCGTCGCTCCATCTCGCCCAAGGGCGTTCTACGCTACGTTTGCCGAGACACGGTCTCCACTCGAGGACTCGTTTACCCCAACGGTTGTCGGTTCTGCGGCATATGTGACCAGCCCATTGCCACTTCAGCTTGCTAATCTTCTCAGCTATGTCGGTGACTTTATTCCTCTGTCGGAACACCTCATTTTTGATGCGGTCCTTCAGAGAGACGCTCAACATAGCCCGCTCCATAGCTCGCTGAGCGGCTTTAAACTTATGGACTAGTCTGACCGTTAGTGTCCACGTCTCGGCTCCGTAAGTCAGGACGGGTAGGTCGCACTGGTTGAAGATTTTAGTCTTCAAATATTGGGGTATGGGCGACGAACATACCCGGCGAAGTTTACCAAATGCTGCCTATCCCAGCTGGATCCTACACACTATGCACTATGTATACTTAATTGTTTTATCTGTAACTATTTTGACGGTCAGTTTCTTTGGTTCGCTGAAAGAATGTGTTCCATTTTTTTTTTGTTGTCCGGGGAAACCTTCAAAAGGCACCTAATCCTTGGGGACCGAGGTCGGTGAGTGTGGGACTTTTACCTCACTTAAACCATCCCGGTGATCACCATCCGCACATGACATGGGGGGGGGGGGGATTGATGTGTGTGGGTCAATGAAATCAATGTGTTCCTGACACAAGTTGTCATACAAACCAATACGTGTTTTGCGTATATGTACTTTATTAGCTACTGGAATTGTTGCATTGACAGGTGTCAAGAAGACTTTCTCTCGACAGCCAGACTGTAGTTAAAGTAACACTTGCAGGGAATATGTAGTCAAGTACCTTAATAGGCTAGTTGACTAAAAAACTAATTAGTACGTCAGTCAGTTTTCAAAAACAAAAAACTAGGCGAGTATTTTTTCTTTTTTCTTATAAACAAAAAATGAAGACGACACAGTGCGTTAAAAACTCGTGTGACGTCACTCCTTGCTACACTTTTTAGCGAGGTGTGACGTCACAAGCCCCTACTCCTGATTTTTGATAGCTTATGATATTTGATTGATTTGATAAAACAAAATATACGTATCCAATGTATTTCTATAATCTGAATGACTGACTTAAAATAATATTTTTTTTTTACCAAGGACACACCCCTTTTTTCTTACTACGTAGTAATTAAGTTTGAGACAGTTTAAATTTGAAAAAAATTCAGTCTCAATTAATTTACAATCTTATGTTTATAATTAAAACAATGAATATTTATTGTCATAGTTTGACAATAAAATATTCATACCTACGATTTTTACCTACACATTGAAAAAAATAACTTGAAGACATCTTTGTCCACAGAGCTTCAGATCGATCTCCATTCGACGGTTCCTGTTGCTCTGGCTACCGGCCCGTGGACTCCGCAAGCCTCGACACGCCCGATGAAGATGAAATGGATCCGGTGAGATATCCCATTCTATTCTAAACAAAGAATTGATCAATGGTGTTCAAATGGTGCCTGACGTGATCTTTAAGTTCTATGTCGAAGTTTAGAATCGAAATCGGAGCTTTGCTTGGTCTTAATTATTTTATCACTTCTTCTTCAGCCTATAGATGTCCACTGCTGGACAAAGGTCTCCCCCAAGGCTTTCCACGCTGACCGATCTTGTGCTGCTCGCATCCATCGGCTTCCCGCGACCTTCACCAGGTCGTCGGTCCACCTTGTTGGGGGCCTCCCTACGCTACGTTTTCCAGTACGTGGCCGCCCCTCCAGAACCTTACTGCCCCATCGGCCATTGGTTCTACGAGCAATGTGCCCTGCCCACTGCCACTTAAGTTTAGCGACTGGCAGATCTCCTCATTTCTGATTCGATCACGCAGAGGAACTCCATTTTATCACTACTGCCCTCAAAATACAGTTTAATCTCACTCATCATCATCATCTCAGCGTTATCCCAGCCGCATCCGTAGCTTTTCAGCTTTGTAGTCTGGGGTCCGCTTTACCAGTCTAACTGCTGATTTTGGCTAAACTACGATATTTTCCGCGTCGTTTTTTGTCATAGTTGGGTTTTAGTTTTTTTACTTTTTGTTATTGTGTCTTATTTCGTAATGGAATATGGTATGAATACTTTTCTCATCTCATATGTTGATTCATGTCTTGAATATAACATGTAAGACGAGTAAAGATAATATCGCTGTCTCAAGTTATGGTTAATTACTTACTGGCGTAGCAGTGACGTACGTAGCATAAACTCGTAGCGTTCGCTTACGTAGCGCTGTGCTACGAAGCGTAGCGTTTGCGTAGCAGGAAAATGGTTTTGCTACACGGGATTGTTTTCTATGTTTAACTAGCATTAACATTATTTACATTTGTTAGGTAGTAAATATTTGTGTTACATTAGGTTTTAATGAGTCATTCTAAACGTGAAATTGCGGAGAATTAGACACTATGTAACAGTAATACTACTTTTAAGTGATTGGGCTTAATAAACTAGCGTGCTTTACCATCAAAGATTGCATCACTGCTTACCATCAGGCGGGATTGCAGTCAAGCGCTAGTTTATAACTATTTAAAAAAAAGTATACTATTATTTATTAGTTATTTTTTCGGTGTTAGGCCATAACATCGGCTGCCGGCAGAAGTTACCACCCACCCGACAGTCTTGCCGCCAAGCGATTCGTCGTGTTCCGGCATGATGTCTGGTGAAGCCGTACGGAGGACGGGTCTGAGCAGTTGTGTTGCGATGTGTGGCGGGTACGATGCGCCAAATGTTGTTGTGTCGGGAGTTTGGTCGTGGAGAGTCTCCAGATCAATCTTCCTCTAGCGCAGCATCGTTTGGTCGTGTTGGTCTTGGGTTTAACATTGCATCGCTTCGCTCAACTGCCGTCATCCTTCCTATTCCTAAGTTTTTTAAGTGAATAGGCTTAATAAACTAGTACGCTTTACCAACTACGATTGCATCACTGCTTACCATCAGGCGGGATTGCAGTCAAGCACTAGTTTATAATTATAAAAAAAATACTAAGATTTTTTTTAAATAAAAATAATACATAATATTAGGTGTACAAATACGTTTCCGACGTTTATGAAAAAGATTTCCTCACTAAGAGGTTACGTTTAAATTGTCAGATTTAAAATGTGATATCGTAAGTTCGTGAAATAAATAAATAAATATACAACGTGTTTCAGAAAGGTGAAACAATACTTTCAGATATTGAAGTATACCTTTTAAACTTCAACTTGACCTAGTCATAAATTTTAAATACTAAGATTTTTTTTTCCTACAAAATAAATAAAATATTTATTAAACATTTTGGCGACAACCCTAAACCTACGCTACAACTGAGGCCGACTGCTAAATACCTACCGGCATACATTACCTACTGGTTCGCGTCAATAAAGATACTTACGTGAATATGTACCTAGGTACTTACTTAGTTGTCCTTAAAAATCGACTCAGTTTTATAGTCTTTAAAATTGAATTTTCAAGTTATTTCTAGGGTTATCACTGCGAAGTTTTCACACTAAACTTTAAAGCAAAATAATTAAAAAACTCATGCACTTAGGTACCTCACACCGGTGCCATGGGTATGCAATATACATATATTTTACATACTGAAAATATTATTTCATATTTCTGAAACAGATTGTATAGGGACAAATCACACAGATTGAGCTAGCCCCAAAGTAAGTTCTAGACTTACGATACTATATTTATAATAGATACATATCGACGCTTGAAAGGCAATCATATCTAAGCGACAAAAATTCGTAAATTGAATTATATACACCATTCGAACCGCCAGATTTTTCTGCGTCGTTTGGTGTATATAATTCAATTTACGAATTTTTGTCGCTTAGATATGATTGCCTTTCAAGCGTCGATATACTATCGATAAACGTCCAAGACCCAGGCCAATCAGGAAAATATCATTTTCTATCATGACCTGGCCGGGGATCGAACCCGGGGCCTCCAAGTCGCAGGCAGACGTGTTGACCACTGCGCCACGGAGGACGACAAAAAAATTCAAAAGGTAAAACATACACTTACAGTATTAGTGACTCTGAATCAGTATCACATATTTCTTTTTGTACAAAAATGTCAAGTTTTTGTGCCGAATAAGATTCATTTGCGGGAACTTTAGATTAATTTTAAGAAACTGCAGCTGAGACCCATCGATTGCTTGTAGAAGCTTATGGTGAAGCTACTTCAAGCGAAAGAAATTTCAAAAGTTTAGAAATAGTGACTTTAATGTGGAAGACAAAAACGTAGTTTAGGACCGAAATCGTACGAAGACATGGAATTTCAAGCATTATTGGAGGTATATAGAAGGAAGAAGAAAAACGCGTCCATTACTACTCCAGATATGACGAAATTATTCTCCTAAGTGATAATGCTCGTCAAAATGTTCAAAAAACGGCAGAGACTTATTTCTATACCTATTACATCCAACCGGTATTAGAGTATATTACTGTTATGTTACAAGGCCAGACGTGAAAGCTGTACAAAAACTATAAATCTCTCAAAATAGTTGCAAAATATATAAAAAAGCCAGCTGTCTTCTATATAAGACATGCAAATATGACTGAATGATTTACGATAAAAATAGGTATTGATTTTTTCTAATGTCAAATGAATTTTATTTAATATTTCAATCAATGATGACATATGGAACTGAGAGGTGGTCGCTCACAATGGACCTTATAAGAAAGCTCAGGGTCACTTAAAGGGTAATGGAGATGGCTATGCTTGGGGTTTCACTGCGTGATCAAATCAGAAATGAGGAGATCAGCAGAAGAACGAGAGTAACCGATATAGCCCAAAGAATTCCAACACTTCAAGTACCATTGCCCGATGGGGCCGACGGGTACTCGACTGTCGACTACGTAGCGTGGGCAGGCCCCAGTCAAGGTAGACCAACGACCTGGTGAAGGTCGCGGGAAACCGCTGGGTACAGGAGGCGCAGGACCAGTCGTCGTAGAGATTCTTAGGAAGGCCTATGACCAGCAGTGGACGTCTTTCGGCTGAAATGATGATGATGATAATTTCAATTAGGGTAAATTGTTTACTATTTAGAGAACCAATATTTGGAATATTAGTTTTCTAAATAGAAAACAATTTGATTGAATACATTATATATGAAACCTGATAAATATCAAACAATACAACACCATAATTCCTTATACTAACACGACGTAAATCCAATATACATGTTGCAAACCCTTTTCAACCGAATATCAATTTTAATCCAAAGCTTTACGTGCCAACATTATTTGACGCGAATTTCCATGACAGCGAAGAAGCTAATTTAAATTTATATTGAAGCAAAAAGGTCTATTTATCCCTGTTTCCAAATCTGGAGTGAATTATTATGGTAAAAAAGCTAAATTGTTTTTGCCTTGGCTATGTAATTGGGTAAAATATCACTATAGAATAGTACCAACCCATATCTTCTCGTGGGTGTCGTAAGAGACGACTAAGGGAACTCTCACCAGGGAAGCGGGCAGCAGCGCTTCTCCTCGGGAATAATAAATTACTGTGATCCCCAACCTGTCTGCCAAGCGTGAGCATTATGGCAAAGCCCCCCAATGAATAGTCTTGGGGGAGGCCTTTGTCCAGCAGTGGACCTTTATAGGCTGAAAAGAAACGTCATGCCAGTATTTTGCAAAGGGTTAGGCTGAGGCTGAGGTCCACCGGGGGTCCTTAAGTGTCATGTTAACCAGGAATTGATTTGTGGAAGTCAGATAGGCACTCGATTCATGTAAACTTCTGGCTGGTATTCACCTGCATCCGGTTAGACTGCAATCTGACTCCGTTACATTTGAGAAAAGGTTCAGGAGATGAATACCACAACATACATATTAAAAAAAACACTTGTAATTAACTACTCGTAGTGTGTAGGGACTGGTACAATTTGCCAGCGACGGTGTTTCCGTCGGACTACAATTTGAATGTCTTCAAGGCTATAATGAATAGGCTCTTAAAAAACTAATTCGCTTTACCATTAACGATTGCATCACTGCCTACCATCAAGTGCTAGTTTATAATTTATATAAAAAAAAAAGTTACCAAACACTAGATGAATTACGAATAATAAAATGTTCACAAGGTGGTCCTAAAGCGGTTTTTACCTATGGTAGAAAGTCTCTCCTTTTCCTCAGATATTTTATGATTAGCGTCATCAACATCTCAGTGTTATTCCCAGTCGCATCCGAAGCTTTTTCAGCTTTGGAGTCTGGGGTCCACTTTACCAGTCTAACTGCTGATTTTTGGCTAAACTACGATATTTTCCGTGAAGCGACTGTCGTCTGACCTCCACAACCCGAAGGCGATATCGAAGCATTGCAGTTAGATCAATTGTTGGACTTGTAAAGGGCTGTTATGATTAGGATTATATATCATATTTTTAAACAAATGTGTTTTTCTTATTTATTTTTTTAACAGCTATTAATTTTATTGTTTGTTTTCTTCCAGTCCCATGTATACTTAACTACAAATTCTTTAATTTACGATCGATACAAAACTAAATATAAACAAAAGAATGACGATTTGTAGACGTTGGACAGTGCTGCCACCTATGACGAGCTTTCAGTTTTAACTCCATTAAAATCGCATACATAATTCGAACTTCTCAACACTCGCGGGTGGAGTTCTGAAAATCTTTTTGAGTGTTCCTGAGAACTCTCAAAGTTGAGCATAAACGAAGACATCAATCGGCTTCTCAGCCATACTCGAATGTTCGATGATCATCACGATTTTGTACTCTAAGGCAGTGAAAATAAAATGCATTGTTAAATGTAATCACAAAACCTTCTAATTACCGTATGCCGCGCGTTCAGTGGATAAAATGGTGCATTATGTTGTTGTTCAATAAATATAATGTTGATTTGCAAAAAGGGAAGCTGTTATTTTTACTTATGGTCAGAAACTGAGTGCACTGTTCCTATTGTTGATCCACAAGGACTGGTACTCGTTTTTTCCTTACTAATTGATTATTAATGTAAAATATTGCATGCTTAAACTACTAAAGGAATGAAATATGGCGTACAGATGGTATCGAACTATACGGATAATCCCACAGTATCGAAACTTACGCGGGTGCTACCGCGGGGCGTAGCTTGTTTGACATAATTATGTTATTCAAATATTGAGCGAAAAAATCGTGTATAAAATAAAAACCCGTCGTTTCCTATGAAGAAATGCCAGCAAGAAGCAAGAAACTCCACCGTAACTCCTTTTAAAATACTTAGCTTTTAATTCAATCATAAATTGGTGTATGTATGATATGTATGAAGATATGAAAGCACAGTAGGGGGAGACGGGGTGCATTGATACAAGGGGCACATAGATACAGTCAATATTCGTCGAAAACAAAACGCGTTAGAAGAACCATCCGCCACCGATAAGGAGGTATGTATGTAGTAAAGCCTACACGCCCACTAGCGCAGAGCAACGTGCACTCGACGACTAGCGACTGGCACGTAAAAAACTGTTTCTGATGTACGCAACAAAATTTTCGTAGTTTTCATTCGGATGTGATTCTTCCAATTTATTTAGTGTTATCTGTGTTATATGAACACATTTGGTAAGTACATATCTGTCATCACATTAAATGGACTTACATTTTTTAATTATTTATTCCTTAAATTTTTATAAAATGTTTATTTCGATTGTAGTAGGCAGGGGCACATAGATACAAGTGGTCTTGGGGCACATATACAATATGTAAAGAAAACCCTGTCCGATCCGTGAAGGTATTGTTAGGTATCGATAACTGATTCTAATAATGCCCACAAAGACAGGCAAAACTTAAAAAAAATCCCCCTAAAAAAATAAATATTATTTCGCAAAAAGAGGTAACTTAATACATGTGCTGTAAGCAACCCCGTCTGCGGGCGGCGGGGGGCAGGGCACGCGGCACCTGTGACGTGGTCGCGTCGCTATTCGCTTATAATAAAATCGGTGTTGTCACTTTTTTTAAAAATTACCAGATTTCGGGGAAATTGTAATTAATCCCCGGGAAAAAAGGATTATTTCAAAATTCATTAGTATTGTTACTATGATGATTATGTAAAATTTTATATTATATTTGGTCAAGTGTTTACCTAACCTTTATTATCCTTATGGGTCGGACAGGGTTTTCTTTACATATTGTATATACATGTATGTGAGACTTAGGTAATATATTTTATTTTCTATTACTTTATTATTTTTTATTACTTGCGAGATATTTACGCTACACAGATATACTGACAGGTGTGATAGGTGATCAGAATTTCTGACAGTTCTGACAGGTTCGTCGCGATTTTGCTAACAAATAAATTGCTAAGAAATTTCCACCAAATCCCTCAGATTTTGATAGAAAGTATTTTCTGCAAAGGCATAACAAAATAGATTTTGGTCTTTGTCCTCTATACCTCTATCTCAGCTACAATATTAGCTATACTACGGTCAGTTGGAGAGTATCCATACAAATATTATAAATGCGAAAGTAACTCTGTCTGTCTGTCTGTTACGCTTTCCCGCTTAAACCTCTCCACCGATTTTGGTGAAATTTGGCACAATCTTTAGACTCTGAGAAAGGACATAGACTACTTTTTATCCCGGAAAATTTGATATTCCCGGGGGAAATCTAAAAAGCGCGATATAACCGATTTCCACGCGGGCGAAGCCGCAGGCGGAAAGCTAGTTATATGAATAAATTGATCCACTAGCATAACAGCATAATCAGTTTTCATATATTGTTTCCACTCCTGGGACAAAGACCTTCTGTCTGGAGAGGAAGTAGACCGTAAACTACCACGCGGGCCCAGTGCGGATTGGTAGATGTCACGTCTTTGAATTAATGCTTTCCGCATAAGTCAGTTATCTCATGATATTTTTTCTTCACAGTTTTGAGAGCAGTGGTGATGAAATAATTTACACAATGTACCTAAATCGGCTGTTTGGTTTCGAACGCACGAACTTGATGTTTTAAACTCAAAGCATTCATAGCAATTAAACATATTACAGCACGTTTGCTTTTTTGACTTTGTATAAAAATCGACTAGTTAGAGCACAAAAAAAACTATATATTTTTTTTTAAATCTATGAGCAGTTTGTGCGGCGGATACCACTGCTCATTGATCCATTAACTAATTAAAATATATTGAAATACTTAACAATATCGAACAAAGAGATTTTATCAAATGCATTCCGAAATCAAGACTAAAAACGCAGCCAAGCGTATCGTCACTTGAAAGAGTTTCTTTTGAATTGTCGAAAGTCATCCAAATTCGCCGGCCAACGCATACCTTTAGATTGCAATGGTGAATAGAAAATGCAACCGATTTGAAGCCTCTATATAACATATTAACATTACGTAACATCAGATACGTATATACCTATTGACGCTTTCATTGTATGGGGGGTCGACTGAAACTATAAAACCCCAATCGATATCGATCGGTGCTATTTACATTCATACATCTGAGGGGTAATTCTCGCAATGTTAAGGATGCCCTAAATATAGTCATAAGCTTTTTTTTTTTTTTTTTTGTTGGGATGGGAAATCATCAAGCAGAGCGGAAGGGCGTGTCAGACTTTTACTGACTAAAACCCACCCGTGTTTCTTTACTTGCCTGTGCAACGGCCAGGGCCACGGTTTCTTGTTTAACCAACCCGCAACCCTGACCCAGGAGGCATCGGTCTTCGTGGACCCCGTCACGATGTGCTGACACCTCTTTGAGGCGCGCGTGAAAAACGACGCGCCGTCGACTCGGGCCTGGTCCTTACCGAGCGGCGAGCTGCCCACTGCTCACCGCCCGCAGGCCCGCGCCTACGGTGGCTGGGAGTTTGGTGTCATCTCCCGACCAGGGCGTCTCCTGCGGCGGCTAGTCGCGTGAGGGCGCTGGGATTCCCGTTGCCTCACGCGCTCCGCCTCCTCCTTTGCCAGCATCACTGCTTCGCAGTAGGAGGTGACGGCCTGCCATGCACTCTCGCTCCGGACCATGGCCTGGACCAGGGTCGGACGCGAGAGATCGCCGCCGATCGCCGCTACGAGGACACGGCGGTGCTCTACCCAAGCCGGGCAGACCTCCACCGTATGCTCCACCGTGTCCTCAGGGCGATCTACACAATGGTGACACCCTGGCGTTTCCTCCCGCTTTATACGGAACAGGAACCTCCCGAAACAACCGTGTCCGGTGAGGACCTGCGCCAGGCGGATGGTGAGGGCGCCGTGGCGCCTCTCTAGCCACTCCTCAAAGAGCCGCCACTATTACCGCCGCTATTGTGGCGTGCCCAGCACTGGGTTGCGACAATCGCACTCTCCATGTCGCCATGAGATCCCGCCGGAGCTCTGTCCGCCGTACCGCGATTTCTCGCGGCAGCGGAGTTATACCCCGGCGTTTTGCCTCCTCTCGCCACTCCCACATGTGGGCGAGGACTTTGGCCTCCAGATCCCATGGCGGTAATCCGGCAAGGAGGCTCGCCGCCTCAGCGGAGATCAGCAGTAACCCTGCCAGTCTATTAAAAAAAAAAAGCACTAGGAAGTGGTGGCAGGCGTTTTTGGGGGACCGGCTTTTGTAATTATGACGTACAAAAAGCGTTTAATCCCTAAGCATAATTTCAATAAATTACTTTTGTTTATGATTTATTCTGTAACCTAAGTGAAGCGAGCTTAGTAAGAGTTAATGGTGTCAAAATCCCTAGATTAGTTGTAATGACACTTTACCCCCAAGACACATCATCTAAGATTTTAAGGTGAAATAGCAACGGAATAAACCAGGTTTGGTAGGATGCATTTCGGGGAGTGTGCGAGGGAATTGCATGATTTAATTCCCCCATCTCCGTTCCACCAGCGGACGACCCGTCGTACGGCTGGTTTCCACCCTTACGTTGTTAACACTTCTACGATCCGGACGAAGCGTTTCGCCTCCTCCTTTATACTGCGTACATCGAGGGACTGGAATAATTTGCTAGCGGCGGTGTTTCCGTCGGACTACAATTTGAGTGTCTTCAAGGCTAGAGTGAATAGGCTCTTAATAAACTAGTGCGCTTTACCATCAACGATTGCGTCACTGCTTACCATCAGGTAGGATTGCGGTCAAGCGCTGGTTTATAATATGTAAAAAAAAAGGTTTGAAACTTACACTTTCATTTGTTTGAAAATTGTTTTTGCATTTGATAGCTCAATTCTTCAGGAAGGCACTAAACTATTACGAGAGTTCGTAACTTTTACGAGAATGATCCAATTGTAACGTGTAACATTTTCTTCGTTGAACAGCAAACCAATTTATCAGGCATGTGATCACCACAGAGTACTATTTTCGTAATGTCCTCGTATTTTCGTATCCCAGTCCAATTATTTTCCCCAGTGTCCTGAATTATTCACAACCAGTAATCAACAAATCATCCGTTTCATTTATATATATTTTGTTACAGATACCAAAATACAGGGTGGTGTTACTTGGAGACGCTGGTGTGGGAAAGACAGCTCTGGTGTCACAATTTATGACATCAGAATACATGAATACATACGACGCCAGTTTAGGTAAGCCACACATTTCGTACGTTAACAAACAAGCTCGAACACTCCCGAACACTTCCTCCTGTTTTTATTTTGTACGATACACTCCGCCCGGTTCATGCAGCCCTGGTACATCAAACTTTTTAGATGTTTTCTCAAACTTTTGAGATCATCAATTATCTTTTTAATTTTTGTTTTGTTGGTCCAGAAAATTTGTTTGAGAGTTTTTTAATTACTTACCTTTACAGACAGAGCCACTCGAGATTTTTTATGTTTATTTTTTTTTCTGATTACACTGTACCAGTCCAGAACAGTCAGTTTTTAATCCGAAATTATAATAAATTACTAAGCTAGCATGAAAACTAGGAATCGCTTTGAAAATAAAAGTAGCATGTGCGAATTTCCAAACTCCGAAGCATGAGCCAGCATTTAGCATGAACATTTCAAATTCCTAGTTTCCTATTCGATATCAATAAATTATTTTTATATATTATAAAATCTCTATAGAATGAAATAGTTAACTAACTGATATTTTGTTTTAGATAAGAGGGACAGTAGCAAAAATAAAAATGGTTTGTAATACATTTTAAAATACTTATCTACATCTTTTCTGTTTAAAGCATTAGTGTATTAGTTGGTATGTATGTAGGTATTACTTTTCTGTTTTGTTTTAGGTTCTTTAAACCTCATGGCTGAATTAATGCGTTATTTTAAGGACGATCTACAATATTTCTTGATTTCTCCCTTTATGTAGCACAAAAAATTATCAGAGTTTTATAAAAAAAAATCTGGTTATTATGATGCTTTTAGGCTACATTTCTACGTTGTATTCGTATTTCTAAAGTCACCCATTGAGCCAAAACAGTAGTGCTAAAATGTTTTCCACTAGAACGAGTAAAGTAAATCCATTAATGCCTAAAGGCAGATATTTTCCGTTGACAAATTAAAGATTACGGGACTGTTTCTCTTTGAACCTAATCCTTTATGCCTGTGTTTTAAATCTTAAGATTCTCGAATTAAAATTAGATATGAAATTTGAAAGTCGGGAACCATAATTAATTTTTATTAATTATTTGTAAATAAAACGAAATCTAAAACATTATCTTTACGTAATTACATAATTGTTAATGGAATATAAATCAAACGCGTCAAAATCAGCGTCGGCCTTATTAATGTTTCGTCATTACAGCGAAATATTACAGGTATCGCTGACAGCTAGCAATGCGACATGTGACGTACCATATACGCGGGTATTATAGTAATTATTTTATATTGAATTATTATAAAGAACTTAAACGAGTAAAGTTTTATTAGAATTCCACATAAAAACCCGATTTATAGTGGTAAATTTATAAAATATAAAGCTAACGCGGAAAAATCAGGGCTGTCCTTAATAGTGTGTCGTCATTACATCGTTGTTATGCGTGTTGGTGACAGCTGTCAGACGCAAGCCGCGCGCAATAGATGTGACGTACGACGCGAACATACATACCCCGGGCCATGTAGTTATTGTATTTTCAATTAACACATTTTCATTTACGAGTATTTTTACATAATGATTGGTATTCTTTGTCTAGAAAAAAAGGTTGTAAAGTGTTTCTAGTTGTTGGATTGGGTTATTATTATGTCGTGTCCTCACAAATGAAGTAGGAGGCGACCTGACGCTGCCGGCAGTAGTGCGGAGGATGGTCGGCAGCGCAGAGTCGTGGGACGCGGTGGTGTCCTTCTGCGAGGATGTGATGTCGCAGGAATCTGCGGAACGGGAGAGGGAGATCTCGACTCCCTTCCCGGGCCGCAGAAGACGCACCAAGCACCGAGGACGGGCGGATAACGCCCTCTTCCGCCCCCCATGTCTGAGTCCAGTGGCAAGGGACATGGGGAAGTCCCCGCCTCCTATTCGATGGACCACGAGGAGGAGGCGCGCGCGAGTTTCGGCGCGCGCCTCTGAGGTGATGCACGGGGTAGTTTAACACCCCACTACCCCGTGCAAGAGACGAGGCCCGGACAGACCGGGCCAGCACGAGAGGGTGGGCCAGTGGAAGAATTTAGAATCCCGCGGCCCCACGCGCGCGCATATCTTGAACTAAAAGAGATATAATCCTATACCCAACTTGACTTTAAGTCCAAATATTAAGTGAAACTGTCAGTAACAGATTTCAACAAGGTTTTGCTCAATGAGCTGTCAAAGCGGTTTGTTGACACTTCCCGTGACCCAAGGGCTAGCTTTTATCTTGGCAAGAATCTAAGCAGTGCCATTCAACGGATTCAACGCGGCAATGCCGCCAGTCTCTTGGGTCCATTACCAGTCGACAGCGATGCCGAAGAATTTTTCGACGCTGTATTTTAATTTGTTAATGGTTTTAATTAGGATAGATCATATATACATTTTTTTTAATTTGTCGTTTATTTAGATTTATAAGTTTGTAAATATTATCTGTAATTTATATTTTAACTTGAAAAACTTTAGAATTTTCTTGGAAAAATGATTTTCTATAATAATCCTCAGATATAGTTTTGAGTGAAAGTAAGTGATGTCCATAATCTCGGCGTAGATTACGTTTTCAAATATCATAGGTACAACTTTTTTTTTTTATAAGTTATAAACTAGCGCTTGACCGCAATCCCGCCTGATGGTAAGCAGTGATGCGATCATTGGTGGTAAAGCGCGCTAGTTTATTAAGAGCCTATTCACTCTAGCCTTGAAGACACTCAAATTGTAATGTGACGTAAACACCATCGCTGGCAAATTGTTCCAGTCCCTCGAAGTACGCGGTATAAAAGAGGAAGCGAAACGCTTCCTCCGGGTCGCAGTGGTATCAACAACGTAAAGGTGGAAACTCGCCGTACGACGGGTCGTCCGACGGTGGAACGGAGATGGGGGAATTAAATCATGCAATTCCCTTGCACACTCACCAGAATGCAACCTATAGAAGACCGAAAGACAGGCTAGTCTACGCCTGTTATCATCTGTTTATCATTATGAATACCAAAAGAACAAGATATCTCTTAGAGACATTCGGTTTTAACTCATTGGAGGTGATAAGAGGCCTTTATCTTGGGGGAAATCGCACTAAATAAATTAGTAGAAGTTTCGATCCCATTTCGTATCCCGCTAAAGTTTTAACTTCGATTGAAGTAAAATCAATGTATGAGTGATACATTTCGTTACATATAATAATTAAAACTAAATAAATTATAAGTAAGTTTAGATGCACATTCGTAGAGTAGTCGGCCTTTCGGTCTTCTATAGAATGCATTCTGGTGAGTGTGCGAGGGAATTGCATGATTTAATTCCCCCATTTCCGTTCCACCATCGGGCGATCCGTTGTACGGCGACTTTCCACCCTTACGTTGTTAACACCACTACGGACGAAGCGTTTCGCTTCATCTTTCTGCCGCGTACATCGAGGGACTGGAACAATTTCCCAGTGGCGGTGTTTCCTTCCCACTGCAATTTGAGTGTCTTCAAGGCTAGAGTGAATAGGCTCTTAATAAACTAGCACGCTTTACCACCAACGATTGCATCACTGCTTACCATCAGGCGGGATTGCGGTCAAGCGTTGGTTTATAATTTATAAAAAAAGTTTGACAAATGTCACAGAAAAGGTTAGATTTGTTTCAACTTTTTCATTTGTCAGCGGTTACTTTCAAATTGTGATCCAGTTATGATTAAACCATCTGTCAAAAGTGTAGCGCGGTACGAAACATAACTAAAATTTTTGCTTTGGATGCGATGTAATTCTGTTTTGATTAAATTATTGAATACTAGCGGTCGCCAGCGGGTTCGTTCGCGTGGAGTTAGTTATGCTACGCTCCTATTGGTCGTAGCGTGATGTTATATAGCCTTTAGGCTATATAAAAAAAAGGCATTAGCCTTCCGGGATTAAAGGGCTTTCCAACGCAACAATAATTTTTCAAATCGAGCCAGTAGTTCCTGAGATTAACGCGTTCAAACAAACAAACTCTTCAGCTTTATATATTAGTATATAGATGTGTAGCGCGATTGCCCCCTAGATCACTGTTGGTTGTAAGACACTACGTGGACGTATAAACTGCCCAGAGCTCCATGGTATTTTCCAGCGAGTATTTGCACCCGAAAAAAATACATCGGTCACTGTCAGTACCGCCGGCACAATCTGTTTGCGCAACTCCCCGTGAAAACTGTAGTCAAGGTCGTATGGTATGTTGTACTCTGAAGGTGCTGAATGCCCTTCTGACGGCGAACCCTGAATGTGACGTGTTTGAGGATGATTGAATAAGATTAATCGTACATGGCTGGTGTTCTGTGAGAGAAATTATGCGAGGTCCACTGTTTCATGTTTGTTTTTAAGTTATGTTATTGTGTCTATGTTAATTTATATATTTCGCGGAAATGAATATGCTGCGGTGGATGTGCGGAGTTACGCGGAAAGACCGCATCAGGAACTCCCGCATCCGTGGCAGTCTTCGTGTCCGTGACATAGCAGACAAACTGCAAGAGGGTCGCCTACGCTAGTACGGTCAAGTCTTACGAAAACGAAATGTTACGTGGGTAACAAATGTCTTGCCATGGCGCCTCCGCCGGGCCGGAACAAGCGAGGTAGACCAAAGAAGTGCTGGCTTGACGTTGTAAGAGAATACATGCGCGCCAACAATCTCACACCACGGGATGCCAAAGATCGTGCGAAATGGAGGAGTAATAATTGTATAAGGAGTAATAAAAATATAGTATAAGTAATAAGTAGGAAAGCGAGCTCTGGGCTCCAACGCCAAAGCTGCGGATGCAACCGGGATTATATGCTGAGATGATGATGATGATGCTAATTTATATATTTATTTATTTATACTTTCGCACAACAAAATGTACAGAGGCGGACTTAATGCCTTAGGCATTCGCTACCAGTCAACCACGGGTGGTGAAGAGATTAGTTGGCAGGTGCTTTAGTTAAAACAATGACAAGGAAAAGAAGAAATATCTTTTTTTTATTAATAGTGAACTAGTGCTTCACCGCAATCCCGCCATCAGGCTACCATCAGGTAAGCAGTGATACAATTGTTGATGGCAAAGCGCGCTAGTTTATTAAGAGCCTATTCACTCAAAAAAAAAAAAAACTGAGTGATTAGCGAGGAAGACGACAGCTGAGCGTGGTGATGCAATGTTAAACCCAACAGCATGACCAATGATGTTGCACCAGAGGGAGATTGATCTGGAGACTCTCCACAACCAAACTCCCGACACGACAACATTTGGCGCATCGCATCCGGCACACATCGCAATACAACTGTTTAGACCCGTCCTTCGTACAGCTTCACCAGACATCATGCCAGAACACGATAGATCGCTTGGCGGCAAGACTATTTTACCGTTTTAATAAACTATGCCTAATCTTGTCCAACAAATTGACAGCCATTTTAGTTTTCCTTTCAATAAATGAAAGTACATAAATAATTAACACTAGTACATAAGAGGAAGTCTGAAAGTGGCACCGGTATCTGAAAAGTTGTGTGGAAATCGGTTGTCATGGTACGGGCATGCGTTACGGAGAAATGAGGAGAATGTCGTGAGGAGAGTTTTAATTATGAATGTTGATGGCTATAAGAGTAGGGGAAGACCAAAGAAACGATGGATGGAATGTGTGAAGGATGATATGGCTAAGAAGGGGGTGACTGCCAAGATGGCTTCTGATAGGGATGTATGGAAGAAAAAGACATGTTGCGCCGACCCCAAATAAATTGGGATAAGGGCAGGAGAATGATGACATAAATAATTAACACTGTCAGACCTTATCACAGCCTTCTCAAAACAAAAAAAAAAAACCGTGAAAGGTCCTTAATATGGCAAATAACTGATTTTATCTCCCTTTTATCAACTATAAGTGTTCGTAAGTGGTTTTTGGCGAAGTACCACCATTAAGCCGTTTTCTGTTGAAAAATATATAATGTTGGTAGCACGTATGTTTGGTTCGTAAGGTTTTTGGGTTAAGTGCGGTCAGAATAGAGTTTCTTTGGGATGGTCGTTCAACTTTTAGTAAGTAAATAAATGTTTTTGGCAGGTTTTCTTAAGATGCTTCCGACAAAATATTAAGTAGATGTTCTTGGATGGCATATCAAAGGTATTTAATATGTCGAAAGGTATTTAAAAAGTGCAATTTTTTTTACATAAACAAATAGCACATTTTTTTTATATATATATAATTATAAACTAGTGCTTGACTGCAATCCCGCCTGATGGTAAGCAGTGCTGCAATCGTTGATGGTAAAGCGCACTAGTTTATTAAGCCTATTCACTTAAAAAACTTAGGAATAGGAAGGATGACGGCAGTTGAGCGAGGTGATGCAATGTAAAACCCAAGACCAACACGACCAAACGATGCTGCGCTAGAGGGAGATTGATCTGGAGACTCTAACTCCCGACACAACAACATTTGGCGGATCGTACCCAGCACACATCGCAACACAACTGCTCAGACCCGTATAGGCTTCACCAGACATCATGCTGGAACATGACGAATCGCTTGGCGGCAAGACTTTGTCTGTTGGGTGGTAACTTCTGCCGGCAGCCGATGTTATGGCCTACCAACGAGAGAAAAAGATAGAACACCACCCTCGAATATTAAAGGTGAATTTCATCATCATCATCATTAATGTTGTTGTATCGGGAGTTTGGTCGTGGAGGGTCCCCTGACCAATCTCTCTCTGGTGCAGCGTCGTTAGTCATGTTGTAGGATTTAACATTGGATCACCTCGCACAATTGGCGTCTTTCTGCCTAATCACTCAGATTTTTTAGTGGATGGGCTCTGAATAAACTAGCGCGCTTTACCATCAACGACTGCATCACTGCTATTCTGCACTGCGACTCCAAGCATAGTCCGTTCCATAAGTCTCTAAACGATCATGAATTTATACATCAGCCATACTGTGAGTGTCCACTTTTCGGCATTATTAGTTTTATCAGGTAGAACGCGCTGATAATATTAAAAAAGAGCTTAAATACTAAGACCTTTAGTCTTAGTATTTAAGCTCTTTTTTAATATTATAAACAAGTGTTTTACCGCAATCCCATCTCATCTCAGCGTTAATCCCAGTCGCATCCGAAACTTTTTCAGCTTTCGAGTCTGGGTTCCGCTTTAATAGTCTAACTGCTAATTTTGACTAAACTTCGATATTTTCCCTGAAGCGACTGCCGTCTGACCTCCACAACCCCAAGGCGACAACGAAGCATTGCAGTTAGACTAATTGTTGGACTTTTGAGGGCTCCAACAACTCGTAACAACTGCTATTAAATGTACGTATGTTAACCGGGACCGCAATCCCGTCTGTTGCTAAGCAGTGATGCAATCGTTGATGATAAAACTATTAAAAATGAATTGCTCTAAACTAGGAATTTCTCCTGTATCGTGGGTGCTGTGCAGCTCTGTTAAATAAACTATTAGAAGACTCAACGAAGCTTCCCATTTGCTGTCCTTCTGTTAGCTTCTTATAGTTATTGTTAACAAACTACCTTATTGTTAAAGAGAACACTGAAAAAGATATGATTTATAAAACAAAATGTTACAAAATGTTTCGACTATGATATGACAGGCACAATACTGCTTATGACATATCTACATCACTGCCTGAGTACCGAAAAGGGCGTGCTATTGACAGTCATTGCCTATAATGACGTTCACTAATACCTATGTGATGACGGGAGTGACGCATTAATAGTTTAAAAGCTATTTTTGGAAAGTATAGATTTAATTTCTATGTAAGCTTTGTGGAAATGCATAGCATATGTGTGAGTAATATGTACTTACGATGTTAAGCAACAATTTTTTCGAATTTGAAGCTTTGGATTCGTGCTGACCTAACCGTTCTCAAGGATGCCACCAAGATGAATTTTCTACTTACATATGCATTTAAAAAAAACTTTTGTTAACTGATTGATTTATGTGACCTACCCAAATTTTCTTTCCTTAATATTGTTCGTCGAATCGTCACACTTCTTAAGTTTAGAATTGAGCAGCACGATTTTTGACATATGTCTGTTTGGTTCTTTCCTCAAAAAGCCATATCAGACATCAATTCTACGTCTGGTCTTCTTGGTAAAAAAATGTAGTATAGTTTACTTGAAATATGTTAATTTTACTCAGAATCTACGTTCGTAGTTCGAACCTACGACCTGCAAATTGTATTGATACCACTAGGTCACCGCTGTACTCATCAATCAATGTCATCAAACAATAAATTAAAACATGAAATTACTTTATACAATGAATGTTCATGTCATGGGCATAATACCTACCTACTTATTTCATTACAATTTTACTGACAGCCTCCGTGGCGTAGCGGTAGCGAACGCGGCCGCTGCGCAAGGAGGCGCGGGTTCCATCCCCGCGCAGTGCAAATATTTGTATGCATGAATATGAATATTCGTACTGGCCTGGTCGTGCCTCGGAAAGCATGTGAAGCCGTTGGTCCCGGTTGCCATACGAACATCTAGTGGCACTCAAAAGCACTCAAAAGTCCGACAATTGGTCTAGCTGCAATGCTTCGATATCACCTTCGGGTTGTGGAGGTCAGACGGCAGTCGCTTCACGGAAAATGTCGAAGTTTCGCCAAAATTAGCAGTTAGACTGGTAAAGCGGACCCCAGACTCCAAAGCTGAAAAAAAGCTTCGGATGCGACTGGGATTTACGCTGAGATGATGATGATGATTTCATTACAATTTAAAAACATTCCGGTTTACAAACAAATAATCACAACACATCCGTCCGTAAGTCCGTCTCGACTTTCAGTATTCCATAATGACCCGTCGGTTATCTTCGGTTACCTTCGGAGCTCTTCGACTAATTGAATAATTACTACGTAATAGTTATTGCAAGACTTTCAATTTGCGTAGGTTCAGGGTAACCGCTGTTTGGTAGTAATTATTATAATTGTTTGCGTTAATTAATTTTATGGTGTGCTTGTGTTTACGGGATAGTTTGAGGCTCATTGTAACGTTTAAGGCCTTATAACAACTCCCCCGCAATTCCGCTAAGAATCATTACTACATTATATCGCGATTCGAGTGATTCGACCAGCGGAATATTGTGAGTCAGTTGAATTCAACTGACTACTGTTACAATTGTAACGATCTCAACAAATGTCTTATGATTTAGCAAATGCAGTATAGGTCTACTTCGGACCTCTAAGACATCGATTACATAGACATTAGATACACAGTCTCGAACAAAACTCTTATCAAAAATGGTGACAAGTATTAAGCAGTCGTAAAGTAGTCAAAATAAATATTCATTAATTTAAAATCAGCCTTAAGTGCAGTGTATAAAGTTCTTATCACAAAGCAGTGTACAAAAAGCCATTAATTTTTACGACCGAGTCTGGTACATCAAACATCAAAACAAATTCAACCATACACGCATGCGTTAAAGTCACAATTTTAAAGTAAGTATTAAATGGAAGAAGTACCCAAGTGCTGTGTTGTGCGCTTATTCAGTTCAACAATCTTTTTACGCTGATTGTGAATGTAGTGTATAAGTGATCGATGTTCTAAGATAAGTATTTTTGACACCTATTTGCGAAAAAAACGTTTCGAATTTTTATTTTTGTCGACTATCATAGATACGTGTGGAATAAACGCGTTATCGCAATAACATAGCAATGAATCAACATAGGCTGAGCGTGGAGGTGTCAATCAAATATGTGCGTCATAACAAGCAGTTTCATTTCTGTTTCGCTTGTCGCACAATAGACAATTAATTACGCCCTTTATACCTGGGACTTTTATTTAGGTAATAAGTTTTTACTTATTTACATTTCCATTTTAATGTTATTTTATTTTTTCGTTTTGCATTGCTGGTAATTTGGCGTGGCTAGCTGGCTTATGGTAAATAATTTCACGGTTGTTGTGTTTTCTTGTGTTCATTACTGTACCTACATAGTATTGTATTAAGTCACGTGTTGTTTTAAATGAGCAGACAGCTGTGCTGCTTGGGAGTTTCTTCCGCCACTTCTTCTTCTCAGCGAAAACACTAGGAAGTGTCGATGGGTGGGCGTTTTGGGGGACTGTCTTATGTAAAATTGACGTTCAAAAAGTACTCATTCTGAGTGTATTTTGAATAAATTACTATTGATTTTGATTTTGATTGCGGCACTACTGCGGTTTCGCGGCTCTGGTTTCGCGACGGAAATATGATGCCGGCCTTAGGCTGCTTTTCCACCAGAGATGAGCTATGCTACGTTGATGGATGCGTTTGATATCCATCATCATTCATCGTTAACCAATTATCTGCATAGCACTGGTGGAACTGAATTAAACATACCAATATTTTATAAGGAAGCATGCATGATGTCGGTGGCGGCTATGGAACAAGAGTGGTACTTCTACAAGTATGTGTAGACCGGCACCTTTTGTACCACAATTGCCTAACGTACCATTGCTATCAGTTCCATATGTTCGAAAAATATGATTGCTTAACAACATAATCATCACGTAATGTATGAAGAAGCCGTACCGAAGACGGGTTTGAGCAGTTGTGTTGCGATGTGTGCTGGGTCCGATGCGTCAAATGTTGTTATGTCGGGAGTTTCGTCGTAGAGGGTCTCCAGATCAGTCTCCCTCTCGTTGGTTATGTTGTTGGGCTTAACATTGCATGACCTCTCTCAACTGCCGTCTTCCTTCCTATTCACTAAGTTTTTTTGAGTGAATAGGTTCATAATAAACTAGCGCGCTTTACCATCAATGATTGCATCACTGCTTACCATAAGGCGAATTGCGGCCAAGTTTCTCAAGTCAAGTCACTCGTTTATAATAATAAAAATAATTAATGTTATTGAACTGATAAAATGAATCACATTGCAACTCATCCATACTGATATTATAAATGCGAAAGTAACTCTGTCTGTCTGTCTGTCTGTTACGCTTTCCCGCTTAAACCTCTCAACCGATTTTGATGAAATTTGGCACATACAATCTTTAGACCCCGAGAAAGAACATAGGCTACCTTTTATCCCGTAAAAATTTGATGTTCCCGAGGGAAATCCAAAAAGCGCGATATAACCGAACTCTACGCGGGCGAAGCCGCGGGCGGAAAGCTAGTAGGTAATGTCTTACACAATTAACTTGCAGAGTACTCACCGTACTAATGGATCGCTAGTATGTAGGAAATGTCTTACACAATTACCCCGTACACCGTACTAATCGATCGTACAGCTCGGACTGTGCATCTTCCTTGGATACCTACCTTGCGGCGGCGCATTTTCATACTCGTCTCTAGCTACATAGCGAAACTAGTAGTTACGCTATATAGCTTGGCATTAGTGGAAATGGTTGCACAATTTCCACTAATGCTAAACTGTTCGAGGACACGGTTGGTACAGTGGTTGAGCGATCGATTGCTCCGCTGCGATTTCCGCGCGGAAAAAATATTTATACGGCCTACAGGTAGTAGTTCTGGGTCTGGATGTTTGTGCATGTGACTTTAAATGTTTGTAAACGCACCCACGATACAGGAGAAATTCCTAGTCGGGGCAAAGTTAAAAAAAAAAAAAAAAGTGTGTGTCAGCTCCGACGCACGACTGGAGTTTACTCCTTAAGTACGAGAAAAAAAAAAAACAAAAAAAAAAATATTATTATTATTTTAAAAATTATTTATAAAATAAATCATAAAAAAAAATGCATATTTATGAAAATTTTAACCAATTTTAAGAAAGTTGATAATAATTTTTTTTTTATAAACGTTTTATTAAATTATTATAATTATTTTTTTTTTAAATACAACGTTATCTTAATAACTAACAAAATATAGTTGTAAAAAGATAATTATGCCACTTTTTTAGATTAGAAAGTTGCGCACCAAAGGTGCGCACTAAAATAGTAACGCTTAAAATTCGTTACTCGTTAGTAGGTTTTACCCCTCGGATTTTTCTCATACCGGGCGCCTTATATGTGAAAATCGATTCTTAAGGAGTAAACTCCAGAAAAAAACGTACCTCAGCTTTCAAGTACTTACAGTCGCATCCCTTATCCAGGGCTTAGCTGTTTGTGTCATCATCAACCTTTTCATCGTCCCACCGCTGGGCACAGGTCTCCTCTCATACAGAAAAGGATTGAGCGTAATCACCACGCTTGCTCAATGCGAGTTGGCGATTTCAGACTTAAAGTCCAGGTTTCCTCAAGATGTTTTCCTTCACCTTCAGTCATTGGTGTCCAAGATATACTTAGAAAGTACATATAACTTTAGAAAAGTTACATTGGTAGGTACTTGCCTGACCTGGAAAAGAACCTGCGCATATACTTGAGAGGCTGGTGTTTTAACCACTAGGCCACCACGACTTTTTTTGCTGTTTGTGTATGTGTGTTTAAATACTTTTAAACACACACATGATAGGTTAAAGTCTTCAGAAGGGGCAACGTGTTTTAATAGAAGTAATAAAAAACTATAAATGAGAACTATATTCCCCTCGATGTGTACGAGCTTAAATGTAACAAGTCCAGTAAAAATATTAACTCATGGCCATTGGTAATATAGCAATATTAATCTTCTCGAAAAAAACGTGACAAATCTTCTTCATATTTTAAATTTCCCGGTAAGACCGACGCATACTTGCTAAGCAGGGTTTTTGCGACTACTAGCAATCCCCAAGTTATAATAAAACAAGAAAAATAAAGCAACAACAAACTCTTCCGTGAATTAAGTTTACTGTGACCCGCATCAGCTATTTTGAAGGAAACTTTTAAATTTATTTATTTATTCTTTTTGCACAGAAAAAAAAATGTACAGAGGCGGACTTAATGCCTTAGGCATTCTCTACCAGTCAACCCCAGGTGGTGAAGAGATAAGATGGTAGGTGCTTTAGCTTGATTTTCTTTCAAAAGGAAAAAAAAAAAACCCTATAATTATTAAAAAAATACTTCTCGTAAATCTATTACTTATTTCTTTATCCATTTACAAAAGAAACGTTCGTGACCTTTTTTTATGCAAAATGGTTCCCCGAAAATGTCAAGTTCTTTTAAGCAAATTTCGGTGTAAATTTTCTTATGGCACGTACAGGTTTGGTCGATTTTTCGTCATCATTCTTTTATTACCAAATCGGCGCTCAAGTACTTTTTAAATATCGAAGCGCACTGCTGTGACAGGAGCCTTTTTGTTCCCGCATAGGACTTTTGTTTTTTTTTAAATGATAATATTGTCAGTATTAAATTATTCTCTTTACTGTTTGTATTTCTTGAGCTTTTCTGATATAAAATATTTTATTTCTTTTCATTCTCCAGCCTTTATTCCCATTTCGGGAATTGGCGTTAGGCTTTCTGAAAGTCTGTCCCAAAAGCATCATAATAACAAAGTTTTCTTTATAAAAAAATTAATCAGTGAGGTGAAATAATTGCTTAACATGTTTACAATTAAAATTTTGACATTCCTACAATATTCATTACGTAGTTTTTTTTTTATGCAGTACACGAAGTTTTTATATGTAAATTCAATGAATTACGAATTTTTATACAAATTCTTACTCGCAATATTTTATTTAAAAATCAAACTTCATTCAATTTCAAAACAACTTTACTTTTTTTTTATTCAGCTCTGTCTCGGTACTTTACCAAATAGGTTTTCAACGAAATATGATTTATGGATATTAAAAGTAAAATGGGTATTAGTTATCTTGATTTACCATGCCACAGATTTTGTGAAGAAAAAAGAGGGATTAATCATTATTATTTATGTAGCTGGCTGGTAATGATTTAGCTTTGATTAGTATGATGTGGATGAGAGCAGATGTTTTTAAAAGTTATTATTTAAATTATTGAAGTTGGTAAGGCACTTTTCCGCCCGTCTGCTATTGATGAGAAGCGAATTGACAAGAGGGTACTCGGTGGTAAGCGTATATGCTAAAAGTGACTCTAAGGGTCGCGACACATCTGCGGAACGTACGGCGCGGAAAGCTCACCGACTGAAGCGTCAGTCGCAATATTCAGTTGTTATGACAAACCAAACGGTCAAAACGCCGCGTCTTGTTCAGCGCGCTACGCGACGGAAAGTTACGTGACGTCATCGTCAGTCTGTCTGTATCGACACTTTATGGTGTGCGGTTTTTGTGACGTACCTGAATTGCCCATAAAAATTGATTTAATTAGAATATCAGCTATTATAGAGGGCTTAGAACACGTTGCTGCTCTTCGCTACCTCCACGCGCGATGCACAACACACGCCGAACGTTCAGCTACGCCTGCCGTACTTTCGGTCGCGGAACGCACCGAGTGAAGTGTCGCTTGCTATGCAAAATACATTAAATGCGTTTTAGCTGAAAAAACCGCCCGAAGGAAGGTTAGGCCCTACGCCGAACGCGCCGTAATTTCGGCTGATGTGTCATAGAGTACTTGAAATACACTGCGATCGTGTTTAGCCGTATTTTCGGCGCCGTACGTTCCGCAGATGTGTCGCGACACTAAGCGAGTGTTACGCCCACCAAAGGAATGTCATAAAGCATCAAAACTATTAAAAGTAGATCTCACTATTTTAATACCTCCCTCGAATCATTTCGTCTTCTATACCGCTTCCATCGAAAGATGGGAACACAATGGCTGCAGCGGTTTTCCCGTCAGATTACCATTTAAGTGGCTAGAGTGAATATGTTCATAATAAAAGTGAACTTTAACATCAACGATTGCGTCACTGTTTACCATCAGGACAGATCGAGGTCTAGCACTAGTTCAAAACAATAAAATAAAAAAACAACGCTCTTCCGGGGTGCCCTCTAAAGTGAAACTTGAACATTAACGTTATGCATTTTTGAATATGAATAAGGAACGGTTAGGGAATGCGATCGATTATTCGATCTATTGACGATCGAGTCATCAGTAGTCACCATCTTCTCTGGATGCGCATAGCAGGCTGTAGTATAAACATACATACACATTCGCGCAAGTACCATGCGCCGCTTAATCGAAATAGCAGGGACTGGCATGCATTTTCGCTACGAGATAGAAAGAGAAGGAGATCTTACGCCGCCTCGGCGGTCTACTCCCCTTGTTTTTTGTTCTGAAATCATCAAATGATTTCACCCGCTCCGTGTTTCTTCACTTGCCTGTGCGCCAGGGCTACGGTTTCTTTTGTTACAAACCCGCAACCCTGACCTAGGTGGCATCGGTCTTCGTAGACCCCGCCACGATGTGCTGACATCTCTTTGAGGCGCGCGTGAAACACAACGCGCCGTCGACCCGGGCTTGGTCCTTATCGGGCGGCGAGCAGGGGGCAGTTCGCTCATAAACGGGCTCGCAAATTTGCGCGGTTCACTTTTCCTTCGTCTTACGATTTTTCGATCAGAGTCACGTGTCCTGTCGCAAGTTTAACCTATCCCAAAAAAAAAAAAAATGCCCAACACTGCTAAGGAAGTTTTCATATGCCTTTGTCGCTGCAACAAAAGGAACAGCTAAATGCAACTTTTTTAATTTTATGATCGCATTTACTTTTACGGGACCAAGAATATTCACTAAAAATATAAATATAATTTATATATATAAAAATTAATAAAAAATATAATTAATATTATAATATTATATTATTATTATATTATTATTATTATTATTTGTTATTATATTATTTTAATATTATAATTAATATTATTTTTTCGTTCATACATAGCGCAATTAGCCTTTAACGATCTCACTTCTGGACAAAAGCTCTCATCTTAGTGAGAGGGTTGGTAGATGATACATGTCTTCGATTTTTCGGTTTTAGAACATGCAAAGACATGTTTGCCTTCACCGTTTTGAGGTAAGTGGTGATGAGATAATTTATACAAACTTCAACTTGTAAGTTGCGGTCGTTATCACTTAATTACAACCGCTCCACGATTTTGTGTGTTCGTTGAGCGTGAAAATCGTTAAGACACCAAAATGGCTGCTCAATTCAATTATTTCTTGCTGAAATTATATCTGGGGAGGTAATTCAAATTGAGATCAGCTAACAAAACAAAGACGGAAGAGGAAATTACCGATACTTCTAAGTAATGAAATTCTAAACGCCTTACTAATTACTATCTGTCTGTTAGGTACTTCGTTTGTTTACATTGGGTGTATATAATACAGGGAGATTTTGTCAAGTGGTCGTAGATGGCCTAATTAGAAACTATGAGGGATAGCGAAAAGTGCTCAAGGAAGGCAAGGGCTCGATTTTAATAAGAACTGTAGCTACCTACATCTTCTTGGTGGTAGGCCATAATATCGGCTGCCGGCAGAAGCTACCAGACAAAGTCTTGCCGCCAAGCGATTCGTCGTGTCCCGGTATGATATCTGGTGAAGCCGTACGGAGGACGCGTCTGAGCAGTTGTGTTGCGATGTGTGCCGGGTACGATGCGCCAAATGTTGTTGTGTAGGGAGTTTGGTCTTGGAGGGTCTTCAGGTGCAACATCGTTGGTCGCGTTGTTGGGTTTAGCATTGCATCACCTCGCTGAACTGCCGTCTTCCTTCCTATTCACTAAGTTTTTTTTAAGTGGATAGGCTTAATAAAATAGCGCGCTTTACCATCAACGATTGCATCACTGCTTACCATCAGGCGGGATTTCAAGCATTTTTTGCCAGCACCATGCCAACCACATGCGAACAACGCTAAATACTGACGAAAATACGAATTAATACGAAATTCTACATCTCGCAAGCAAAGTTCACTACGCAACTAGAACACATACAACTTCCCAACATCTACCGTTAGGTAAGTGCCCGCCTCAGGTGCAACATCGTTGGTCGCGTTGTTGGGTTTAGCATTGCATCACCTCGCTGAACTGCCGTCTTCCTTCCTATTCACTAAGTTTTTTTAAGTGGATAGGCTTAATAAAATAGCGCGCTTTACCATCAACGATTGCATCACTGCTTACCATCAGGCGGGATTTCAAGCATTGTTTGCCAGCACCATGCCAACCACATGCGAACAACGCTAAATACTGACGAAAATACGAATTAATACGAAATTCTACATCTCGCAAGCAGAGTTCACTACGCAACTAGAACACATACAACTTCCCAACATCTACCGTTAGGTAAGTGCCCGCCAGAATCTAAACGTGTCTGATCGGAGGATCCTACCTTTTTTATGGAGAAAGAGTGAACTTTACACCCTGTTCGTCATGCCCCTAAACTCTTCTTAATTAATTGAGACACAAAATACCAAAAAGCCATTAAGACAAATATTTACAAACAAGTTCGATTTTCTATCTCAGATGGGCCTGGAGGATGATATTATTTTGCTTGTATTTACAAAATATTTCGGAGACGCGACCGTCAAATTGAAAGGTCAATGAAATGTAATAAATACTAATAAATTCTATCTTTATCAAGCAAAATGTTTTTATATAGGGTTTTTGGGAACAGACACATCATTTGTGGTTCAATTACTTCAATATGAAAGTTGAAACACTTTCATATGAATTATATTGCGAATTGGGCCAGATTTTGACACCGGTCTCGCCTGGAGGAACGTGATGGATGAGGTCCCTGACCGAACGAAAAGCCCAAAAGATATCTATTCACTCTCATTTCGAAAGATAACATTTTTTTTTCCTCAAAACTCATTGGGGCATTTCTTTTTAGGGTTCCGTTTGTTTGAACTTTGTTGTCTGTCTGTCTGTCTGTCTGTCAAGACCCTTTATGTCAAGGACGCGTAGATGTATCAAGCTGAAATTCACATGAAATACTCAAGTTTATTGTCCCTTTAAGCTGTGAAAATATCAAACTTCTAAGCCAAGCCAATCAAAAGATACAGCCGATTATGTCGATACTTCCAACAAATTTTCGACACTCGCAAAGGAATCAAAACCTACTGATACTTCCCGTAAACTTAGAATCTTGAAATTTGGCCTGAAGAATTGTCATATAATGCAAATATAGGAAAAATTGGGAAAAATTTTTTAGTTATATAATATACCTAATAAAAATATTTTAATAAAATGAAACTTACTACCTTATTTCTCACGAACGAATAAAGGTATCAAATTAAAATTTATACCAAATACCCCTCTATCTATTGTCCCTTAAAGCAGTGAAAAAATCAAAGTTCTCCGTTAACGCGATCAAAAGATACAGCAGTTTATGCCGACACCTTAGACGAATTTCGGCGGAACTCTCGGTGCGCGAGTCCGACTCGCACTTGGCCGGTTTTTCTTTTCTTCTATGGCTTTGCACTGTTTGTGCACTTAGTCAAGGTCACGTGTTGATTAGGGTATATATCCGCTATGTTTCAAACGTAATAGATATACAGCAGCCATGGTTACTTACTGGTTGAATTAACCGGTAAGTCAAATGCCTGGCCTTGCCGGGTAAGGACCAGACCCGGGTCGAATGCGAGTTGTGTGTCACGCGCGCCTCTAAAAGATATCAGCACATCGTGACGGGGTCCACGAAAACCGATGCCTCCTTTTTTTTTCCGGGTGGAAAATCCTCACAGATGTCCGCCGCCCTCTTACTGACTAAAAATCACCCGGGTGTTCCATCTCACACCTACACCGGGGGTTGCGACAACTAATACTGCTTCCGCAACCCCCGATTGGTGCTTGCCTGCCACCGTGGGCCTCCTCGGGTCAGGGGGGAGTGAGGTGCAGGGCTCCCCCCGCGACGTCTAAGAGTGGCGCGCGTCGAACACTTCGCGCCGCCACCTCGGGAAACCGATGCCTCCTGGGTCAGGGTTGCGGGTTGGTTAAAAAAGAAACCATGGCCCTGGTGCATAGGCAAGTGAAGAAACACGGGTTGGGTTTTCAAATATTAGTTTAAGGACTTTGACATAACACTGACATTAGACACACGTTAAGCAGTTAAGTTTTTTGTGGTTATTTTTGTAGGGGGGATTATAATAAATGTATGAAAACCCTGGTTCTACATATATAATAACTACTACAAAAGCAGTATGTTTAAATGCAATAGCATTTAAAAAAAAAATATTATAAACAAGTCGTACAACAGTACATTTATGTAATAACATAAATGTACTGTTGTACGACTTGTTTATAATATTTTTTTTTATACTAACATTTACAATCTATATTCGTATTTTATCTGCTAAAAACTGTCAGCATTTTTTTAAAATTTTGTGTTATTGGAAACTAAGATGCGTACGCAAAATAGTACTAGGTATGTAATTTTGTTAGTGCCCAAGTTTTTAGACTGGCAACATGCCAACATGGTTATTTTCGATAAAAAAGAAATATTTTGCTCTCTGCTCTCCTCTTCCATCAAAAGCAATTTTTAGAATAAGCACAAGCGCGGCTTCTAGCTCCTCTGTAAATAACATAACTTCTTTTTGCTGCTTGCATCTGGTGAAGCTAAACGTGGTAAGTGTGTGTCACCCCTTATTATAGTGTGTAACCTTGCCTTTACACCCGCTGTTTGCGTTTGTGTGTTGTGTATGTTAAGGTAGTTATAGAAAAAAAAACTTCTTAGTTATGCTTATTGAGTGCTTATGATTTTTTTTATGATTTATTTATTATAAAGAATGGCAGTGATACATATTTGGTTACCATGGAATCCGTACAAGATTCTGAACCTCCAAGCAAAGAAACATTCCATTGGTTCTCAAAAAAATCTGCAGTTTCAAGAACAAGTGCAAAATATACGGTAAACATGAATGACAGAGTCTTTTTTTTTAAATCCTTCGAAAAATATCAACGCAAATCATTTACTTAATCCATGGTAACAGTATGTGCGTATGTACCTGCCAGCCTGTGCGTGTTACCTGTTTGTTTGATTTAGAGTGCCCAACGCTGAGAATTTGATCAAATGTCATTTATCATACACTCATCATTAATTACATCAGTCTAATATAAGTACATTGATTGACCGTGAACTTTGTCACATCACTAACACCTTATCGATTATGTGGTCCTGGTATTTTTTTACTAAACAAATTTAGATGTAATACAGTCTTCACACGTAAGTACCTACTTTATATACTTATTTCTATCTATCTATACTTGTAGAATATTATGATTAGAATAGTTTACCTGTAGATGTAGTAACTTTGTATCCTGTTAACTTAGTACAGTTCAATTCAAACTTCATGGCGGCTCTTAAGTAAGCTGCAAACTACCGTACCCCTCTCCCCCGCTGACTCGTGAATTTGTTACTGCGTGTGTTTCGAGCGGCTAAAGCTTGAATCCGGCTGTAACTAGTTTCGAGAAGGTCAGATTGGCAGTCGTTTCATCAAATACTAGTATTCATCTGCATGTTGCTATACTTACAAGGAGAATAGTTTTATTCCCACCTGAACATAGTTGAAAAAAGGCTGGACAGATGATAACCATCTCTAGTACATTATAACAGGCAGTAGGCTAATTGCGAGACATATTATCAGTAGCAATGTGTTACTTATGTTGTTAAGCAATAGTTATTTATGCCACCGTCAAGCAATGATAGCTATTGTAATATGAGTGAGAGTTTGGCACTATTAGGTACAATAGCTGTTTGCGACAGTGGCATAGAAAACTTTTTCTACGACCTTGAAATAAATGCTGATAAAAGTTAACAATGACGCGAAAATAGCGCGGCGCGCGCAATGTTGTTTAGTTGTTATAATCCCACAAATGAAAGGCAAAGGCAATTCATCCATACAGCCTAATAACATGCGATGTTAAGTCGTGACAAAATACGCGCGCTTTTTGGCATAATCATATATTGATTTTTTGATGCCATAAAAAAAGTTTCATTGTAGTACGGTTTACCCGTGTGGAAATTGTCACTGTAACACGACTTGGCAGGAATGAGTACTATTCAGATATGACTTATGGTTATGTGAGTCGTATAGAATCAAAAACAGCAATCTGACTTTTGAGCTATTAACGGTAATTAAGAAAAGACGTTTCATTATTACAAACAGCAATTTTTATTTAATGTGTTTTTGTAATTACGTATGTTTTAGATTTTTGAATTCAATATTTTAAGATTTGCATAGATTCGATTTGAATTAAATTAATAGTTAATAAATAAAATTATAAGTATGCTGTTTTTGATACTGACTTCCAAAGATTGCCGAGTATGATACTTAACAGTGATTAGATTGCTGTCTTTGATTCTTGCCAAGATGAAACTCACATAGGGTTGTCAAAAAACAAAATTTCACAATTTAAATAATCTTTTTATTTGGGTTGCTATCATTAAAGTAAAAAGAAAATCATGTCAAAAAAATTACACACGTAAAATTTCGGAATCTTCGACAGTCTTACTACAGTAAATCTCATCTGTAGCAGTTGTTTCCTGTAAAGTCTCCTGGCTTGCCAAGGTTTCTCTGTAAAACGTCAAATCCGGTAAACTTTCCCATTCCGTTCCAAAATGTTTTCGAAGTAATTTTTTCGAATGAATATCTGGAAAATAAATGAATCTTTAGAACTATTAAAGATAATTACGTACCTACCTATTGTTTACTTCACTTACTAAAGGTATTATACTAGTAGGTAATCTAAAACTTCAATCCAACGCACTTCAATACGACCCTTATTTATGTATTTATTACAGGTACTCTCTGCACTAATATTTGAAATTAACACGTGCAGACACGCACGTATTTTTTTATATTTTTTATTTATTTACGACATTCATGAATCGTTTGATGCTTATTTTGTGGGAATCAGTCCATTAGTTTAGATAAACTTTAGAATATACAAAGGTATACCCGACTGCTAATATCAATACACGCCTTCGTGCAGTCGGGTTAACTTAACTGTAGTAGGAATATTAATAATAATGTAATTAAAAGACTATAACTTTTAGAATCAAAAATAGAATGCATAGCGTAAAAAACTAATTTCGATTTTCTTACCAAAATATCAATCAGTCTATTCAACTAGTTAATATTATTTTGACAACCCTCGTATTAAAAATGGCATAACCTTACCTCGCACGTTTGTCGACATTTGTTTTCCAATTTTCGGGATCACTTTTCTTTTTTCTGGCATATCTATTGTTCATACGTGTGGGATGTACATCCATGTTAAGTGTTTTTAACTCCAAACGAATTATTTAACACTATTTTTGTAATAAAATTACAAAATACGCACACGGATCTTAACACAAAATTACTACAAACGCCTTCTTGACGTCATGATCAATGAACGCCTGTGATTGGTCGAAGCTAACAGATTGCTGTTTTTGAATCTCATCCTAAGCAGATTGCTGTATTTGATACCAATATGGGTTTTACGTTCAGGTTTTTGGTGGAATATTGCTGTTTTTGATACGATGTGACTAAATAAGTAAATAGTATTTTAAAAACATAGTGTTACCGTATTCATAACTCAAATTGCGTAAAACTGACAGATTGCTGTTTTTGATTCTATACGACTCATGTATTAAGCAAATCACCAAATGGTCGTAGAAAAACACATTTTTCCATTATATGGAGCAATGAATTTAAAATATGCTTCAAGATGATTAAAATTGAGTGTAATAGTATGTTACGTGGTAGCGTGCTAGTGTCCACAATTCATCGTTCAGCTAGAAATTCACTAAGAAAATTAATAATAAAGTTTTATTGACATAAAAAAGAGTTACAGTTAATTTGAAATCCTTACTTCCGTGCTAGGTGGTACCTGTGTTACAAGAGTCAGAGACTTCACTAAACGGTCAAAAAATGTTGTAAACATTCTTAATAATGTTAATGTCTGCATTTTCTAGTAAAATCTGCCAGGGTAGGTATAGTATGTGTTGACTATTATTATACCAAGAGTGACTGTGGAAAATACCGTTTTATTTGGATATCGCATATGAAATGTCAATCCGTCTCTGTATGAGAGGAGACCTGTGCCCAGCAGTGGGACGATAAAAAGGTTGATGTTGATGATGTTATGAAATGTTTGCCTTAATGTCAATCTTTAAACATATCACACTCTATTGCAACCGCCGTATATTTTAACTACTATTAATAATCAGTAATAGTAATTAACTATACTATTAATAATACTATAATATTGTCCTGTTCTACAGTTTCTGAAGTAATAAACTATACAGGTTTTTTATGATTCGATCATACAAGTTCGTATACTATCTTAATAAATATATGTTTGTGTTACACACAACCAATGCAGCTAAGTAGTAGAAAGTAGCTTGAAACTTCGAAGTGATTCCTTCATCTTATTAATTAACTTTTTCCTGTAGGCGAAAACTACTCATATACTCATAGGAACTATGGACAGCTATCAAACCGTGATTTCATTATAATAATTCTCACACCAGATCCCAGAAACTAACCTTTTGTATGTAGGTAGTACAGGGATACGAAACTATGTACATGCTATGGTATTGACGGCAATCCCTTCTTTGAGGAGGAGTGGCTAGAGAAGCGGCCCTCACTTTCCGCCTGATGCAGGTCCTCACCGGACAGAGCTGCTTCGGAAGGTTCTTGTCCTAGATAAGGCGGGAGGAACTGCCAGGATACATCGCCTTTTTTTTGTTTGTGATGGGAAATCATCAAATGAGCTCACCCGCTCTGGGCAGAGCAGAGGGGCGTGTTAGTGTAGTGAAAGTCAATTCAAGTTACATAGGTACCTGATACGCTTTAAGTAACAAAGAAAGTGTAAATAGTTAAGAGGAATTGTTGTACCCGGTTGGAACGAAATTGCTTTTGCACCTAAAAATCTACTACATAAGCAGAAAAAAAACGGCGGTAGACTGTTGTTAAAGACGGAACGTTATTTTTTGCCCCTCATTTTTAAAATAAGAAAAGTGGTAAAAAGTGGAGATTGGGACATTAATATAATGTTAACTCGAAGCCAGTAAAGTGACCTACTGAATGGTATGATTTCTTTTCTAAATAACATATGTAAACCAAAGTTATATTAGAATTAAAGTTGTGGAAAAAAAAAATCATATTTAAAAAGTGTGTCTAACGAACTCTATCCATGACCTACGACAACTCGTAGCGCGCTCGATACCTCCCGCGCCAACCGCTACTGCCCCCGTCGTCGCCCGCGCATTACTCACAACCCAGCGCGTACCAAGCACAAATTTCGACGCAACAAGTAAAGTCTCGTTGGCAGAGCGGTGTGTGTAGCAGCTTTACTACATTGCACGCCGTGGTCATCGGATCAAACCCCGCGCAAGTTGTAACGATTTTTTGGTATATTTAAAGTGAATATTCAAATTGTTTTAGCGGATTAGTGGAAATAAAGTCCAATAACTGATCGCTTATTATTGGTAGCTGCGGTTGGCAAAAAATGGCTAATATAGAAATTATAAATGGCTAATATAATATTACCTTCCGCCAACCATTAAGGGCAAAGTCGGTTGATAATATCCTAGATACCAACATAAGCAATAACAGCGCAATACTCGATAGTACAATGATGAGTTTGCCAAGTACTACAATGAATGATAGCGACGATGTTATTAGTTTTAGGGAAACCATAAAAAAGTTAAGCATGGAATTAGAAGGCGCCCACTTAGAAATCGAAAATCTAAATAGCGAAAATTTTAGACTGAAAATGGATATAGGTCAATATCAAAGAATAATTGAAACTTATAAAAAGGTGAACCTATTAGACACTAAAACCTTTTCCCCGAGGTCAGCGCGCAATAGAAATAGGCTAAGAACGAGCTTTATTTCTACTCCGACCAAGCTAAGTCTTCCGCCTTCAAGGACTCACCAATCAGACAATGCCTCAACAATACAGGCGTCAAGTGATGCTAGGAACATCTCTTTTAGTACGGCCGGCTCAACATCTAGTTTTGACGCAATACAGCCCGCTCAACCACAACTTTGCCAAAAGAGCAAGAAAGACGATCTTAAAAGGTTATATTCGATGGACCAACGAAAATCCCACCACAACATCACGGAAGATATTGCCCATAGAGGTTTAATTGACATACAAAAAGAGAATGACAAACATAATATTATAATCTTCGGTGACCAGCAGGCCCAGGGACTAAATAAAATTATGACTCGTACTAGATCAGACAAATGGAACGACATCTATAAAATTACTTCTTTCATCAAGCCCCATGCAACAAGTGCTCAAATTTTAAATAGCTGCAACGACGACCTCTCAAAGACATTGACCAAAGATGACATTATAATTTTAGTGATAGGGTCCAATGATAAAAATCCTTACTCTCTTATGACGGAATTATGTAACACACTATACAACGTGTAACATAAAGGGTATATACATAATAAAGGCATGGCATCTTTACATGATATCAAACGATATTGGAAGGGTTTTTTAATCCTATCTCTTTATGTTAGGAAGTTATGAGGAAAAACACCGCCTGTGATAGGCTACTATCATACTCGTCGCACAGAGATATTGAAGACATTTATCGGATTTTGGCAAGTAACGTGACGGGTAACGAGTAGTTATTAACGTATGTAGTGTGCTGCCACATTTGTTATGATTTGATTTTAAGAAACACACGAAACCGAAAATTTGGTCCAATTTTTTTGAGTATTTTATTTTGAGTTGAAACCCTTCCGATATCGTTTGATATCATCTAAAGATGCCATGCCATTGGTATGTATATACCCTTTTTGTTACACGTTGTATAAACTACGTAATAATACTGTATACATTACTAACGTTCAATATAACCCTTACCTGAACGAAACAGCGATCAATTACAATCTTGAGCTAATTCTTCAAAACTACAGAAATTGTAAATACGTAAAAATACACAATTCTGAATTTCAACATGATATCAGCGATACTTTCACGAAAAATTATCACCAGAAATATCTGGCACATTTATGTTTAAAATTGAACACTAGAATTGATTACAAGAAATACCAAGTGGAAATACTAAATCAATTTAAAAAGAAGCACGATATCGAGAACAAAGTAAATACACATAAGGCACCGCGAAAACATACACAAACCAAGATTACTGCCTTCTTTGACAAAATAAAGCAACACAAAAATACCAAAGAAACTGGGTTTTTTCTCGAACGAAAATAATAAAACGACTCTCACCTTAATTCATCAAAATATTGCTGGTGTACTTAACAAACAGGAATTCATCGAGGTAGCCATCGCGAACTTACAAAAGGAACTTGGTTCCGTAGATATTATATGTTTAACAGAAACGTTCCTTAAAAGCGGTTGTGAATCTAACCTTAGGATTAATAATTATAAGCTGGTATCCTTCTTTTCTCGAGCAAACCAACGCCGGGGAGGCTCATGTATCTTATTGAATAATAACTTACAATTCAGAACTTACAATTTAGAATAATAACTTACAATGAAATTAAAAATCTCACCCAACCTATCCCCCTTCAATTCGAATACTGTGCTATTGAAATTATTAAATTTAATCTAATAGTGGTATGTATATATAGAACACCTACACGTGATACATCGATATTCTTGAACAATCTGGAACAACTAACCAGTAAATTGTGTAACAAAAAAAGTAAAAAAGTTATCATATGTGGCGACTGGAATATAGACATACTGAAAACAAACAAAACGTCTAATGATCTAATTTCTATTCTCAATAATAACTATCTAAAAAACCACATAAAATTACCTACGAGAAAAACCTCATGCTTGGACTTAATTGTAAGTAACATACATGACGGTAAACCTGGACTTCACTATCTAGCGCTTTCAGACCATGAAACTGCACAAACAATAACGGTTAACTTAGTTACTGATTATCAAGTTAAAGACATGCACAACTTCTAGTTTAAAAGTATACGAGAACTCAGTGACGAAAATATGCTTAAATTTAAAAACTGCATGTTAAACCTATCGTTTTCTGAAGTATACGAAGCCCAAAATACAAATGACGCATTCGAGAAACTACACGATACAATTACCTTGTTTTACAATTTATGCTTCCCTATAGTGAAAGTCAAAAATACTTTAAAAACAATAAAAAATAGAGGTCCAACCAAAGGCATAAAAAGATGCTGCACAAAAAAACGGGCATTGTACCTTAAATATAACATTCAGAAACATAATAAAAAACGAAATAAGAAAATATATGACGACTACGCGCGAATATTTAAAAGATGTATAAATAATGCACAGCAGATTAATAGCATGCGCTACATTAATAAAGCCAAAAATACATGTAAGGCAGCATGGAACGTGATCAAAACAGAGACAAATAATATGACATATAATTCTGAAATTGACATTATTAATATTAATGGTAAAAAGTATGACAACCCGAATGAAATTTGTAATTTTTTTAATGAATATTTTGTATCCCTAACTAATTTCACAACAACTACTCATAAAAATATCCAGGACACTAAAATAACAATCCCTCAAAATCCAAATAGCATTTTTCTTACACCAGTGGATGAATCCGATGTTTACAAAATAATCCATAATTTAAGAAACACAAACTCGACTGGGTATGATGACTTAAGCACGAAAGTGCTAAAAATATGTGCGAAGAGTCTAATATCACCTTTAGCTTTCATTATAAACCTTTCCTTAACAGAAGGAGTATTCCCAAATCGTTTAAAAACGTCGGTTGTAAAACCTATACATAAGAAAGGTGACAAAACGAACATGAGCAATTACCGCCCAATAACTCTAACCCCCATTTTATCGAAAGTACTTGAAAAAGTTATGTGTATTAAAGTGGAGAACTTTTTAACGAAATATGAGATTCTTAAAAAAGAACAATTCGGTTTTATTAAGGGTAGCTCCACGGCTTTAGCATGTTTCTCGTTATTGAAACATATAACCGAAGGCCTAAATCAAAAATCAAAGATGAGCTGTGTATTTCTAGACATGACAAAAGCCTTTGACTATGTCTGTCATAGAACACTACTCACGAAACTTGCACATTATGGAATCCGAGGCAAAGCCAACGACTGGTTCAAAAGCTATCTTGCTGAAAGAGTGCAATACGTGGAAATAACTAAAACCTGTTAACAAGAGCAAAAAACGTTTCGGTCAGGACATAAACAAAATAATTATGGCACACCCCAGGGAGGGATTTTATCCCCGCTTCTCTTTTTGTTATACATTAACGACCTGCCCGAAGCAGTAGGCAAAGATTGCATATTATTCGCCGATGACACTACTTTAATAATCAAGAGTGAAAATAATACAAACTTGGAAAAGGATACCGTCCTAGCGCTGAACAATGCAGCAAATTATCTAATAAAAAATAACTTAAAAATTAATATTACTAAAACAAATATAATACAATTTCAAACATACAAATCGAATATAATAAATAATCTAGACATCCAATACAAAGACTCTAAACTAACTACTGTGGATAATTGTGTATTTTTAGGTATAACAGTTGACAAAAATTGCAACTGGAAACCACATATTGATAAAGTTGTTGTAAAAATTGATCGTTATGTTTATGTGTTAAAAAGGATTCGACAAACAACTAATCATGATACGGCAATGCTTGCGTATCATGGCTATGTATCGTCCGTACTTCGATACGGTCTAATAATCTGGGGGAACTCAGTGGAGGTTGATAGAGTGTTTAAATCCCAAAAAAATGCATCCGAGCTATCTGTGGAGCTCATTTTTTAGACAGCTGTAAGCCACTGTTTCAAAGATTAAACATCCTGCCTTTACCATGTCTATACATTTTTGAAACATGTACCTTTGTAAAAAGAAACTGCAATTTATTTGAAACTTTGGAAGACAGGCCAAATAGCCGAACACGACATAAAGACAGACTTCGTTTACCACAAATAAAATTAAAATTATTTAAGAAAAACTCATATTGTATGTCCATAATGATTTATAATAAATTACCTAATAGTTTACAAGAATTACCTTTGACATTATTTAAGAAAATGCTTTTAAACTGTTGTTGTCAAAGAATTACTATAGAATTAAGGACTATTTAGAAGATAAATTTATGGAATTTGGATAATGTAATTTTAACAATAAATTTGCACGCCATTTATGGCAGGATACGCTGGAAAAAATGTACTGTAACACCCTGTATACCGTATTTTGGCAAATAAACATTTTTGATTGATTTGATTGATTTGAAAATGCGTAGATTCGCATCCCTTTTTAGAATATGGGAAATCATCAATCAGAGATATTTTTTATTTTTTTTATTGAACAGTCTAACATGAAGAACACTGCTTACGAGAGTGTGTTACACAATTAACCTACTGGACGGAGATAAGATAGATAAGATAAGATACTAATTTATTTTGCTAGAATACGAGTATAAATACATTAGCTGGTAGTTTCAAATATTGTCCGTCATATTCAACCATTATCAGATATGCAAAAATGTCACATACTTAAGTCGCAAACTCAATAAATTATATTATAACAATTTTCTATTCAATAAGTTAAATTAAATTTCAATATTATTATTGAAATTTAATTTAACTTATTGAATAGAAAATTTAATAATTTATTTCATTTAATTATTTTATAATAATGATGTCGACGCAGAAGCTATAGAAATAGTAATATCAAGATAAAAACTAACTATGCCGTTAAAAATGTCAAGGTAGTCAATATACAATTAAATATGTCATCTAGTAAAAAAATGTGCAGATTGGAATCAAGTCAGAAATGGAACAAGATAGAAATTATACACGAGGAGCTGCAGTCCATTATTATCTGACCAGTTTATCCTCCATCCTCTCTGTGGGACAGCACTTTAAGAATAACGTCGACACTCTAGGGGCCTTTTTATGCAATTACAAGATGAACACATTCATTAGGATGTAAATACATTATTATAATTATATTGTAGATATATATTTTGCTATATATTTACGTATGTAAATAAAGTGGTGATTTCTTGGTATTACACAAAGGCATGTGTTTAATCGTACCTACCTGTAATAATTCTCAATCATCATCATCAAACTTCTTATCGTCCCACTCGTCGGGCACTGGTCTCCTCTCATAGAAAGAAGGTTTGAGCGTAAATGCTCAATGCGGGTTGGCGATTTCAAACTTAAAGTCCAGGTTTCCTCAAGATAATTTCCTTCACCTTTTCCCAATGTTGCTTAATAAAAACATCATCGGACGTAGTAGAACAGTTTGGAAGTTCAGTGATAATACATATAGATTTAAGAGCCCTTCCACATCATCATCATCATCATCATTACAGCCGAAAGACGTCCACTGCTGGACATAGGCCTCCCCCAAGGTTCTCCACGACGAGCGGTCCTGCGCCTCCCGCATCCAGCGGTTTCCCGCGACCTTCACCAGGTCGTCGGTCCACCTTGTCGGGGGCCTACCCACGCTACGTCTTCCGGTGCGTGGTCGCCACTCGAGAACCCGTCGGCCCCATCGGGCATCGGTCCTACGGGCAATGTGTCCAGCCCACTGCCACTTTAGTGTTGCAATTCTTCGGGCTATGTCGGTTACTCTCGTTCATCTGCGGATCTCCTCATTCCCGATTCGATCGCGCAGTGAAATCCCAAGCATAGCCCTCTCCATTGCCCCTTGAGTGACTTTGAGCCTTCTTATAAGGCCCATTGTTAGCGACCACGTCTCTCACTCGCATTTCCACATTTCATCATAATTAACCAGTAATGTTAGGTAAACCAATAATGTTCCCGCTCCTGGGACACTGGCCTCTGCTTGGTGAGAGGAAGTGGACCGTAAGCTATATCACGGGCTTAGTGCATGTAGGTAGTCACATGCCTTCAGAGTTTTTGCCTCTAGGACCGGTTTGAGAGCAATGGTAATAAAATGATTTATACAGAAAACTTTTAACAAAAAAATAGAAACCGGCTTCAACTTCTTCGACTTCGTTTTTATTTCATGCTTTTCAGTGTCTTAGTCGAAATTCGAAATTGACTTTTTCACCTAATAACAATAGTGGTAGCGATAACCCTTGTTAGAATAAGTTTTCATCAATACGAAAAAATAACCCTATCTCAAAAACTCCTGAACCGATTTTGATGAAACTTAAAGTATTCCCTAAGTTGAATAATACATAGTACAACAAAAAAAGAATTAGTTAAATCGGACTTGTAGTTCCGGAAATATGCGCGCACAAACAAAAACATACATACATACACTTGAAATTTAATTTACATACATACGGGTCGAATTGATGACCTCCTTTTTTTGAAGTCGGTTAAAAATGAAATGCTTGATGGGGTTTGAAATTACGACCCACAACTTGTAAGCGTCGATAGCACTAGGCCTCTGTTGTGCCTCCACACTAACCTCCCACAGATTACATAAAGCATTGAACTTAGTCAATAAAAATAACACCATAACAGAAAAACAAAAGAAGGAAAGGTATTCATAACTGTCTTTGTAAGTTCCCAAGGCTGCCATATAGCCCGCGGGTAACATATAAAATTCTATGAAAGTTTTGTAGAATCTAATTTCAGAAAATAGATCGAACTTTTTCGTATAAAAAAAAAACGACTAGAAGATTACAGTTTTAGTATACCATATAACTATATAAAATAAAACGTATATTTCGAGAAAACATAAAAAATACTATGCAGAGTTCACCCAAATACAAAATACACAAAAAAAGGTAATAAAAATACAGTAACAAAATAACAATGTAGGAAACAAACGCCCTGCTGACATCAACATGCCTGTCACAACAGTGCCGCCGTATATATGGGCCGAGAGACGAGACATCGAGACGATGACGACAACTTGTAATACGTTTATGGAGAAAAACTGTATATTATATTCTGATGTCTGACTATGGTTTTGCTCAATAAATGTCTCATGAGTGTTTTTCTCAATAAATGTCTCGTTTCAAGGTCCATTTCAGAATTAATTCCCGGTGATGTCATCTGTCTGAAATTGGACGTAGTTATGCGAAATGGAACCAACCCATAAAAACCGGTTTTTGAGTTAGTGTACATGGCATCTACACATTAACTTTCCTTTTAAATAATGGGTATTTTCCTGTACTTTTCTGCGGCTTGGATATTTTAACTACTGTCATGTTATTTTAATATATCAATTTTACTTCAACCTCTATTTTCTCAAAAGCAAGTTTTTGGGGCTGGATTCATTTTGTATAACTACGTCCTAACGTTGAAATGGGCCTTGTTAGAGCAGGAGTGAAGGAGAAAGATAATTGGAACAAGATAAATTTTGGAAGTTTCAGCAATATCAAGTTCTGACACCTATTCGGAAAAGACCATTTAATAATAAAAAACATCAAAAGAGATTAAATAATAATTACCTAGTATACCATTGTAGTAGAGAGCAGCAATCTCACACCACATGATGCTATAGATCGCGCGAAATTGAGAATAAGCAAGAAAGCGGACCCTGGGCTCAAACGCAAAAGTCGCGGATGCAACCGGCAGCCTAATCGCCGAACACATTTTTGTCAAATGATTGCGACTAAATGGGATCATTTGGACCGCAGTTGATATTATTTTACACTAAAATTATCTCTTTCTCTCTCTCTAAATTTAGCTCTAGTGCTATCGGCCGCGAGTTACAATTTGATGAGTTACGACCTACGTAGTTTTAAATCCTGTCAGGCGCTTTACTTTGTGTACATTTTTTCATCACCAGTGCTCTCAAAACGGTGAAGGAAAACATCGCAAAACTTCGTAGACATGTGACATCTACCAACCCGCACTGGGCCCGCGTGATAGATTACGGCCCACTCCTTCTCACTGAGAGTCCCAGGGGTGGGAACATTTTAGGCTGATTATGTAATGTATGTATTTATTAGGACCGCGTTAGAAACGTTTCGCTTTCATTTGTAGCTGTTTTGGCATTAGGTATAATTACTTTATCTTATCGTTAAAATTTTGTACGACATGAAGTATACCTCAACAGAGAAAGAAAGACAGGAACGCAAATTCATATATTTGCGGCAAGAATAACGCAAAAAAGAATACAAATTCAAAAAGAAAACAAGGTGGGAGTAAATAGAATAGAATACTGTTTATTATGTACACCATATAGATTACAGAACATAAATAAAAATATTTTACAAAGGGTGGCACAATGGTCGGTCACATCCACGCAAAACGTCCATCTATCAGCATTATGCTATATGATATTAGAGTATTATGATGTCCCCGAGAGCTAGTTTACAGGGGCAGCCACACATAACTTTTTCACTTATTGACAATAGACGAAACGGAGCTGCAATTAGAATATGTTTTGTGTACGAGTATGTTCTATATTTTAGTTCAGGATCTTGAAATCGAAATTCGCCGAAAAGAATCCGCTGGATACGTTAAGGACACGCCCTTTGTCATATATATATATATATATATATATATATATATATATATATATATATATATATATATATATTAATAATTATAATCTAGCGCTTGACTGCTTACTTTACTTTACTACAACATAATTAAACCTAATGAATGGGAAGGAAGACGGCAGTTGAGCGAGGTGATGCAATGTTAAACCCAACAACACGACGCGATGCTGCGCCAGAGGGAGATGTCATATCCAGTGGATTCTTCCGAAGTACTTAAATAACTTGACATAAATTCAACGACATGGTGAGTGATCGTAAATTACTAGTTGTATACGAGTTTGCAACTACTAGGCAATAACGTCTGAATGTGCCTTTTATAATCATACATCACGAAGTTTAGGAGTTACGAGTCTTTGTTGGATGAGCTGTCGTTCGAGTGTGTCGAAATGTTTCTGTGGAGTTTCTCTCTAGGCAACATCGTCACGTTAGACAATTTTGTAGAATAATGATTTTTTTCTTTACAAAGAGTTGATAAGAGGAAGTCTGAAAGTGGCACCGGTAGCTGAAAAGTTGTGTGGAAATCGGTTGTCATGGTACGGGCATGTGTTACGGAGAACTGAGGAGCATGTCGTGAGGAGAGTCTTAATTATGAATGTTGATGGCTATAAGAGTAGGGGAAGACCAAAGAAACGATGGATGGAATGTGTGAAGGATGATATTATGGCTAAGAAGGGGTTGACTGCCGAGATGGCTTCTGATAGGGATGCATGGAAGAAAAAGACATGTTGCGCCGACCCCAAATAAATTGGGATAAGGGCAGGAGAATGATGAATGATTTTTTTCTTTTTTTTACACACAGATTGAACTAGCCCCAAAGTAAGTTCGAGACTTGTGTTATGGGATACTAACTCAACGATACTATACTTTATAATAGATATATATATATATATATATATATATATATATATATATATATATCTATATAGGAAACATCCAAGACCCATACCAACCAGGAAAAGATCGTTTTCCATCATGACCTGGCCGGGGATTGAACCCGGGGCCTCCACGTTGCAGGCAAGCATGTTGACCGCTGCGCCACGGAGGATGACAACACGAATTTATGAAGAAAACAAATCCGGTTGGCTCTCTGAGTGTGTAATGGTTTGGTAGCCAGGAGCCTTTTTTTTCCGGGGTGTTAATTCTCATAGGATGTCCGCCGCCCTGGGGTGGGCGACGGGGTCTGTCAGACTTTTACTGACTAAAACCACCCCGGTGTCTCTTCTATCACGAGTGCGCGTGGGGCCGCGGGAGTCTAAATTCTTCCACGGCCCCACACTCTCATGCTGGCCCGGTCTGTCTGGGCCTCGTCTCCTGCACGGGGTAGTGGGGTGTTAAACTAGCCCGTGCATCGCCTCAGAGGCGCGCGCCGACGCGCGCGCACGCCTCCGCCTCGGGCTTCATCGAATAGGGGGCGGGGACTTCCCCATGTCCCTCGCCCCTGGACCTATTCATGGGGGGCGGAAGAGGGTGTTATCCGCCCTTCCTCGCCACCCGGTGCATCTTCTGCGGCCCGGGAAGGGAGTTGTGATCTCCCTCTCCCGTTCCGCAGCTTCCTTCTGCGACATCACGTCCTCGCAGAAGGACACCACCGCGTCCCACGACTCTGCGCTGCCGACCATCCTCCGCACTACTGCCGGTAGCGTCAGGTCGCCTCCTGCTTCATTTGTGAGGATACGGCGCTGCTCCTCCCAAGCTACACACTCGGAGAGCGTGTGCTGCGCCGTGTCCTCCCCGCATTGGCGCAGAGGTGGCACCGAACGTCCGACTCCCTGCCTAGGCGACGCAGGTACTTGCCGAAGCAGCCGTGCCCCGGCAGTACCCGCGTCACCCTGAACGACAGGGAGCCGTGCCTTCTCTCGAGCCAGTCGTCGAGTACTGGCCGGATCGCCTCGACGGTATCGAGGCCGGCGGTAGATCGCATAAGCCTCTGCGGCCAGTCCGCCACCAGGACCTAACGAAGCTCCTCTCGGCGCAGCTCGATCTACCGCTGCGCCGGACTGGAGCCCCGTGTCCGCTCTTCCTCGAGCCATCGGTACAATGACGTGAGTACTCTCGCCTCTAGGTCCCAGGGCGGGGATCCGGCCAGCGACGATACCCGCGGACGACCCTGACGGCCATCGCCCTCTGCGGCTCTAGTTAGGCAGTTGGATCAAGGGCCTCAAGGGGATTCAAAAGGCAGTACTCCTCGATAGGGCCCGCATCGTGAGGAGTTTCCTGTCTCTGGGACCCTAACCACCGGTAGCTTGGACCCTGCTCCCGATATCGGCGGATCCGTTATCACTTTTCTATTGCCATCAATTGGGATCATTTCGAAGAATATTGTGAATCCATTGCTCCAAAAAATGAGTCTGCTCAACAACGCAATGAATGTTGTTGAACTGTCAAAATGAAACTCATTGCTACTGACAGCGAGTTACGCAATTACCCTGTGGGTACGAGTGTGACTCGCACAAGAAAGCAAATAATTACTGTACCAGGCGGCAAAACATACCAACGTTTTTCTTGTATAGGGTCTTCAAATAAGAAATGTGATTAATTTTTTGTACTATGTCAACATTTTTCTTTTTAAAGTGGTAATAGAAATACAAATGAAAATTCTCTTTGTATACCTATTACATTTAATGAATTGCAGCCCGTTGACACATAGCCTCGTGCCCCGTGTAGTACCGGGCTTAGAATAGTACCATCCCATATCCTCCCGTGGGTGTCGTAAGAGGCGACTAAGGGAACTCACCAGGGAAGCGGGCAGCAGCGCTTCTCCTGTGGATTATCAAACTACTGCGATCTCCAATCCGCCTGCCAAGCGTGGGGATTATGGCAAACCCTCCCAATGTAACGAAAGCCTTGGGGGACGCCTACGTCCAGCAGTGGACCTCTATAGGCTGAAGAAGAAGACATATAGATGAATGGAAGAACAGCGATAGCCTAGAAAAAGGATTATATTGTCACCCTTTGGATAGGGAACCTGAAATTAAATCACCCGAAATTGAAAGTCATTTTTATACAGCCTAGGCTGAGAATCAGTCTTTTTTAAACGTCAAAGTTACTTAAGACGGTCCCCTAATATACCCATCCCTTCTCTTAGGAAGGAAGAAGAAGTAGCTAAATAATCCTAAACGGGTGTTGTTCTGACGAATAATTGCCCGACGTTTGATGTCGGGAAGTTGTATTTAAGCTAGTTGTGCGGTTACCTCTGTTTGTGAGATGCAGAATTTGCATGACGTCAATATGTCGCGTTTTTCGCACGTGACTTAGTAGATACCTCTCCAACACAAATAAGACATAAACCGCGTCAGAATTCCAAAATTAAAGTACTTTCAAATACGATCCTGATCTTTTTTCGCAAAGTGTAAAAGTATAATCATTTTGGATTATCTTTGGAACAATTGAATTTATACTGTTGACAGTAAACTGTCAGAACAAAAGTTTCGTGCACGTCGCTCTTACACTGTGCTCGTCAAAAGTAGCCCTGGAGTACCTTAACTTTTTTGACGAAGTTTCTTATTGGCGCAGAAACGGGCGAAGCGACTGTAGGAGAACATTTTCCATGAAATTTCCATTGAAATTGGCGCCGATTTCTTTGTTTACTAATATATATATAAAAAAAAAATAGGTTAGTCTTGACTCTATTTTGACAGCGTCCGTGGAGTAGCGGTAGCGAACGGGCCGCTGTGCAATGAGGCGAGAGTTTGATCCCCTTACAGTGCAAAATATTTGTATGCATGAATATGAATATTTGCACTAGTCCCGGTTGCCATACTAACTTCTAATGGCAGTCGTTACGGATTGTTGGAGCCCTCAAAAGCCCAACAATTGGTGTAACTGCAATGCTTCGATAGCGCCCTTGGGTTTTTTAAAGTAGGTACTAAATATCTAAAAATCTACCTAGTTTTTCTCAACTAATGGAGTCGTCTGTACAGTTAACTACAGCGTCTGCCTATCTACGTAACCTCCACAACTCTTCTTCTTATTCGGCCTATAGAAATCCACTGCTGGGCAAAGGCCTCCCCAAAGCTTTGCACAATGACCGGTTTAGTGCTGCCCTCATCCAACGGCTTCTCGCGACCTTCACCAGGTCATCGGTTCACCTTGTTGGGGGCCTCCCTACGTTGCGATTTCCGGTACGGGGCCGTCACCCCAGAACCTTTCTGCCCCATCGGCCATCGATTCTACGAGCAATGTGCCCTGCCCATCATCATCATCATCATCATCATTTCCAGCCGCAAGACGTCCACTGCTGGACATAGGCCTCCCCCAAGGCTCTCCACGACGACCGGTCCTGCACCTCCCGCATCCAGCGGTTTCCCGCGACCTTCACCAGGTCGTCGGTCCACCTTGTCGGGGGCCTACCCACGCTACATTTTCCGGTGCGTGGTCGCCACTCAAGAACCCGTCGGCACTATCGGGCATCGGTCCTACGGGCAATGCGTCCAGCCCACTGCCACTTTAGTGTTACAATTCTTCGGGCTTGTCGGTTACTCTCGTTCTTCTGCAGATCTCCTCATTCCTGATTCGATCGCGCAATGAAACCCCAAGCATAGCCATCTCCATTGCCCTTTGATTGACTTTGAGCCTTCTTATAAGGCCCATTGTTAGCGACCACGTCTCAATTCCATAAGTCATCACTGGCAACACACACTGGTCGAAGACTTTTGTCTTCAGACACTGCGGTGTCCCGCCCACTGCCACTTAAATACTGTGTGTCATTTACGTTGTTGAGCAGACACTCAACATATGGAGCAATAGATTGGCAATATGCTTCAAAATGAATCCAATATATAGTAAGAGTATTGTAGCGTTACCTACAAACGCCACAAATAAACAACACGATATACTGACATCATACGGATTCTACATCTCGCAAGCAGAGTTTACCGTGTAACTATCATACATCATCATCATCATCATCAGCCTCTACTCGTCCACTGCTGGACATAGGCCTCCTTCATGGCACGCCAACAAGCTCGATCTTGAACAGTTCCCCGCCAGCCACTACCAGGCACCATTTTGATGTCGTCGCTTCATCTTGCCGAAGGGCGTCCTACGCTACGTTTGCCGAGACGCGGATTGGAGGACTTGTTTACCCGAACGGTTGTCCGTCCTGCGGCATATGTGACCAGCCCATTGCCACTTCAGCTTGCTAATCCTCTCAGCTATGTCGGACAATAGCATACATACAATTTCCCAACATTAACCGTTAGGTAATTGCCCGCCAGACATTACACCCGTCTGGTCGGAGGATCCTCCCTTTTTACGGAGGATGAGTGAACTTTGCTCCCTGCTTCTCATACCTCCAGTGTGTATCTTGAGTGTAAATTTTGAATGTAAAACTGTTTTTCTATAATACAATTGTCAGAGGTAAATGTTATTCCACGGATAAACGGATCAGGTTTTCGTAAAATCAGCTCTAAGGGAGCGTTCCACCAAACTTTTATAAAATGAATGTCTTATACCAAGAATAAACATCGAAGTTTTGAGAGTTTCTGAGAGTTATTTCGTATTGGAATTGTCAGATATCGATTTTATTCCGCAGTTACTATAGATATCTGACTTTGGTGAAATCAGCTGTAGGTTAATATTCTGTGAAAGCTCTTCTTTAGGTGATTAATAAACGTCCAATTTTTTAATTTATTTTTCTGTAGTATTAATTAGTTGATTTGATTATGATCTTACTTTTTGCTTTTATCATCATAATTTAGTCGTAAGATGTCTTTAACTGGGCAAAGGCCTACCCCAAACTCAGCACAACACACGCTCCAGGAAGGCCTTGCGTGGGTCTCGGAGCAGCGGATTCTTGTTGCCAGGATCTGGCAAAACTAGAGGGCTATGCTAGCACTCCGTTACCTTGGTTCTCCTGTGGATCTCTTCATTTTTGATTCGATCACGCAGGGAAACTCCAAAGCACAGCCTTCTTCACTATTCTATTATTGCCCTTTGGGGGACTTTTGCTCTTAAATTTGCTTTACCTACATATAGGTACGTAAAATATATTTATAGTTGGAATGAAGCTTTGTACGCAATGCTTGCTTTATTTCTGTAAAACATGCTTGCTTCAAACTTTAAGGAGTTCATTCTGTGAATTTAACTGTTGCATTTTAGAAAGTTATGAGCTGTTGAAAACTATTCTTGTTATGGTTTTTTCAAGTAGTTAATATAGTTAACTTGTTAAACGCTTATAAGTACTTATATACTGTTTTCTATCAAAGCATACTTAGGGTGGGTTGTTTCATATCCACTTGTTGCACGAGCATACATATTTACGGTAAGGGTCAAAAGTGAAGTGCCACTTTTAACACATTGTAAAATACAATAAAGTTCAAAAGTGGTAATCCACTTTTGACCCTTACTGTAAGTCAAAAATAGTGCTAAATATCGTCAAATTTAAAACAATGTTATTTCATAACGTTACGTTAACTAATCGTTTGAAACAACCAGCCCTTAGTAGTAGTTAATTAAAAAATGTGTGTTTAAAATGAATGTGAAAGCAAATGTTCATGGAGTGTTACATAACTTCCGCATACGATTATGCTTTTCTGGCTAATCATGGCGTCGATTTCCTTGTTTACAGTCTAAACCAAATCTAAGTTCACTGAATCTTTTTCTTTCTACTCTATCGAGAAAAGGCCAGGAGATAAGATATTATACTGTTAAGATGGCATCGCCCGCTGTTTTACACGCTTCTTTAATCATCCTATTAGATATTTTATCTTCACCTGATGATTTGTTGACCGGTAGTTTACTAACATTATTTATAAATTCGTCATTAGATAGTACGTCTGACATTGGTGATTCAGGTGACAGTGAGCGGGGCACATAGCTCGTAGAGCCGATGGCCGATGGGGCAGAAAGGCTCTTGAATGGCGATCACGTACCGGCAAGGGCAGCGTCGGAAGATCTGGCCAAAAACGCAGGGAAGCACTGGATGCAGGCCGCGTCCAACAGTTCTTTTTGGAAATCCTTGGGGGAGGCCTATGTCCAGCAGTGGGCTTCATGTGGCTGAGATGATGATGATGATGAAATTTAGATACTCTATAGACAGTTTGGACGTGATTAAAAACATGGCATCTAAAAATATGCCAATTGAGGTTAGACGTGGACTAATTTGTCTTCTGTACTTTTCATACAGAAAGAAGATGCATGGAACTTGAATTTAGTTTAGTTTATAAGAAAAGGAATCGGCGCCATTTTCATTCGAAGTCTGTTCCAATATAATTCTGGTCGATGATTAATGCTACTGCTAATGTGGAAACTGTGTAACAGTCCAACACACTTTTAAATCAAAATAATATCACAACTCCATACAGTATCCTAAGCGTGTTTTAATTGGGTTGTATCCTAAAAATTAATTTAATGTCCATCAGATAGATTTGTAAACAATATTGAACACGTACTTTTTATTTTTTCTTTCATTCAAATACTTAGGACGATATATTGATTTGAAATGTCGCATGACGTCACGCCGTGGTACAAAACATACCACGGCGTGACGTAATTAGCCCCCACCCCGTAACTTTAATACGCTATATCTCAGTAATTTTTGGTAATTTGGACAAAATAAAAAATACGGGTCTTCATTTTTTTTATTATCTATAAGACGGACTATTTTTTTTTTATTTTCGTACCTTGGATACATCCCTATTCTTGTGGTGATACCTAATACCTATGTATTTTTCATAGAATAAAAGAGTTACCTTGGTATTAAATTAGAACATTGTTTCAGATGACGAGTTTGGGGAGAAGTCAGTTTCTGTTTTACTGGATGGCGAGGAGTCTGAAATGATATTTATAGACCATCCCAGCGCTGAGATGTCGGTATGTTATTAACCGTTTTATTCTCTGAATCAAACCTGAAAAACCACTTTGTTTTTAACATTTTGTTAAAAACTCTTTTTTTTTTCTTCCCATAAGAGCCGATGTATGAGTATTCTGCCAGTGTCATGTGGAGAACATAAAAACTCATTCACTTCAAAGAGAAGGGTTCTTATTGACATATGCTTAAATTGATACTGTTACGTTGTTAGAAATTTCTTATTAACATGGTAATAATGTCGTGGTGGTCTAGTGGTTAAAACGTCAGCCTCTCAACTATGAGTGCGTGGGTTTGATTCCAGGTCAGGCAAGTACCAATGTAACTTTCCTAAAGTTACATGTACTTTCTAAGTATATCTATGACTGAAGGTGGAGGAAAACATCTTGAGGAAACCTGGACTTTAAGTCTGAAATCGCCAACCCGCATTGAGCAAGCGTGGTGATTACGCTCAATCCTTCTCTGTATGAGAGGAGACCTGTGCCCAGCAGTGGGGCGATAAAAAGGTTGATGATGATGATGATGGTAATAAAAAATAAGAATAATTGATTATAATCCTACCTTCTCTATTGAATCTTAGAACATCATTTCTACGTTTATAAAAACATATAGTTTTTCCAAATAAGAAGTGATATCTGTAATATAAATACACGTAGTAAAAATGAAATTTGGATTAACCAAAACTAGCATGTCATCTCTTACAAACATCGTCACAGTCGCTTTACAAGTATTGAATGCAATTGCGCGTTAACAGAACTAAGTGATAAAAAGTTCAAAACCCTTATCAAACGTGTTTGTTTGAAAAATACATGTATTATGAGATTAAAGATTACGTTGTAGACAAGTTAGTTTGGTAATGATTCCAAGTCACGATGGTTTATGAGGTGCCAGGGAAGTCCCATGTGCTCCCCTGGCACCTAATAACCTATAAACCATCGTGAAATAAATTAAAACGAATTCATGACGGTACCCCTTCATGAGTTACATATTATTTTTTGAATTTTCAGCAATGAATCTACACATTAATTGCGTAAGACAATATTACTTTCAATTTGAAACATATTGCTAATACATAGCTTTATATCTTAAAAAATATGTTTGCTGAAAAACTTAAACAACGCAATGTATGTTGTTGAACCGTCAAAATGAATTCCGTTGCTACTGATAGTGTATTACGCAATTACCCTGCTGGTAGCTGACGTAATCAGAGTTTTGCTCATTGCTGAAATTCTAAGAACACGCTCGTTATAGACATACTTACCTGTCTCTCTTTCCCCGTGGTATTACACCCAAAGGTTGTCTCTAAGAGATTGCTCTTAGCGATGACGCCCATTGTGTCACCCTTTGTAAAATCTTCGTATTTATGTTCCGTAATTTATATTGTGTACACATATAACAAGAGTATAATGTTCTATTCTATTTTATTATTCTATTTACCCTTTGTAAAATCTTCATATTTATATTCCGTAATTTATATTGTGTATACATAAAGAGTATAATGTTCTATTCTATTTTATTATTCTATTTACCCTTTATAAAATCTTCATATTTATGTTCCGTAATTTATATTGTGTAGGGTAGACTGGGTACGGTTGTGACAATTTTCAAATGATTGACTATAGCTTTTTATTTATGCTATTAATCTGAACAAAAAATGTATTCTAATGAAGTTTATTCATTGCTTAACGTATAAACATGAAAGTATATGTGTAAATCAAATGGTTAGTTCATAAAATGAAATTTAAAAAAAAAGGTAAATTGTCACAACCGTACCCACCCCAAGGGCGGTTGTGACAGTACTGGGGGTCAATAGTGACACGATGAAAATACTGTAATATGATCACAAAACAAGATAAAAATACTCTAAAATGCCAATAAAAATGCACTTTAATTGCAAAAAATATTTATTTATTTTTATATAATAATCAACTAAATTATACTTTCCTAACAAAAGAAATAAAATCTTTGAACATTTTAATTTCTTACAACATATAAGGCACTATAGGATCTTTGGTTACAATCAGTAGTCTTCATTAGTACAGTCAGTCTTCATCTATACCCACTATTTAAGTACCTTAAAGTATTTATAACAGTCTGCACTTAAAATTAGTTAAAGCGGACTTAACAAATATAAATATATTAATCATGTTCATAATCACATTAGAACTTAAACTCTATTCTATTTTGAAACTAAACTCAAAACATAACAACGTGCTCAAAATCTTTTAAACAGGAACTCAAATATTTTTTTAGAAATGTAGCATGTGAAAATTTATAAAAGTAAGTTTGACAACTAATCTAATCCGACTCATCACAGTTGTGACAAATATAATACCGACTACCATCTGTACAGTCTACATGGGCCCAAAGGTTACACTTTCCTTGGCATTTAATCCATTTTTCGCCAGGCCTACTTTCAGAATATGGACCAAGGCATACCAAACAAAAATATTCTTCTTCATCTGATATTGACGGTGATTGTTTCCTTTTCGTTGCTTTACCTTTTCCTTTTCCTTTCGGCTCATTGAGATTTTTTTTGATGCCCTTTGCCTTCAGTCGTTTTTCTTTTGCTTCATATTCTTGCCTGACTGCCTCTTTTTCAGGCGTGTCCGTGTAAATCGTAGACTTCTTGGTTCTAGGTCCTCGCGTTTTTTCACTTGCCGCGTACCATGTCTTGCAATGACTTTATCAGGTTTTTGGACCGTAGTGACGCCTGTTTGTCGACATTGTAGATATCCTGTGGCTCGTAAGGATGTCTATCCATAACAACTTGCAAGTTGTCGTAAAAAGCTTCCACATTTGTTTTATTAAAACTAGTTGCCCTTGAAAGGCTTGTAGCTTGAGCTACTCGAACAGATAGAGAAGGATTTCTATTCAGGAATGAACGGAACCATTCTTCGCCTGCCATCTCATTCTCAGCCCAAGTAGCAGGTCGCTTTAGGTTATATTGAGTTGCAAGCTCAAAAGCCAACTTCCGCACCTCTTTCGGAGTAAGTCCGAAATAAATGTCCGCGCAACGCTGTAAATATTTTGACAACTGCTGCTCTTGTTGTTCGGAAAACACTTTATTGTGAGCAACATACCCCATGCTAATGCTATTGTTTTCATTATCGCCCGTGCTGGCATTATCGCGTTTTCGAACATACCTTAATAGTGACATGCGATTAACATCATGCATTTCCGCAGCTTGTCGCAAAGAAGTCCCGCGTTTAGTTTCTTTGTAAGCATCTTCATACTGATTCAAGCTGCACTGTGCTCTTGTAGTCTTTCGTTTGCGTATTCGAGGCTTCTAAAACAATAAACAACCGCTTTTACTTATGTCACAACCGTACCCAGTAAAAATGTCACAACTGTACCCACAGATCGTTTTAATAAAAGAAATACCACCACGTCAAAACAAAATAACCTACAATAAATGTAACCACTGATATTACACTGCTATTTGATTTATATCAATGAACAACACTCAATACCCTATCAGTATACATGTAATGGCAATTACGAAATAATAATGAATCAAAATACTTACTTTTTGCGTTCAAAAATCAAAATGTGCTCCTGGTCACGTACACTCTGCGCGTCGGATGACGCAACACTGTGACACAGGTTGAGACGTGCAAGGTGCCCGTCTTTCCCCTTGCACGCCCCCCGCTAATCCCTATATTTTCGACAATACAGCGACTGTCACTACCGTACCCTGGCACAACCGTACCCGGGGTATAATGTTCTATTCTATTTTATTATTCTATTTACCCTTTGTAAAATCTTCATATTTATATTCCGTAATTTATATTGTGTATACATAAAGAGTATAATGTTCTATTCTATTTTATTATTCTATTTACCCTTTATAAAATCTTCATATTTATGTTCCGTAATTTATATTGTGTATACATATAAAAAGAGTATAATGTTCTATTCTATTTTATTATTCTATTTACCCTTTGTAAAATCCTCATATTTATGTTCCATAATTTATATTGTGTATACATATAAAAAGAGTATACAGTTCTATTCTATTTTATTATTCTATTTATATTAGCGATATTCTTCTTTTTTGGGATGGGAAATGAGCAAATGACACTCCACTCCAAATTAATAAATGTTCAAATAGAGTATTTTTTAGAAAATCATTTCTACTAACGAGTTTTATAGTAATTGCAATACGACAATGTTATTTTAACACCATTCCATTACGAGACGACTGATCGATAATTGATCGAGCATTATGGATTTAGCAGATTACGAACTTTTGCACAATGACAATTAAATCGTGTTGACAATTATATGACAAATTTAAAAAAAATTGTAGTCTGACAAATTTGGAAAAAACCGGCCAAGTGTTCCGTACCATTGATTTATGAAATTAAAGGATTTAAGTTATTTGTATGAAAGATTACGCGGTAATAAGCGGTTTACGATTTACGAGGTATTAAAAAAAAACTACTTACTAGATCTCGTTCAAAACAATTTTCGTTGGTCGTTTTTAAAGTAATGTACATATATGTTTTTTTAGATCTTTTATTTTCTTATTTTAGAAGTTAGAGGGAGGGGGGACCAACATTTTTCCACTTTGGAAGCGTCTGTCAAAAAAGTAATTTAGAAACCTAGATATCATTTTTGAAGACCTATCCATAGATACCTATCTATATCGATAGATACTTCTATCGATATTTTTTCATCAAATACATAAAAAAGAAATTTTGAGTTTCAGCTCTAAGTAAGGAGAGCCCCCAATATTTACTATTTTTTTTTTTGCATCAAAATCTTAATGCGGTTCACAGAATACATTTACCTACCAAGTTTCAATAGTGACTGTGACATACGGATGGACAGACGGACAGACAGACATGACGAATCTATAAGGGTTCCGTGTCCGTTGTGCGCTCATTATTCAGATATGAAATTGAAATCGTGATTTACATCTTCGTGACTTGTGTTCTCATAGTAACCCATCCACTTATCCCACAGGTCGAGAACTGCCTCTCAACCTACGAGCCTCACGCCTGCGTGGTAGTGTACTCCGTGGTGGCCAAAAGTTCGTTCACCCGCTCAGCAGAACTCCTGGCTTACCTCGCCAGGGAACAGTTTACGGTGGACAGGACGGTGGTGCTGGTCGGGAACAAGGCTGACCTGGCCAGGGCTCGGCAGGTGTCTACTAATGGTAAGTTAACGTGGAGTAAGAATCTTGATGTTAACATCGTTTGCTATTTAGAACAATGTTTGAAATTCAATAAAAATCTTACTATATAATATATTATCTTATACAATATGTAAAGAAAACCCTGTCCGACTTGTAAGGATAATAAAGGTTAGGTAAACACATGGCCAAATAAAATATTAAATTTTACATAATCATCATAGTAACAATACCTACTAATGAATTTTGAAATGTTTTTTTTTGTCGCGAATTAATTCCAACTTCCCCAAAATTTGGTAATTTTTAAAAAGTGTCAACACCATTTCTGACGGAGCGAATAGCGATGCGACCACGTGCCGCGTGCCCTGCCCCCCGTCACCCGTGGATGTAGGTATGCCTAACGTGTTGTCTACCGCACATGCATTAAGTTACCTCGCTTTTTCGAAATAATATTTGCTTTTTTAGGGGGATTTTTTTTTTAAGTTTTGACCGGGTTTGTAGGCGTTATTATAATCAGTTATCGATATCTAACAATACCTTAACGGATCGGACAGGGTTTTCTTTACATATTGTATATGTAGGTATAATATCTGAAATTTTAGAAAAAAAAAAATCATACATCATACATAATTTACAACATTATTTATTGTTTATGCGAAACTTAAACACGTGTCTAGTATTTTCATGTAAAGAAATATTAATGTATTTCAAAAAGATATAAGTAATTAAAAACCACAAAGTTATGAGCCTGTTATCCTACTTGGTTCTCCCAACAAAAATATGGTCAACGGTCCTCTCGGGCGGGCGAGCGGTGCGTTGACCTGTGCCGTCAGCTGTTGCGCGAGCGTGCGCAGTACTATGATCTACCTTAATCTGCATGGCGCGCTCAGTAACCACACTGCAACGATTTGTAAATGTATTTAGGAAAAAATATAAACATGGTATTAAAATGATTGGAATCGATTCAGTTGCTTATTCTGAACAAACTGTATTCAGATTTCACATAAACAAGAAACAACTTTGTATATTATTTCTGTTGTCTTTTCTCCCTTTTTACGCCTGCCTGGCGTTGTTCAAATTCATGAATGTCATTAATTTTTCCAAAAAGTTAATTTATAAAATGGCCCATTCTGAGAGTAGGCGCTGACCGCTTAGTACAGTAAGGGTCAAAAGTGGAGTAACACTTTTGACCCTCATTGTTAATGCAATAAGTTCAAAAGTGGTAATGCACTTTTGACCCTTGATTGTAACATATAATGTGCACTTGTGCAGTATGCGTTACAATTTCAAAAATATTTATAATTTTTTCAATAATAAACACTAGTCATTCTAAAATCAAAATAATTTTCACATGCTTAAAGTTGATATTTCAATTACAAACGTTGAAATAGAGCTTTGGTTAGCTTAGAGACTATAAACATATTTTACGTTACTTACCTAAACAGAAAACCCATGTAAGTAATATTAATTTGATTTGCTAATGGATAACCAGATGATTTAAATAATTCAGTGAGGTAATTGAATTACCAATTAATCAATTGATTGGGTTTACAACCACACGATTGATTGATTAATTAGTAATCCAATGAACTACCTATATTCTCCAAAGCAAGTGAATTTCGTGTCCTAGGTCGGACAGGGCTTTTTTGGATTTTTCCAACAGAAATTTCTCAATAGCAGCCTGGATTTGTGTCCGGTTAATGAAAATAGGGTGTAGTATATACACGTCTGCCTAGCCAATCGGAGAATCATCACCATCTCAGCGTCAATCCCATTCGCATCCGAAGCTTTTTCAGCTTTGGAATTTGGGGTCCGCTTTAGGGCACGAAGCATTGTAGTTTGAACAATTGTTGACTTTTGAGGGCTCCTACAACCTGTAACGTCTGCCATTAGATGTTCGCATGTCAGTCCGGGCCAACGGCTTAACGTGCTTTTAGAGGCACGACCAGAGATATGGAGCCAATCGGGGAATATGGGCGCTATATTATACTAGCTGTGACCCGCGGTTTCACCCGCATAACCTTCTAGCCGAATGAGCTCAGTTGATATAAAATAAGCGCCTGTTAAAATAATGGGAGCAATATGTAGTACATCCGCGTTTGCTCCCGTTTCCGCAACATTTTTTGTTCCTGCTCTGCCCCTATTGGTCATAGCGGGATGTTTTATAACCTATATCCTATCTCAGGCTCTAGACTATCTGTGTACCAAATTTCACTACAATCGGTTCAGTAGTTCTGGCGTGAAAGCCGGACAGACATACAGACAGACAGATATACTTTCGCATTTATAATATTAGTATGGATTATATTACGAGAATGGAGAAGATATCTAGTAAACTAATACCTGTGACTGAGGTATTAGAAAAATAACTTTATTTCTTACAGAAAAAGTTCAGTTTACGATATGATTAAAAACTTTTTAAGTGTGTTAAATAAGGCTTGTCACTCTAACTCAATTACGTGCAATAAAGCTGAAATTAATTTAACTCAAAGTTTTTAAGTGTGTTAAATAAGGCTTGTCACTCCTCAATTACGTGCAATAAAGCTGAAATTAATTTAACTTAAAGTTTTTAAGTGTGTTAAATAAGGCTTGTCACTCTAACTCAATTACGTGCAATAAAGCTGAAATTAATTTAACTTAAAGTTTTTAAGTTTGTTAAATAAGGCTTGTCAGTCTAACTGAATTTCGTGCAATAAAGCTGAAATTAATTTAACTTAAAGTTTTTAAGTGTGTTAAATAAGGCTTGTCAGTCTAACTGAATTTCGTGCAATAAAGCTGAAATTAATTTAACTTAAAGTTTTTAAGTGTGTTAAATAAGGCTTGTCACTCTAACTCAATTACGTGCAATAAAGCTGAAATTAATTTAACCTAAAGTTTCATAAATCGGAAACGTACATTTAACCATAATATTTTTTTATTTCCAACGAAGTCCGTACCTACTGTTAGTAATACAAATATAATTAAAAACTTTATTAAGCTTTTGTTAATACTTACACACAACAATAATCATAAAAACATAGAAAATTAAAATAAAATCACATGCCAAGCCCTGGAGGCTACCAATCGCAGTATATAGTCGCATACATTGAATAGAAATTCTATATCTAAAAATTCGTGGTACAATTATTATCTAAAGCAAGTGAAACTTCAAAGATATTGGAATTCGTGCCATTTAGTATTCGTTTGTTGTTAATCTGTACTAGAGTGACATTTAAGGTCTCGTTTCATCAATCAAGAGCTAAATTTTAACTATGAAATGAAACTAACGTCTTACAGTTTGTATTTTTGGAAAAACTGTCAGAAATTTATAATTTTACCTCGAATAAAATTATGTGACGTTGGGAAAATCATCCTCAAATTTAAGTAGAACACTATCAAATCAATACATATATACTCTTAAACAGCAACATTGCCTTGCACCCTTCTTTATACCATTCATAGGTCCAAAATACGTGCTGTGTACAATAATGGTGATTATAATATCAATTTAATATGGTTTTTGTACAGAGGGAAAAAGCCTAGCCACATCTAGAGACTGCAAGTTCATTGAGACGTCATCAGGGATCCAGCACAATGTGGATGAGCTGCTGGTAGGGATCCTCAAGCAGATAAGATTGAAGGAGAGCAGGGACAAGAAGCAAGCTAAGAAAGTAGGAAAGCAGGTACGTTATTCTTCTTAAAAACCTTGAAATCTTGAAAACCTTAGAGAATTTTAAAAGATTTGGCATTCGAAAGTGTAACATACAGGACAATCCGAGTTAGATCGAGACTGTTCGAATGACGCAAGCACCTACTGCGACGTCGATGGCGGGAACCGTAACGGGTGTCAAAAGGGCCCGCTATTTCCTCAAGATAACTCGTGCGGGTTATAATATGACTGTCATGTCATTATTTATGTATAAACTTTTACTTAACCGCTAAAAGATTAATGACATGTTCGTTTTTTAAACCAAGATACTAATTCCACATATGTTATGTCATATTTCTATACATTTTTTTTAAATATAATTTATAAACTAGCGCTTGATCGCAATACTGCCTGATGGTAAGCAGCGATGCAATCGTTGATGGTAAAGCGCACTAGTTTATTAAGAGCCTATTCACTCTAGCCTTGAAGACACTCAAATTGTAGTCCGACGGAAATACCGCCGCTGGCAAGAGTTAACTCGAGACTTTATTCGAATGACATAAGCTCCTACTGCGACTTCGATGGCGGGAACCGTAACAGCACGGGTATCAAAAGGTCTCGTTAGGTTCTCAAGATAACTCATGCGGGTTGTAATATGACTGTTATGTTACTATTTATGTATAAACTTTTATTTAACTGCTAAAAAGATTAATGACACATAAAGTTCATTTTTTAAACCGAGATACTAATTCCACAGTTGCAATGTCATATTTCTATACTATAAACTCAAACAGAATCAATTTAATGTCAGATATTTATCTGACATTAAATTGATTCAGACATTTGTCTGAGATTAAAAAACACTAACTTTCGTTGTTACACGAGAGAAAATTAGAAAGTTAATTTGAACAGAAAAAGTAAACAGAAAAGTTGACAAGCTAAGTCTTCTTAAGACCTACGAGTAATAATAAAGATTGAGGCAAAGAATTATACATAATGTGTTTTCCTACTTTGTTACTACTGTCAAGAAAGTCTTGGAATAAAGACAGGATATTAATAGATTCATACACACATGGTGATTGACACATATAGGTTGGCAAGGACATCGAAGAGCAACATGATACCATGGTTTCAGTAAATGATTATGAAAAGCGTTGAAATTAATATTCGCTCATCATCATCTCAGCGTTCATCCCAGTTGCATCATTGCTTTTTCAGTTATAGAGTCTGGGGTCCGCTTTATCAGTCTTAACTGCTGATTTTGGATAAACTTCGAAATTTTCCGTGAAGCGACTGCCATCTGGCCTCCACAACCCGAAGGCGATATCGAAGTATTGCAGTTAGACCAATTGTTGGGCTTTTGAGGGCTCCAACAACAAGTAACGACTGCCATTGGATATTCGTATGGCAACTGGGACCATCGCTTAACGTGCTGGTGCGAGTGGAAATATTCATATTCATGCATACAAATATTTGCACTGCGAGGAGATCGAACCCGCTTCTCCTTGCGCAGCGGCTGCGTTCGGTACTCTGTCAAAAAAATAAATTTAAAATTAATATTCGCTGTTCTATAAATTTTAACTACATGGTGGTATTTCATTTTTATGAAAAAACGGTTGTTTTTTTTAATTAATTGACTATAAATTACAGCTTAGAGAGGTATAGAAATAGGCGCGGGCTTGCAGGCGCCGAGCAATGGGTAGATTGCCGTCCGGTAAGCATCAGGCCCGGAGCAATTGACCGACCAAAAACCGGGCATACTGTGTTCCACGCGCACCTCAAAGAGATGTTGCACATCGTGCCTTGCCAGAACCGCGGGTTTTTCGAAAGAGATACCATGGCCACATGCGGGTTTTAGTCAGTTAAAATCTGACAGGCCCTTACTACTATTACTAACACGTTCTGATATAGCCGCTAGAACTCTTTTTTTTACCAAAACTATCATTAAACCATTCTGAAAAAGGTATAGCGCTATTCATACTGTATAGTTCTTACTTTATCTGACACTGGAAATATGTTGGTTTTAACACTTCATAGTAACCCCCATCTATCTCTGTTGGATGAAAGTCTGAATGTTGTCGTCCAACATAGATAGATGGAGAGAGATCTTGTGGCGAGCTACATCAAAGTCTCAAAATCAATCATATTGAACACGGCCGTTCTGTCAAGAACGAAACGAAGAAGTAACCCCCCAGAATCCAATACTGAACCCATGGTAACGGTTTGTAGTTCGATGTCCCACCACTGTATATTTTATTATTTAGTTGTTAACATGCAACTCTTGTCGATATAATGCCATTCAATAAATTTTTGGACCACTGAAATATAATAGTATAAACATTAAATTAAAATACCAGAACTTAGTAATAGAATTTGAAGAAATACATAAGTCAGATTGTAATTAACAGAACGAGGTATTAACAAGTTCATGTGCTGAACCAAGCGTTATTATGTATAACATTTTCATCATTAATTACTAATAGAATCTATAAGAAATAGTAATGAGAAAACGGCTAATATCTTCAAGTCAAAAAGATATAAAATGTTTCTTAAAAGATAAATGCAAAAAGTATTTCACATGTTACATGTCTCAATATATTTCTGAGTATTTATTAACAAAATAAAGATGAAATGAGATAACAATGGCAACCAAGTTAGAGATCAAACGAAGGGATATATGTTTCCCTTCATGTTTCCCAAAGCTGTTTTTTTTTGACGACGTTTTATATCAATTATTTTTTTTGTGACTTATTTTGTTTTGAGAGCAGTCGTGGTCTAGTGGTTTCGGCCTCGACTTATAAGTTGTAGGAAGTAGGTTCGAATCCCATCAGGCGCTTTACTGTGTGTAAATTATTTAATCACCACTGCTATCAAAACGGTGAAGTAGACCATCGTGAGGAAACCGGCATGTCCTAGAGCCAAAAACTTCGAAAAACATGTGACATCTAGCAACCCGCACTGGGCCAGCGTGGTAGATTACGGCTCACTCCTTCTCACCGAGAGGAGGCCTGTGTCCCAACAGTGGGAAAATTATAGACTGATTATGTATGTATGTTATGTATTTTGTTATAGGAAGCGAAGCAGCCTAAACTCGCGAGTTCTCGTACGCACATATCGCTCAGCATCGCTCGGGAGTTACTACAGAAGATCTGTATCAATGACATTTCCAAATCAAAATCTTGCGAGAATTTACACGTCCTGTAAACTTCTGGGCTCCTGATAACTTATGATAATCTATAAATGTTTTACCTATTGTTAATGTATAGAGGATTCTTCCTTGTATGTAATTGTATCTTGATTGTTTTTTAATCGATGTTTGACTGGATATAATGTTAAGATTATTTTTTGTTGGGTATACGATATTTGCTATAAGTATTAACTGTTCCATTATCTACCTTGTTTGTTACAGGAATATTAATATCATATTTATTAAAGTTTCTCGAATTCACGTCCTCATTGCAGAATTCGTTAAGACTCTTTTATTCTTTTGATTTCTTCCTTTTCAATTTTCTAAACACTACCCTGAATTCATTATTCACCATAATTACATTTAACTTTCACAAATTCCTTATTGTACCACGAAAATGGCTGGTTTTTCCCCAATCGTTTACGTCAAAAATATATCGCGGGGAATAATTTACGAAAAATATTCGAGGCGAATTAGCTCGACTCCGAGGACTCTTGAAAAGAGCGTTGATTTTCGAGAAAAAAAAAACATATTTAGCAAGAAAAATGTCTGTTCAAGGTCGATTGAATACAGGGTGGTAACAATGGCTTGGTAAAATTGAGATCGGACATCAATATTCCTACATACACGATATTCGAGAAACTCAATAAATCAGCCTTCAGATATATTGTACTCTATCCATTAATTCTTATAACAAGATTTCGCCATCATTTTGTAACTTAATATATTTCCATCCACCTTTCTTTGTCCGAGATTATAATGCTATTATTTTCTTTACTCATTTCTTGTTCACTTATGTTTTTCAACGCACCTGTGTCACGTTCATCGTTCTAGATTTGATACAAAACAAGATAATAGTGAAATTTTCTTGTTATACTTTGATCATCTGTTTCTCTAATTGGATCATTATTTCCATAAATGAGGGTCCTAATAAATTCTGCGAATTCCTCGTAACAAAATTCGTTATCGAAACACTTGAAATAACTCCTAGAATTAATGATCGAACCTAAGTGGCTGTTAACATTTGGCGATAAACATAATTGTTTGTAACTCTTACTAATTGTCGAAGACAATTTCGGCTTTCATCAGCTCTAATATATGTATAAACTATATAAATATAATTTGTTACAAGACCCTTCTTACAGTTAATGTTAATTAACTAATGTTAAGTATGTAGTCATAACATTTTTGGATGTTTAATAATATCATTGGAATTCATATCTTTAGCATATGTTGGTTCTTCACTCATCTACATATATTCCTTCATCTTTTAACAGTTATGAAGACTCCATAATTACTACTAAAATTCACCACTTGAAATCTGTCATGAATCCCACGAGGACATTTAACTTTTAAGTTAAGTGTCCTTTAATGTTTATATTGCTTAAATGAAATAGCAGTGTTTACTTTCGTCAAAGGCAAACACTGATCTGATCTTATTTGAATATTGATTCTGGGATCGTCTGGTAATATTAAGCAATTCTAACCTATTTGAAAAAAAAAAACAGAATAAAAATAAGATTGTTTCCAGGTACCAAAGACTTAAGGAACAATTAATTGCTAATCACTAAAGTAAATATTGATTCAACGATTAAGAACCCTGTTTTATTCATAGTGTAGTGATTAAATGTTGTTCATATGTGTATCAAAATATGGAGAATATCGTTACCATAATGAGAATTTTCCATTAGAGTACTTGTTATGTTTAGTGTTTGCCCTCAACTCATGTTTCAAGCAATTACTTAGTTGGTTTGAGGTATCAGATGAGTATAATACGGTCGAGTATGCCTGATGTGATGTTTTACTTTGGTACTTGAAGTCCCTAAGTAGGTAAGGTAAAGTATGAATTTAGTTGGTACGTCTCTTCTATCTTTAGGTCAAGAGGTTTAAGCTAAAGAAATCTCAAAATCTCTTGAGCCAAACTCCAAAGGGTTTCTTTGTGTACTTCTGAGCATCATGAGGACAATTTTTCGAGGCATTATCTGCAGCTTGATTTAGGAGAAGACGGTCAAATTGGTCAGTTTATAAAATAATTATTACCTGGAACCCGATGTGAGGACCAAGGCAAAGTGATATTCTGCCAGGAGATACGTATCGAATAAATATGACCTACTGAATAGCTTACATATGCCAATCCTGTAGAAATTTGTCGTTGATATACGAAACCCTTTGTTACTGCTTGTGAAACATGGCAACTAGCATCTGATAGTGGTCATATAACACAAATAGTAGGTAGTATGGATATTTTATCATACAACATAGTATAATAATTATATATATTTTTACATATATTTAATATCAAAAATGTATTCCCAATCTCATATATTTGTGATCTTTTTTGAACTCTTCCAATTTCTAAATTAATAAATGATAGTAATGGTATTGAATTTCCCTCCTTCGTCTTTTTCATATACTTCAATACTAAAGGTCGTATGTGAAAGGCCTTCGCGGCTTTATATATGATGTTCCACTTGGTTCATTTCTTAGATTTCTCAGGGGCATAATTTCGGTACACTCGTATAAAAGTACTTTCGGTATTTTCATTACTTTAGATTTAGTCTTCGTTACAGAATAAACTTGATCAATATACTAGGCCTCGCCTTGTAAAACATCGGTGACAGCTCCATCGTTTGCTTATTAATAGCCGTAATTTGCGTGTGCTATTAGTAACCAATACCTGAAAGCGATGTCTAACCAAGATTAATTAAATGACTTGAAACATGAGTTAAAGTAACAAAGTCTTGTTAGGGAGCGGCCAAGCTAAACTAAACTAAACTAACATCTATTATTTTACGTCGATATAGAGAGCTCGTTGATGCAGAAAAGAATATTTTATTTGTGAAAATATTTTCTGGTACTGATTCGATTGCAAATAAATCTTTTATTGATAGGACGTCACATAACTCTTCATAAATATAGAGGGTAGAGATATCAATGGCGCAGTCTGTTTTCATGAATAAAGTTGATTCAAAACGACAAAAAAAACTATTTTAAAGAGTATGTGTGCAATTCATATGTGGTAGAAGTCATCTTATTTTTTTTTTGTTACAATGTACACGTGACCTACATATAATGCTTCTTATCTCATTTTCTCCTACGTAAGATCTTATTAATTTATTGTTTGTGTCTTTTAACCGTCGGTTTTCGTTCCTTTGTCTTTCTAATCACAACGTCAAATAAGCCACACATGCCAAATAAGTTTTCAGTTCAATATATTTCTATATATACTTCCATACCTATACTTTCAATATATAACAATTATATTTCCATATATTTTGACTGCGTTATGCAGTGTAGTTTTTGATCAGACTTTTTCAATTTTGTTTAGAGAACCGATAAAAAATGTCTTCATCTAGAATCATGCTCCAAATTCATGGTCATATTATTGCACGTCGATGTTCCTGCCAGCATGAATATGCATGCATGGACAGGTTTTGATTCCGCATTTCGTCCTACAAGTGGATCATGGTGACTATATAGATACTTTTATATCCAATAAAGCGTGGTACCTGAGGAGACCACAGGAGCGAAAATGTGGGTAAAAGCTAATGTTTAGTAGGCACTTAGTTTATTTTTATTTTAACCAAAACAGACCTTGTACTGGAGACTGCTGTAATAACTTTGTATACGGTACTTAGAATATTTTATTTGCTCCGAGAAGCTGTTGTGATTATACGTTTGCTACTTTTATCTGGAGTGTAAAAAAGTTTATTGTTACGACTAATTTTTTTTTTCATAATGCTGTCTTATTTTAAGCCATTGTTCGTCCCTAGCTTGGCCGTTCCTGTAAGCTGTAAAGTATCTTATATTATTTGCAATGATGTAAGCTGGACCACTGCAATTAATATCAGATTTTCGAGCTTTAGTTAGACGAGTAAGTTACCCCTCAAACTATCTCCTGACGGGAGCTATATTTTCAATGTAAAGTTTTACCCGTGCGGGGGACACAGTGTAAAAAGGTGTAGAAATTCCACGACATTGTCGTGCAAATCGTGCAAAATGTACAGCACATTTCAGATTTGCCAGTGGTCTCTAAGTTTGCACGATTGTGCGACTAGATCTTGAAAATTACAGTTCGCCTTTAACGTCAACCTGAAGGCGTTATTAAAAATGCTCCAAATCTAATTTCGGCAACAATCAATGTCAAAAAGTTGTGAAAAATATATGAAAGTTAGAAGTATTTTTGACAGGTTAAGACTGAAATTACAATGCGAAAGTTTTTAAAAACAGGGGATTCCTTTGTCTTCTTAGTAAAAGGGAATAGAACTTTTTTTAAACATTCTGTGTTGCCAGAACTATGTTTGTTGAATAAAAAAAAACGTATTAAAAATATCAAAAAATGTCCTGGATCTTCTACTCTTTTTATACTGTGGCCAACATCAGTATTAAAGTTATTAATAAAATAAAAAATTCATGCGCTTGTCTATACATAGCGTAAGTTATTAAGTTAAGCTACGTGTTAGAATACTAATTATATTTTTCTATACGAAACTTTCTACGACTTTTGGAATGACGAGAGTTGTTTTTTACCTTTTTTATTTGTGCCAATGAAAAACTTTACCACCGTTCCCATAAAAATCCAATAAACCATCAATTGTCTCAAATGGTTTTATTCTTATTCGATGTTTGATAGTAGGGATTGTTACCTTTTCCAACGTCACTGAGTTTGCTATTAATCAATACATCAGCGGGTGTGGTGAATGCACCAATTACGCCCCGTTGAGTAAATATCAACAAATTGCACAGCGGTGGCCTTGTTTGTTGGTGCTTTCATGCTTCATTAAGCTCTTTCATCAAAATGTAGATAACATTTTTCTTCTCAATTAAGGTCGTATTTCAAACGATGTTTAGGCATGAATCTTGTTTGAAGTATACTTACACGGAATGATCCGTTTTTATAAAAAGACGTTCAAAGAGAGAAGTTATAGAAGCCTCTTACCAAGTTTTTTTTTTTATCTTTCTTTACTTAAATGTCATCTGTATGTTCTGCATCGTTCTCATTTGCATAATTTTTAACATGCTCAAAAAGACCCACCACCAAACAAAGCCACCAGACAAAGTCTTACCGCCAAGCGATTCGTCGTGTTCCGGCATGATGTCTGGTGAAGCCGTACGGAGGACGGGTCCTAGCAGTTGTGTTGCGATGTGTGGCGGGTACGATGCGCCAAATGTTGTTGTCTCGGGAATTTGGTCGTGGAGAGTCTCCAGATCAATCTCCCTCTAGCGCAGCATTGTTTGGTCGTGTTGGTCTTGGGTTTAACATTGCATCACCTCGCTCAACTGCCGTCATCCTTCCTATTCCTAAGTTTTTTAAGTGAATAGGCTTGATAAACTAGAGCGCTTTACACTCAACGATTGCATCATTGCTTACCATCAGGCGGGATTGCAGTCAATCACTAGTTTATAATTATTAAAAAAGAAAAAAGTTTCTGGTTAAATACATATATTATTTATATCAAAACCTTTTTAGAAAGTATTTAGTTGTTTGTTAGATAATGCAACTATAAGGTACCATAGAGCTGCTCTGATGAAGCTAGAAGGTGACAATTGGAACTTGTTAACGAATCAGTATGTGTAACACTACAAGTATCGCAGATGTGTTGCCATCCTTTCCAGTTTTAAACATTTTGACCGTTGCCCCACACTAGAAATTTCCCCTGTATCGTGGGTGTGTTTACAAACATATAAACTGACATACACCAACATCCAGACCCGGAACAACAACTTGTAGGGCGAACCAGTCAATTCATGCACTATTGTCATAAAATTTGAAGGTTTATGAGGGAAACTTTTTGTAATTTATTCAATTATTTGCCACCCATTTTATGGCCTTTTGCATCCTATTTAAGGTTATATGATGTCCGATTGGATGTCATATGACCTTAAAACGGAATAACTATTTTCTTCCTTCAAATAGCCTCTTTCCTTTTCATAGCAGAATTATGGAGTGATGTGTTTTTATTTTGTAAGTATTAAAAATATCTTATGTTCACAGCTGGTGTAACTGTTTATAAATATTTTTGTTGCGGAATGGGAAAGTTTTTAATGTCTATGGTAAAAAAAATGAATCACTCTTGGTATAATTATCTGTTCTATTTTCAAATGTGTATTCAACAAAGTTTTCACTGGCACAAAATAAAAATGTCTTCTAATACTTTTGTAAAACAAAAAAAAAAATGTGTCTTCTTTGTAACTATGTCTATGGTTTTGATTCTTATTCCTTTACCTAAAGCTATATGTTAGTATTTAGAATTTATTTTAAACTACCTTTTAGTTTCCAACATTTGTCTTCAAGAGAGTTTCTAAGTATTTAGATAGGAAACAAATGGGTTTGGAGTTTGTGCGAATTTTTTCTGAGTTTTTTTTTTAACAGCAGCAATAACTTTTGTCGTAGGACATCGTGACGAAAGTAAAAAATTTTAAGACAGGTTATATGTACCTACCACACTGCACTGGACCCTCGTGTTGGGTTTAAGACCATGCCCTCCCTCAGTTATAAATCTTGTGTCCCAGCAATGGCAAAAATAACGGCTAATTAAGTTCATCAGTTCTCATGTATAATTAGAAACTATATTTGTGGTTAAGGCGCCTGATCCACCGCCGAGGATTAGCGAAAAGTTAGTACATCCAACAAATAATAATTAATTGGGTCAGGAACTCATGGATTCAGGACATAATTCTGAAGTCCTCTTCATTAAAAATTTTCGTCTGTTATTTGAAATAATAATATTCTACACATTTTGACCGTGAAGCTATTGCACATTCGTATGAACCAGCAGTTTCTTTTTTTTAATCGACGTAATATATCTACTATAGTAATATTGAATTCTTAAGCCTTGCATGAGCAAGCGCACACTGTCGGAAATTATGCTACCTCTAACTGTTGCCTTTTTTTGTTGGGATGAGAAATCATCAAATGACTTGGGAGTTTTATTTACTCTCCCGACCAGGTAATCTCCTGCGGGGGCTAGTGGCGTGAGGGCGCTGGGATTCCCACTGCCTCACGCGCTCCTCCTTTGCCAACATCATTGCTTCGCAGAAGGAGTTGACGGCCTGCCATGCACTCTCGCTCCGGACCATGACCTGGACCAGGATCGGACGCGAGAGATCGCCGCTGATCGCCGCCACAGTGGTGCTCTACCCAAGCCGGGCAGACCTCCACAGTATGCTCCACCGTGTCCTCAGGGTGATCCACACAATGGTGACACCCTGACGTTTCCTCCCGCCTTATACGGAACAGGTACCTCCCGAAACAACCGTGTCCGTTGAGGACCTGCGTCAGGCGGAAGGTGAGAGCGCCGTGGCACCTCTCTAGCCATTCCTCAAAGAGGGGACTTACCGCCGCTATTGTAGCGGTAAGCAGTCAGCATATATAATAATTGTTGTGGTGTTAGGTTATTTTCGTTACGAAATTTCTGGATTCGGTCTACACGCTCAAGGCCCGCGATAGAAGCTATGCAATAGCTTAATAAATAATACTTTATTAACAACAAACCCATCCCCCAACAAGTAGGTAAGTGATGAATGAAGGCAACGTCGAGAATCCCCAAGATAGCAGAAGTACTTGGCAAAAATGGATTTAATCATACCTCAAACTTGAAAAGGGGAAACTGAAATATTAAACACTGGAGAAAATTAAGTCTTCTTAAAACACGCAGCGAATGTAATTAGAGTTAAGGAGTAGAGCACAAATTGGAAATTATACGTCGGAACTAAGATTTTTTGCCTGGGTGGACGATCGGAATCGAAATTTGAACGTGATTAACAAATTTTGAGTATTTTGCAATTGGACAAGATTACAGGACTATTCAATTAAAACTCTATTTTCCTAGAAACGCGGTCCCGTCATATTATAACGGTCTTTATGAAAATCTGTTATTTACACATGAAAACCCTCAGCTCAAAGGATTAATTCCCTACATTTGCTCTCACCGTACGGACCAAAATTCGGCAACTTGTTAACTAAAATATTAAATGACATAAATGTGTACGTACAAGATTGAGATGTACTTAAATGTTGCGACACATCTGCGGAACGTACGGCGCCGAAAGTTCGGCTAAATACGCTCGCAGTGTATTTCAAGTACTCAATGACACATCAGCCGCAATTACGCCGCGTTTGGCGTAGGGCCCAACTTTCCTTCGGGGTTTTTTTTCAGCTAAAACGCATTTAATGTATTTTGCATAGCAAGCGACACATCACGCGATGCGTTGCGAAATGTGCGTTCAGCGTGTGTTGTGCCTCGCGCGTGTGGCGGTAGTGACGGGCGGCAACGTCTTCTAAGCCCTCTATAATAGCTAATATTCTAATTAAATCCATTTTTCTGGGCAATTCAGGTACATAACAAAAACCGTACACCACAAAGTGTCGACACAGAGAGACTGACGATGACGCGACGTAACTTTCCGTCGCGTAGCGCGTTGAACAAGACGCCGCGTTTGGACTGTTTGGTTTGTCATAACAACTGAATATTGCGACTGACACTTCAGCCGCTGAGCGTTCGGCGCCGTACGTTTCGCAGATGTGTCACTACACTAATGGAAATGAAAAGGAAATGAAAAGTTCTAAAGAATGAACGAAATAGACCATTGTCTGTGAAACAGTGAATGAGTAAGGCCACGTTCTAATGAATCTTTTTCTTCTTTTTTCAAGGTGAGATTCAACCTCAACTCTTGATCAATGGCCTCTGTGGAATACATACCACAATTTTGCCAATAACACGTGGAACAAATTATAGAAATTCTTTGAAAATTTTATCTCACAATAATGGCGGATATCGCCAATGACAGTTGAAAAAGACGGCCGCGTGAACCGTCAATGAGGAAGGTTTGATGCGAAGTCATGATGTGGCCACCATGCTGCGATATTTCAATGTTCTCTATGAATTATTTACTGAATGCACTTTTTACTACATAAATCACGCGCTTTTATTTAGTAAACGTCACTATAAATAATTTTAAAAGTGCATTGAAAAATGCCCGTGACACTCATCTTAGCTTTCCCGTCAAAACTCCGTTCAAACGAATCAACGAAGATTTTCAACTGTCTGTTTGACCCTAGCATTGAGTATTCAACAAAGTGTGTTCCAGCGCATCTAAAAATCACATTTAAACTTTCAACTCTTGTCGCTGGGCATTGAGATGAAAATCAAGTGCGCGGAAAAAATTCGCCGCGGGAAATACGCTCCTGTGTGAATCTCGGCTAAACGTGGTTATTTACTTACGTTTTTCTTCTTGTTCAAGATTTTCATTTTCTCGTCCGAATGATTTGTAAAGGAAAAGGTAGCTAAGTAATGCATGATTCTATTAATACGAGACTTTTAATTAACTTTTCTGTAGCCTTTATTTCTATTTTCGCGTTTCTGTGGCGATTTTTGCTTTCGTATACCTTTTCGTTCTGTTTGTACAGGTAATGCGGAGTTCAGATTTTTTGAAAAGAAAAAATAAAGGCAGTCGTGGGACTGACTCACAGAAGTCTAAACTGAAATTATCATTATGTTACCAAGAAATTTATACTAATATATAAAGCTGAAGAGTTTGTTTGTTTGAACGCGCTAATCTCAGGAACTACCGGCCCGATTTGAAAAAGTCTTTTTGCGTAGGCTTTAGGCTATATAACATCACGCTGTGTCCAATAGGAGCGGAGCATAACTATAAAACCACGCGAACCAAGTCGCTGGCGGCCCCTAGTATAGGATAAAAAAGTAAAAGCGGTGACGTAACTACATATCTATACCATTGTATACACTATCCATACACAGTATATATATGTCTATCTCGCTGTAGTGATCACGGTGTCGGGTCGGTCATTCTCACGCAAATTCAATGCTTTTTCCCCATCCAATAAAAGTGCTCAATGAAAGAAGTTTTCACTTAAAAAAAAAACTCGTTCTATATTAAATGCAGGGAAGTCATCATCACCAACTCAGCGTTAATCCCAGACGCATTAGAAGCTTTTTCAGCTTTGAAGTCTGGGGTCCGCTTTACCAGTCTAACTGCTGATTTTGGCTAAACTTCGATATTTTCCGTGAAGCTACTGCCTTCTGACCTCCACAACCCTAAGGCGATATCGAAGCATTACAATTAGACCAATTGTTGGACTTTTGAGGGCTCCAACATTCCGTAATGACTGCCAATAGATCGTTCGTATGGCAACCGTGACCAGGAAAGTATAAAGGCATAAGCTTTTTTACGATTAAAATATATCATTAAAGGAATTAGAAAGGGATTCCCTGAAGTTTAATGAACGGTGGAATTTGCAAATTCTAAATATTCGTCGGTATTTTCAAAATCAAGTCTGTTTATTCAAATAAGGCTGAGAATAAGCAGATTTCAAAGTCAAAATTACATAAGACAGTCCACCAAAAAGCTCTCTGTAAGGTTTATTCACGTTTTTATTACACCTTAAGTTCTAACCAACCTCAAGATGACGCAATGTAAAATATTAATTACTCATGAAGATATAATAAAAGATGTAGGTACACAGTATAGAAAATCCAGCAGTATGTTAAGACTGTGCTGAGCTCCGCGAAACTAGCGTCTCCACGAGATTTTGAACAAAAGCTCTTATTTTACAACAAAATTGCACAAAATCATCATCATCTTAGCGTTTATCCCGGTTGCATCTGCGGCTTTCGCGTTAGAGCCCGGGGTCCGCTTTCCTGCGGTAAGAGATTATTCGCACGCATGTCATCTCTTACAACGTCAAGCCAGCACTTCTTTGGTTTACGCCGCTTGTTTCGACCCGGCGAAGGCGCCATGGCAAGACATTTGTTACCCCCTAACATTCCTAACATGCATTGCGTAAGACGTGGTCGTACTGAGGCGATCCTCCTGCAGTTTCTCTGCAATGTCACGGACACGAAGACCGCCACGGATGCGGGAGTACCTGATGCGGTCCTCCGCATAACTCCACACATCCACCGCAGCTTATTCATCTCCGTGACACGCAGCTGCTACTTGTGTCGCTCAAGCACAGGCCACGCCTCACTGCCACAAAGAAGACAAGGTCTAATGATGGTCTTATAGACCTGTACCTTAACCCTCCCGCTTGCAGATGTTCACATTGACGTACTCCCTTTCGCTCGCGAACATGGCAGCGGCAGAAATAACCGAAATCGCAATAGTTTGGACTTTTCCCTCCTATTATGTTATGGGGCACTATTTTTCATTGAAACTTTCAGGTTTTGTTGAGGAATAAACAAGGAATCCCCTGATGACGCTTCGCGCATCAGATGCCTTAACAGACAGATCTCAAAGTCTCTGACTCGCGATATACGCCAATTTAATACAAATTGTATTAAAGAGGCTATCGAGCGGAACAAAGGCTCCAAAGTGTTCGCACGAGAATTGTCTGTTGGACAGAGTCCGAGAGAGACAGAGCTGAAGACTGGGGATGGTGGGATCGTCACTTCCAAGCCCGAGCTTTTGGGTGAGATCGAGAAATTCTACGGAGAGTTATACACATCAACACACGCACCTGTTGTAAGCCTGGCTAATGATCCTAGAGCCAGACTAACCCGACACTACACCGACGATATCCCGGACGTCAGCCTGTACGAGATTGGTATGGCCCTGAAACAGCTCAAGAACGATAAGGCGGCTGGAGATGATGGAATTACGGCTGAGCTTCTGAAAGCGGGTGGCAAACCGGTTCTTAAAGCGCTTCAGAAGCTATTTAATTCCGTCATTCTTAAAGGCGAAACGCCTAAGGCGTGGCACAGGAGCGTGGTGGTTTTATTTTTCAAAAAAGGTGACAATACCCTCCTGAAAAACTACAGACCGATATCCCTCCTGAGCCATGTCTACAAGCTGTTTTCTAGGGTCATCACGAATCGTCTCGCTCGCAGGTTTGACGACTTCCAGCCTCCCGAACAAGCAGGCTTCCGAAAAGGCTTTAGCACCATAGACCACATTCATACGCTGCGGCAAGTTATACAGAAGTCCGAGGAGTATAACAAACCACTATGCTTGGCGTTTGTGGACTATGAGAAGGCCTTCGATTCGATTGAGACTTGGGCGGTGCTACAGTCTCTCCAGCGGTGCCAAATTGACCATCGATACATTGAGGTGATAAAGTGTTTGTACAAAAACGCCACCATGTCAGTCCGTCTCCAGGATCAGGACTCGAAACCGATCCAACTGCAGCGTGGAGTGAGACAAGGAGATGTCATATCTCCTAAATTGTTCACTGCTGCGTTGGAAGATGTCTTCAAGCTCCTGGACTGGAAAGGACTTGGCATCAACATCAACGGCGAGTACATCACTAATCTCCGTTTCGCAGATGATATCGTGGTCATGGCTGAGACCCTGGAAGACTTGGGCAAAATGCTCAATGACCTCAGCAGAGCTTCCCAACAAGTGGGTCTAAAAATGAACATGGATAAGACGAAGATCATGTCGAACTCTCATGTCGCACCACTCCAATTGTAGTTGGTTGCTCTGCACTCGAAGTTGTTGACGAGTATATATACCTGGGACAGAAAGTCCAACTAGGTAGGTCCAACTTCGAGAAAGAGGTGTCTCGGCGAATCCAGCTCGGTTGGGCAGCGTTCGGGAAGCTACGCTACATCTTCTCGTCGTCCAAGATACCACAGTGTCTCAAGACGAAAGTCTTTGACCAGTGTGTGTTGCCAGTGATGACTTACGGAACTGAAACGTGGTCGCTCACAATGGGCCTCATACGAAGGCTCAGAGTCACACAAAGGGCAATGGAAAGAGCTATGCTAGGAGTTTCTCTGCGTGATCGAATCAGAAATGAGGAGATCCGCAGAAGAACCAAAGTCACCGACATAGCTCTGCGAGTCGCTAAACTCAAGTGGCAGTGGGCAGGGCACATTGCTCGTAGAACCGATGGCCGATGGGGCAGCAAGGTTCTGGAGTGGCGGCCACGTACTGGAAGACGCAGCGTAGGGAGACCCCCAACAAGGTGGACCGATGACCTGGTGAAGGTCGCGGGAAGCCGATGGATGCGGGCAGCACAAGACCGGTCATCGTGGAAAGCCTTGGGGGAGGCCTTTGTCCAGCAGTGGACATCTATAGGCTGAGGAAGGAAACAAGGAATGCATTTTTTTTTTACTTATTGCGAAATAAATACAATAGCTTACATAAATGACGTACACAAGATACCAATTATAATTCTCAGCACGAAAGCCCAGTAACAATTTCGAACACATTTTATTTACTTGCCTTTACTTTTACACCATAAATTATATATTTGTATGCTTCTTCTGGTTATAAACTATAATAAAATAACAATACATACCTTTTTATCCTCAAAAATACACAAAAAATACCCAAAAACACAAGAGCGCCGAAATTTTGGTTCACACGCTTCCAAGGACAAACTTTGTAGACAGATTTCTTTGTTTTTTTACTGGCTTGAGTACGGGGTCCAGGTACTAAATTTAAGAGCGATATTTTCTCCTTTTCTTTCTCATAGACATCATATGTCAAGAAAAAGACAAAACATTATTATAACCCGATGTTTGACTTGACAGCACACTCGCACACGTGCACACATGTGTGCACGTCCCGAGTGGAAGGTAGTATGATTAAGAGTGCACACATGTGTTCACATCCGAGCGAGAGGGTTAAGCTTAACCGGCATTTTGGAGTCACAAATGTACCTGTCACCTCACGCCATTTTGCCCAAGCTGCGGAAATACGTGACCTGACGTCGCAATCAATGTCGCCGAACGCGTGAAGCACAGACCCCCAAGTATTTACACTGGTCTGTGCTCTTGACCATGTCTGCGCCTATGCGCACAGACATGGGGTCTGTCGTGTTGCTGGCCATGTACACGGTCTTCGCCACGTTGAGTTTCAGACCTCCAAAAACTTTTTACCTAAATAAAAGCCCCAGGTATAAAGGGCGTGACACATATTTATGCATTGTAAAAAAGCAAATGATATAAACTCATAAAACGTGTCAGTAATCCAATGCTGGAGAAAGAACAGAAACATTGTCTTGAGTTAATCAGAGCGACCAGCTATTCTTGTCATTTAAATAATCATTATCCTGTTTTTGGGCAGGAAATATAATGCATTGCTTCTCATGTTTGCAAGATTGGTTTCATCGACAACGCAAATAGCGCAATATCGTTGTTAAGTAAGTAGGTATGTACTGTCAAAACTCAATGCTTTTGTTAGTGTGTAACATAATCTCGTTGACCTTTTTGAAGGAAATTTGTTCACCATTAAGGCTACTAAATCCTTTTAGGACGTCACCAGTACAATATTTTCGCTAAAATTCGCACAAACCCCAACATTCCCTCGAAGGGAGATCGAGCTTTAAAAATATCTATAGTAGTTGGAACACGTGCTCTGTACACGTGTGCTTCTTGTTGTGATAAATGTGTGATTGTGCATTTTTTAATTATGACATTTAAGAACCCCTCTTTTCGTGAACATATTGTAATATTCTCGTAGTTGGGGATAATTTTGACTATAGATTTTACCAACTAGAATAAATTGAAAATGAAAAAAAGAAAAGGGAATAGACAAAAAAGTGTGAAAGCTTATGAGTACAAGATAGAAGTGAAAGCTTAAGACGGGACTCGAGTATACACGATTTAGTCCCGAGTAAACTCGAGAGAATTTTGCTCACTATTCAATTAGAGCGCTAAGTGTATCTAAAGAGGTTTTCATTTAAACAACAACACAAGAACATCTTTGCTGTCCTAGTATTGTCTTGTGCGTTTGATACTGTTCATTTCCCTGGAACATCTTCTCATGTGTTTAAAATCGAAGTAGCTACAAAATTTCAGCCAAGTTATCCAACCTGTCAAAAATTTTAGAAATTTTCCGAAGAGGAGTGGGTCATTCGGGTCATTCCTCTATTAACCACCTAACTTTTTAAAGGTGAGATTTTAACAAAACCGATCGGGAGTACAGCCTGGAGTAACCCATTGACATTTGTTCTACCTCTAATTTTCATTGCTGTCAAAATCTGTTATCCTTATTGTCCTGAAAATAAGGTTGCGTTTCGCTGCCACTAGCAAGTCTGCCTTTATCACAGTTATTTTTATTGCCGCTAAAATGAAAACGCAGACACGCGTCGATGACAGAGGCAACTGAGACGTGAACGTCGACAATAACCCGTACCGTTCAGTACCTATTTAAATACACGACCGACACGTTGTCGATCATTGATGGTTACTGTCGTATTACTGCTGAGAGCTACTGTGAATGGACTATACATTTTATCAACAGCCTATACTCCTAGCCTTATTACCCTCGATATAATTACGAGTTAGTAGAAATATACGCCCAATATTACAACATTCGTAAAGAGGGGTTCGACATCCATCAAAATGCACACATCACTTCTATGTATGTATTAAATTACTTTATACTAAGTGACTTTCTGTATTTCCTGGCGTCGGTGACTGATGATCTTAGTGGTTTGACTTACTGCTAAATATAGAAGAAGATTTATGGCACACAGTCAACCTGTAACTTCCCTAGTATCAGATACCTGCCACCTGTTGTCCTCGACTTACAACATTTTTAGTAACTTTTTATGGAGAACTTTAATTTGATATGGTTATTCGTGTGGATTTTAATTACAATTACGTTTCAGAAGTGAAAAAAGTATCCATAAATTTCGAATAATGAACCAAGTTATCCCACTGTTCTCTTCTGTACTTTTAACAATATTTTTAACACTAAAATCATCAGTCAACCAACGTATTTTGTATAAATATTCTCAAAGTCTGAAAAATTCTTCTGTAAACTAAATAAATACAAGCTGTTGTGTTTAACAAATAATTCATATAAACCCGTGTAGTTCATGTATGTAGATTACTTTATATGCGTTTCTTCGATGTTTTTTGGTGATTTTAAAATTATTTATGTGGTTATAATAGTTGCAAAATAAAATATGATAAATTGGATTTTTTGTATTATTTATTATCCCCCTTATTCATAAAGTTGTTTAATGTTAACTAGCGATTAGCGATTCTTTACCATACATTTTTGACCTTTTAACGTCACTTAACTTTAATAATCGTTTATAAATAAACACCACACCTTTTAAGGGGTTTATTCATAAATGATAATTAAAGTTAAGTGACGTGCAAACGTCTAAAATCAAAACAAACAATCGCTAATTACTAGTTAACTTTAAGCAGCGTTTATGAATAAGAAGGTACATGCTTACCTTACACAATCCTAAGTTTGTCGACTGGACATGGCAAGTTAATAGACCATTCTACTGAGTGTCAAGTGGATCTGGTTTTGTCAAAATATATCTAATTCCCCTCCATTTATTTACAAGATTGCTGATTTTCGAAGACAATTAGATTTTGAATGTCTCACAATGGGCCTCATACGAAGGCTCAGAGATACACAAAGGGCAATGGAAAGAGCTATGCTCGGAGTTTCTTTGCGTGATCGAATGAGAAATGAGGAGATCCGCATAAGAACCAAAGTCACCGACATAGCTCTTCGAGTCGCTAAACTTAAGTGGCAGTGGGCAGAGCACATTGCTCGTAGAACCGATGGCCGATGGGGCAGTATGGTCCTAGAGTGGCGGCCACGTACTGGAGGCCCCCAACAAGGTGGACCGATGACCTGGTGAAGGTCACGGGAAGCCGATGGATGCGGGTAGCACAAGACCGGTCATCGTGGAAAGCCTTAGGGGAGGCCTTTGTCCTGCAGTGGACATCTATAGGCTGAAGAAGAAACGAAAATTGGCCTTCAATGGTAAGTGATTCAATCCTTTTTTTCGGATGGGAAATCATCAAATGACCTCTCCCGCTCTAGGCGGATCGGAAGGGTGTTTCAGATTTACTATAAACTAAAACCCACGCCTGTTCCTTCACTTGCCTGCGCGCCAGAGGCTACGGCATCTTTTCGAACAACTCAAGCGTAAGTGTCGCGACACATCTGCGAAACCTACGGCGCCGAAAGTTCGGCTAAATACGCTCGCAGTGTATTTCACGTACTCCATGACACATCAGTCGAAATTACGCCGCGTTCGACGTAGGGCCTAACCTTCCTTCGGGCGGTTATTTCAGCTAAAACGCATTTAATGTATTTTGCATAGCAAGTGACACATCACGCGATGCGTTGGGCAACCCAAAAGTTCGGCGGTCGTAGCTGAACGTTCGGCGTGTGTGGCGGTAGAGAAGGGCGGCAACGTCTTCTAAGCTCTCTATAATAGCTAATATTCTAATTAAATCCATTATTCTGTGCAATTCAGGTACGTCACAAAAACCGCACACCATAAAGTGTCGACACAGACAGACTGGCGATGATGCTACGTAACTTTACGTCGCGTAGCGCGCTGAACAAGACGCCGCGTTTTGACCGTTTGGTTTGTCATAACAACTGAATATTGCGACTGACACTTCAGCCGCTGAGCTTTCAGCGTCGTACATTCCGCAGATGTGTCCCCACCCTAAGTGTGATCCTATGGAAACAATCGTACCACTAGGAAGGTTGTTTACTTGTAAATGTCAAAGCCATTTCCCGCAGATGTCCCATAGCATTTTATTTGTTTTTGATGATATTATAGCACAGCAGGACTGCTCGTAATTGAGACGATTCATAGAAAATTATGGCTTCTTTATATTTATTATGGCGGCTGTGACGTCAGAAGACCTTTTTTGTAACAGCATTCTTTAAAAGGACATACATAAGTATAGTTATAGGTATGGCGTGTGGTGAGGAAGCAGCAATGATCCAGTTTTAATTGCCCGGAGTGACGAGGTATAAGACGTAGGTCCAAAAAAATGCTTTACTTTGTAGAAATGATTTCATCACCACTGCTCTCAAAATCATCATCATCTCAGCGTTTATCCCAGTCGCATCCGAAGTTTTTTTTTCAGCTTTGGAGTCTGGGGTCCGCTTTACCAGTCTAACTGCTGATTCGTACTAAACTTCGGTATTATCTGTAAAGCAACTGCTGTCTGACCTCCACAACCCGAAGGCGATATTGAAGCATTGCAGTTAGACCAATTGTTGAACTTTTGAGGGTTCCAACAACCCGTAACGACTGCCATTAGATGTTCGTATGGCAACCGGGACCAAGGGCTTAACGTGCTTTCCGAGCACGACCAGACCAGTGCAAATATTTGTATTCATGCATATCCGCGCCTCCTTGCGCAGCGGCCGCGTTCGCTAACGCTACGCCACGGAGGCTCTCAAAATGGCGAAGAAAATATAAGTTGAAAACCGGCATGGCGTAGATTTATAGCTTCGAAGACACGTGACAACTACAAAGCCGCGCCAGATCCACGTGAGGCCGATATCTCAGCTACAATGGGATTATTAGAACGTATAAGCATAGAGTATGTAAGCATGAAAGAGTTAAAGAAGGGAGACAACACTATGCTACAGGATAGGGTAGGGTTCATAGGGTTGTACTCACTTCTTTAATCTTATAAGCATAGAGTATGTAAGTATAAAGGAGTTAAAGAAGGGAGACCATACTATGCCACAGGATAGGGTAGGGTTCGTAGGGTTGTACTCACGTCTTTAATCTTATAAGCAAAGAGTACGTAAGTATGAAGGAGTTAAAGAAGGGAGACAACACTATGCCACAGGATAGGGTACGGTTCGTAGGGTTGTACTCACGTCTTTAATATTATAAGCAAAGAGTACGTATGTATGAAGGAGTTAAAGAAGGGAGACAACACTATGCCACAGGATAGGGTACGGTTCGTAGGGTTGTACTCACGTCTTTAATCTTATAAGCAAAGAGTACGTAAGTATGAAGGAGTTAAAGAAGGGAGACAACATTATGCTACAGGATAGGGTAGGGTTCCTAGGGTTGTACTCACGTCTTTAATCTTATAAGCAAAGAGTACGTAAGTATGAAGGAGTTAAAGAAGGGAGACAACACTATGCTACAGGATAGGGTAGGGTTTGTAGGATTCCCAGCGGGCATCGCGGGCCTACCGCACGGTGGGCTTCGCAGCGGCGTGCGCTCTGGCGGGCACCCCGCCTTGGGAGCTCGAGGCGTGGGTGCTCGCCAGAGTATACGAGTGGACGGCGGGGCGCAGGGCGTTGGGCGAGCGTCCGGCCCCAGAGGTGAGGGAGGCCGTCCGGCGGGAGGCGAGGGTTGCACTTGTCCAGCAATGGACGCAGGACCTCGCCTCCGCCGTCTTCGGCCGCCGCACCCTCGACGCCATCGGGCCCGTCCTGGAGGACTGGCTCGACAGGCGTCGCGGGTTCCTCTCCTTCCGTCTGGTGCAGGTACTCTCTGGTCACGGCTGCTTCGGCAGGTACCTGCACCGGATAGGACGAGAGGAGCAACCGTCGTGCCACGGTTGTGGCGCGGCGGAGGACACGGCGGAACACACCCTCGCGGTGTGCCCGTCATGGGCCGTGCCGCGCCGCGATCTTGTCACGGCGGTTGGAGGGGACCTCTCGCTGCCCGCCATCGTCAGAGCGATGGTGGGGAGCGAGGAGGCCTGGGCGGCGATGGCTTCCTCCTGCGAGGTCGTGATGTCGCAGAAGGAGGCCGCGGAGCGCGAGCGGGAGGAGGATCCCCTCGCTCCGGCGCTCCGCAGGCGGCGTAGGGGCAGGAGAAGGCGGGATTTCGCCCGCTTTCTCCCTCCCTGAGGTGAGCGGCGGGCGTGAGGCCGACGCCCGCCTTTCATCGCTCACCATGCGGGAGCCACGGCCCCTCCCTAGGAGGGGCAATTGAGGGCCCGCCTTACAAGGCGGGTTTCGCCGGCGGGGGAGAGGTAGCTCAGGCTGCGCTAGTTTCCCACTCCCCCGCCACTATGGCGATGCCGGAGTGCCGCTGTGGGTTTAGTGGGTATTCCCGGCTTCGGCTGGGCGAGTCCCACACACGCCCTTCGGGGTACGGTGCGTAAAGGCATTCCCACAGCGTCAAAAAAAAAAAAAAGGGTTTGTAGGAGTTGTACTCACGTCTTTAATCTGTCGCTGTAGTAGAGCCTACCGGAATCAATTCGAGATTTAGAACTTGATAAAACTTTGATTAACAATTGCTAAGTGTTGTCAGTGATAACATATGGAACTGAGACGTCTTCGCTAACAATTGCCTTATAAGAAGGCTCTAGGACACTCAAAGGGCAACGGAGAGGGGGCTATGCTTGGATTTTCACTGCGTGATCAAATCCGAAATGATCAGATCCGCAGAAGAATGAGAGTAATTGACATAGCCCGAAAAATTTCAACATTTAAGTGGCTGTGGGTTGGGCACATTGCCCGTAGGACGATGCCGATAAGGCCACACGTCCGCGCTCGCGAACTCCTTCCTCAAGAAGTCAGGAGAGACTCCCGAACCTAATTATTGGTGCATCCTAGGACTGCCGAAACGCCGGAACATAGGTGAGTTGCACTGGCATACTTTTGGTGGAAGATAAGTTTGTGGGCACCCGCTGTCAGTCTAGAACCTTCGAAATATACAGGGTGTATCTGGCATCGTAACGCAAACTTCGCGAAAAGGCTAGACCGCATGCCACTAATAAAATTATGATAGTCATTTATGTCGTTATTCACTAGTTACAGAATTCACAGTGTTTAAAAAAAGTGTCGGTTCGGCCTTTGAACGTTACAAGCATGCCGCCGTGCGGGTTTGTAGGTATGACGTTGATCCCTGATGTGAACTCGATTAAATCAGCTGATAAGATAGTTTTTTCGTTTTAAAGCGAATTAATTAATTTTTACTTTAAAATCTTATTGGGTTATAAAAGTATAGCAATTATGAACGGTCTAAAGTGAAAAAAAACTATATATTTTTTTATAAATCATGAAAAAGCCGACGAAAAATTCCACCACTGGGGGGTTCAGAATCATGAACTGGATCCATGGTACTCGTTTGTGCGTCGATGTCAGATACACCCTTTATATGTATGTATCATTTTGCTTGTGTAAAGTTATGGGTCTTGCCTGAAATAAATTATTATTATTATTCCTTTATTTTATTGTATATACATAGAAATTACATTTTTAAATATTTCTACATAAAAATACATAAAAAAAACATTTAAAAATATAAAAAATAGTAGCCCACCGGTATCGGGAACAGGGTCCAAGCTACCGGCGGTCAGGGCTCCAGAGAGAGGAACTTCCTGACGATGCGAGCCGTGTCCAGCAGTACCGCTTTCTGAATCAAGCCCTTGATCCAGCTGCCTAACGAGAGCCTCCTGAGGTGTTGGTCGAGGCTCTTTATTATTATTATTATTATCTTCTTTATTTCAATAAATACACTTATAAATTATATTTTTAAATATTTCTACATAACAAAAATATATATAAAAAACATTTAAAAATATAAAAAATAGTAGCCCACCGGTATCGGGAACAGGGTCCAAGCTACCGGCGGTCAGGGCTCCAGAGAGAGGAACTTCCTGACGATGCGAGCCGTGTCCAGCAGTACCGCTTTTTATTATTATTATTGGGACAGTTCTTTTTCCTCAGCTTTAATGCTGGTTTTAGCTGCATTTACGGGCCAAAGCCAGGTAAATGTAGCAGTGTGGTGTATTTTATGGTGTTGTATTTTCTTCTAACTGCATGAACTTTCTCACTATTCTACAGGTGTTTAGGATGGCTGCTTTCTGCATATTATTATTATTATTATTATATTGAGCCTAAAATCTTAATACAGTCCACTTCTACCATCAAGGATTCATTCTGATGCTTCTAGCGTCATCATTTGGTCCTAGATAGCAGCGTGGGTAGGCCTCTGACAATGTGAACCGACGACCTGGTGAAGGTCTCGGGAAATCGCTGGACGCGGGAGGCGCACGACTGGTCGTCGTGGAGATCCTTGGGGGAGGCCTAAGTCTAGCAGTGCACGTCTTTCGGCTGAAATGATGATGATGAACCTAAGAACTGTTATCATTGTTATGAAGGACTTGTTGCTAAATAATAAGAGCTGCACGGGTCTGTCGTTTGATCGTGTGTGAACTGGCGTATCTCAATTAGAGAACACATCAGGCGGCATGTAATATTAACATTAGGCCCCCGTGCGACTGTTCTTTGAACGGAATGATTGACTTTGAGGTAAGTTCTACTTAGTTTCATTCAATACGTCATGTTATAATATTTACGAGTGGTTTTGTTATAAGGTATTTAAACTAAAGTATAGACGACAACACTTCAAGCTACTACAATCTTCTATCTATAGTATATACTAATATGTAAAGCTAAACAGTTTGTTTGTTTGTTTGAACGCGCTAATCTCAGGAACTACTGGTCCGACTTGAAATATTCTTTTTGCATTGGATAGCCCATTAATCCAGGAAGGCTTTAGGCTATAATATAATATTTGTAACAATAGCTTGAAAATTTAAAAGAGTGTCCATGGAGTTTCTTGCCCGTTCTACTCCATAGGTACCTACTCTTTGGAATGGGCGACTAGCTTCATCTTATTGACTGACCGACCTTCTGACAATTCAAAAGTGCCTGTAACTGGTTTAATTGAAATAAATGCTTCGATTTTGATTTTTTTTTTATTTATATAACATCACGCTACGATCAATAGGAGCGGGCCACATAAAAATAAAACGCGGGTGAAACCTTGTGGCGCAGCTAGTTTGTCATATATTTTTATTAGATTTTCAACTTTATTTCTAAAGCTGTAAGGCTCAAGTTTGATTGGGAATATTTGACAGTTTAGGGTAGTTTGACCTACTGTCGTCGGTACATTTTTGTTACACGCCAGGCACAGCTAAAACACATTCATGCACATAAAACCAACACGTTTTTAAACCGTCATAACGTTTGTAAACTGCTGCCGAGCAATATACATTTTTATAATTTTGGTTATAGAAGAAGGCAGATCAAAAGCCAGTTTCTTCATCAAAAGTAATTCGCTACCGCTACGCCACGAAGGCTGTCATTTGTTCAGAATAAGCAATTGAATCGTTATTTTTACACCATGTTATATTTTTTCCCAAATACATTTAGAAATTGTTGCAGTGTGATTACTGAGCGCGTCACGACGCTCAAGGTAGATCACCGTCCGCGCAACACCTACCGCCAGACGTCAATGCATTGCTCGCCCGCCCCAGCGGCCAGCGGAACGTGGACCATATTTTTGTTGAGACAGCCAAGTAGGATATCAACTCATAACTTTGTGGTTTTTCATGATATCTTTTTGAAATTTCGTACATAGATTCTTTATTTTTTTAAATAAAGAATCTGGTATTTTATACTGGACACGTGTTTCGGGTTTCGCGTACACAAAAAATAATGTAAACACATGTCCAGTATTTTTAAGTATAAAATCTATTTCATAAAATCTTTTTCATGAAATCTTTTTGAAATTTTGTAGATTCTTTACTTAAAAGTACTGGACACGTGTTTCGGGCTGTATATTATGCGCATTTTTTGTAGATATTTATAAGATGTATGAATTAAAACATTTTAAAACATCTTTTATAGTTAAGCCAGTTTACGCAAAATAAGTAACGTTTCTGGTTGATTTTTTACACCTTGTGAGTTGTGTTCAAAAAACCCAAATATTAGCAGTCTTAAAGAACCCTATTTTATCCAAAATTCAGCCTATGTTGCTCGTGGATAATGTAGCTTTCAAATGGTGAAAGAATTTTTGAAAACGGTCCGGTAGTGTTTGGGCCTATTCATTACAACCAAAAAAACATACAAACAAAGTTTTCCTCTTTATAATATTAAGTGTAATAAAGTGTAATAAATGTAAATTGCTTGGCGTTCGTTTATGAAGAAAAAAAGACATTTGATTTTTGGCATTACTTGACATTATTACAGGATGTTACGTGTTGCGTGTTGAAAAAAGGTCCTCACACTTTTGGTAACTCTATTGACTTTTATGTATTTTAGCCGTTACTTTGATGAAAAAACACATCTCTACTAATATATAAAGCTAAAGCGTTTGTTTTTTTGTTTGTTTGAACGCGCTAATCTCAGAAACTACTGGTCCGATTTGGAAAATTCTTTCTGCTTTGGATAGCCCATTAATGAAGGAAGGCTTTAGCCTATATAACATCACGCAGCGACTAATAGGAGCTAGGCATAACTAAGTCTACGTGAATGAAGTCGCTCGCGGCCGCTAGTTTGCTGTAATACCCATCAGCAATAGTCAAGAAAAACTTAATACTTTTAACGATAGTTGTAGTTACTAATCAAGAAACTGGCTGTATGTCTCAGATTTTATATCTGTACATTCTGATGTACAAGCCCATTAAATTTTTTGTCACATCCTTACACACATGGGTAGAACATGACCTCGATTCAGACATGGAATACTTATAATTCCGATGTTCCCACAGGATGGGGACTTAAGTGAATGCGAACGCTGGGCGTACTCATGAAAACGTTAAATAAGTTAGAACCTGGACCTCTTCAAAGCTGTCTTCAAATATGTCTTAGAAACACAGCTAAATAAGGCATTTTCTGTACATTATTGAAAAGCATCTCACGTGGGTCACTAGTTTTCCGACCGATTGCTCTAAACGTGCCCCTTTCACTTATATTAGACGCAAAGAGGCCTCCTTACGGGTGAAGTGTGCTTTAGAAAATAAACTTAAGAAGTAAATTCTATTTAGAAAACGTGGTCCTTGTCATTTTTGAATAATTTTGAACTCATCTACAGCCGATCTGCGGATCCATTCTGTAAAAAATCTCAGCGTGAAGTTAGCTTGGGCTACCCTGAGGCGGCTCCTCCCCAATCTAGGGGGACCAATCGCTTCCTGCCAGAGGCTCTACGCGTCGTGCGGTCTATGGCCACCGGACAGACGACATGTTTGGTGTAGTGGCTGAGCGATCGTCTGCTGCGCTCCATTTCGCGTGTTTGATCCCCGCACGGAGAAAATATTTGTATGACCTACAAGTAGTTGTTCGCAGTAAACCCACCCACGATACAGGAGTAATTCCTAGTTATCATCATCATCATCTCAGCGTATAATCCCGGTTGCATCCGCGGCTTTCGCGTTGGAGCAAAGGGTTCGCTTTCATACACTTACTCCTCCATTACGCACAATCTCTAGCATCCCGTGGTGTGAGATTGCTGACACGCATGTCATCTCTTACGACGTCAAGCCACTTTTTTGGTCTACCTCGCTTGTTCCGGCCCGGCGGAGGCGTCATGGCAAGACATTTGTTACTTACGTAACCTGCCGGTTTTTGTATGACGTGACCGTACCAGCGTAGGCGACCCTCTTGCAGTTTGTTTGCTAAAGTCACGGACACGAAGACCGCCATGGATGCGGGAGTTCCTGATGCGGTCTTTCCGCGTAACTCCATACATCCACCGCAGCATATTCATTTCCGTGACACGCAGCACCTGTTTGTGTCGCTCAAGCACAGGCCACGCCTGTGCTTGAGTAATTCCTAGTGTGGGAGAAATTTTATTTAAGAAAAAAACCGGTGTTCGCGCGGTCTCTGAAAGGATGGGGTAGCCCATCCACGAACTGACCTCGTCATGCGTCGCTTAACCATCGATCGACACGAGCAGCTATCATTATTTCTCCATCAGAGTAATATTAATGAAGAACCTGTGAACTCTAGATTTATTTATGACCATCCCGCTTGAAAAATCTTCCTCATTAGACCCTAATTAGTGTTGTCAGACAATACGCAGTCAAATTACTTTACCCAATTTGTTACAGCGGCGAGAAAATACAACATCGTTCGCTTTTTATCTATTTATGGACTAGTTACCAAGTGGATAAGGAAGGAAGATAGTGTTTCAAATAAATACAGGTATCAGTATCTTTCTAAAGGACCGTATCAGAAATGAGGTGATCCGACAGAGGACCAAAGTCACCGACATAGTTGAGAGGGTTAGCAAGTTGAAGTGGCAATGGACTTGTCACATATGCCGCAGGATCGACAACCGTTGGGGTAAACGAGTCCTCGAGTGGAGACCGCGTCTCGGCAAATGTAGCGTAGGATGCCCTTGGTGGTTGGTAGCAGCTGGCGGAGAACTGCTCAGGATCGAACTTGTTGGCGTGGCATGGAAGAGGCCTATGTCCAGCAGTGGACGAGTAGAGGCTGACGATGATGATGTCGTCCCACTGCTGGGCTGAGTGTAATCACCACGTTAATACAGGTACATAACAATGAAAAGAAAATGTGTTGTGATAACCTTTATTGTATATTTAATTTTCTTTTCTTTTATATAATGGCCATAGATTTAAATAAATTTGTTCTTCGTATTAAGTGTGTCACTTTGACTTCAATGAAAATTACAGCAAATAACACACGTTTTTCCTTTTTCAGCTCCAAGTAACCTTAAATATCATCTTAAAATTACAACAAAATGTTTTTTTTTCATTTGAAATGTATCTATTTAAAAAAAAAAAAAGTGTGTGTCAGCTCCGACGCACGACTGGAGTTTACTCAAGTACGAGAAAAAAAATTTAATAAAATGAAAAAAAAATTAAATAGAAATAAAAACTAAAAAAATATTAAAAAATAAAATATAAATAAAAAAAATAATAAAAAAATATTATTATTATTATTTTCAAAATTATTTATAAAATAAATCGTAAAAAATTTAAAAAAATATAAATGCATCTTCTTCTTCTTCCTCAGCCTATAGATGTCCACTGCTGGACAAAGGCCTCCCCCAAGGCTTTCCACGATGACCGGTCTTGTGCTGCCCGCATTCATCGGCTTCCCGCGACCTTCACCAGGTCATCGGTCCACCTTGTTGGGGGTCTCCCTACGCTGCGTCTTCCAGTACGTGGCCGCCACTCCAGAACCTTGCTGCCCCATCGGCCATCGGTTCTACGAGCAATGTGCCCTGCCCACTGCCACTTAAGTTTAGCGACTCGCAGAGCTATGTCGGTGACTCGGCGAATCCAGCTCGGTTGGGCAGCGTTCGGGAAGCTACGCTACATCTTCTCGTCGTCCAAGATACCACAGTGTCTCAAGGCTAAAGTCTTTGACCAGTGTGTGTTGCCAGTGATGACTTACGGAACTGAAACGTGGTCGCTCACAATGGGTCTCATACGAAGGCTCAGAGTCACACAAAGGGCAATGGAAAGAGCTATAAATGCATAATTGTGCATAAATTTTCATAAATATGAAAATTTTAACCAATTTTAAGAAAGTTGATAATAATATTTTTTTTATAAACATTTTTTTTAATTATTATAATTATTTTTTTTTTAAATATAACATTATCTTAATAACTAACAAATATAGTTGTAAAAAGATAATTATGCCACTTTTTTAGATTAGAAAGTTGCGCACCAAAGGTGTGCACTAAAATAGTAACGCTTAAAATTCGTTACTCGTTAGTAGGTTTTACCCCTCGGATTTTTCTCATACCGGGCGCCTTATATATGAAAATCGATTCTTAAGGAGTAAACTCCAAAACATTTTGTTGTATATTGTGTTGTATTACCTAATTGCCTTTCTTTTTTTTCTTCCCTCTGGGCGGAGCGGAACGGTGTGTCAGACTTTTACTGACTAAAACCCACCCGTGTTTCTTCACTTGCCTGTGCGACGGCCAGAGCCACGGTTTCTTTTTTAACCAACCCGTAACCCTGACCCTGGAGGCATCAGTCATCGTGGTCTCCGTCACGATGTGACGTCCGTGATGATGAAGGCTCAACGTTGATTGTGAATATCTGACACTTACGGGTAGCTTGACCTGCCGTCGTCCATACTATCAACTACCTATCTTTAGGCAGTATCGTATAGTATTTTTATTGCAAAAGTACCTACTTTTCGGATATAACCATATACACGAGATTAAAATCTATTCAAACAGGATTGTTATTACGTATTGAATTGGAACAACTTTGGGATGTGATCGGAATCTTAATAGTATTGTAAAGGCATAAGCTTCATATAGTTATTCTATTTTTGTAAATGTGTTTCGGGTATCAAGCATTATTGGTGTGTTTTTTTATGATGACAGCCTCCGTGGCATAGCGAACGTGGCCGCTGCGCACGAATGCGCGGGTTCGAACCCCGCGCAGTGCAAATATTTATAAGAATGAATATGAGTATTTGCACTGGTCTGGTCGTGCCTCGGCAGTCGTTACGGATTGTTGGAGCCCTCAAAAGTCCAATTGTTCTAACTGAAATGCTTCGATAACGCCTTCGGGTTGTGGAGGTCAGACGGCAGTCGCTTCACGGAAAATATCGAAGTTTAGCCAAATAAGCAGTTAGACTGGTAAAGCAGACCCCAGACTCCATAGGTTAAAAAGCTATGTACATCAGAACGGAAAAATATTATTCTGATGCCATGCCCATCTTAAGTACCATACTGTCATAACATGGGCACAACATCCTACAGTGCGGCGGCCGACAATACAGTTACAGAAGTACTGTTGTATTGCTGCGTGGCCTGTGTTAGCAGTGCTGACTAAAACATACACAAAGTATACTTTGCGACAAACATAATAGCTAGCGATTCTGACCCTTGCCAGTGAACAGTTATGTCCAAATATATTGCCATTCAAGGTGCTATTTCTAGCATTAGTGTACACTTCAATAATAATATATTTAAATAGGCTGCAACTGCAAATGTTCCTCTATGATTGCCTGATAATCTCGGTACTTCTGCAGGAATTTTCTCAAATTGCTGTTTGGAAAATCCTAAATAATAATGAACAATATAATCTGCCATAGTCTGAATGTTGTCAAGATCTAAATGCATTATCATATTATCTTTCAGTAAAGAGAGTAGTTCTTCCATTTGTTCAGAGCTAATTGTTCTAATAGGATTCAATATTGAATGCAACAATAAATACATAAATACCAGTCAAGTGATATGAGCAGATTCTACAATCTGAAGGCACATAGTAATTATTTATAATCGCAAAGTAAACTTACGCACTATACTGGGACTAAAAGTCTTTCAACACCGTTACAATCAGGGAAAAAACAATGCCGTTGTGTACTAGGGGTCCGTATATAGTTTGGCAGTATTATTTGATTACTGGTATGTATATCTGCATTTCTTTCTTCTGCTTGGGTAGAAGTCACAGTTCATGCCTCAGATTCTAGAGAAGGACTATGTCTTGTTGCTTCAGGTTCACATTCTAAAGCAGAAAGTGATGCTGCTCTGTCAATCCTTTGCCAACATGTATGATAGAGAAGTGTTGTTCTTGTTAACTGCAACAAAAGTAAACAGCTGGTGTAAAGATATATTATACCAAATTATTTTGTGTTTTTAGTTAGACATAATCATACAAAATATTCAATGCCTTCAGATTTAGTGTTTCTAGTAGTCACTTATTTATTTGGATTCTAACCAAAAGATATAACATAACAAAAAAAAAAATACCTGACGAGGCGCTATCTGTTGGACAACCATATTTCTAATAGCAGCTGCACATGTTGTGTTTGTATTCAATGTATGTGATCGTTTCCTTAAAAGTGATGTGCATATCCAATGGAAATGTGCTCGATGATTGTATAAGACATTGAACTTTAGCGATTTCCAAAGTATATCTTCGCATTCTGGATATATTCAAACCGCAGTTTACACAACGTAGATTATGTTTTTCGCCAGCTGACAGTGACAAGTAAGACTTTGACATAACAAAAGCAAATTGCCATAAAAAGTATTTATATATTTTTCGAAAAGGTCGATTTATTTATATACATATTTCTTTATTAATAGTAAGTAATTGGAATAATAATTATTATTAAAGAAGATTTTTGGGAATTAATGAATGTTTGCTTACAAGAAAATGAACGGTTATTAATAATAAACGAAAACTGATTATTCGGATTAATACCCGCCAACATTTTGAGCTCAAGTTTTATTCAAGTCAGTTCAAGTTCCATTAGTTTAGTCATTTTAATGCTTAATATTTTTGAAAAAATGTTGCTGTATTGCTTGGACTAATGAGTACGTGGAAGATATTTGAAAAATATCAACATGTTTTTTTTTTGTAAAATCAAACCCCTGTGCACGTCTAGGCCTAAACCTGGCATTCCCCTTTGGTACAGAGATAGTATAGTGCCTGAGAAAGGACAAAGGTTATATAACATCCCGCTATGACCAATAGAAGCAGAGCAGTAACAAAAAATGTTATTTTATATCAACTGAGCTCATTCGGCTAGAAGGTTACGCGGGTGCACAGTTAGTATTATATATAAACCGGAGTGTTTGTTTGTTTGTTCCGCTTTCACGCCGTAACTACTGAACTGATTACTTTGAAATGTTGCAGACGTAAAATTAGAAGTCCTGGTACTTTTCTATCCTGGAAAAATTTTATATTCCCGAGGGAAAATAAAAATATTGGTAGCTCCATACCAGTTCGGTGGTAGATGGCGCTGTGTGTCGTTTAAAAAAAGGTAAAACGAATATTCACAAGTAAACTTAGAAGCTAAATAATACGATAATTAATCCTCGAAAATGAAGAACGTAAAAAGCGCGATATAACCGAATTCCATGTTTCGCCCGCATGGAATTCGGTTATATCGCGCTTTTTACGTTCTTCATTTTCGAGGATTGATTATCGTCCCCGGGCGGAAAGCTAGTTTAAAATATTATTAAATATTGACTTACTTTATTTATAGTGGCAGATATCGACTCAGTATAACTTACATTTGTGTGTGCCGTTTTTTTTCTTTTTAATATAACATGTTAAAGGCATTCCGCTATTCTGTAAAATAAATAGTTTCATATTATCAAGGCAGCGATCACATTTGCGGTATCGCATCGTGTATTAACAAGAATCACACTTGACTTTTGATGACGTCATGGCAGCTTGGCGCGTTACCTTCAAAACAAAAGAGGTTTTCAATGAAACTCGTCTTCAATAGCTCCTTTGTCTTCTTGAATCCGGCTCTTTAATTATGTGCCACAATACAGCAAAACTGTCTCGTTAAAAACATCCTTGCGGAGCTTTAGAGAGATTGCGATTAGCGTGATTTATATTTTAAAAATTAAAGTAAACAAAATTACGTGATTCCCAACTATATTTGCGTCAGCTTCCAGTCTGACCGGATGTAACTGAATACATAGTACCTACTTTTCACAACTAAAAAGTGTTAAATAAAAACTTTTTTACAAAAAAAAAAAAAAAAACAACTGATTTCCAAAAACCACTACAAAGTGCAAAATGACTAATTTTGGAAGTCGGTGTCTTTGGTTTTTGTCATCATCATCATCCCAGCGTTAATCCCAGTCGCATCCGAAGCCTTTTCAGCTTTGGAGTCTGGGATACGCTTTTACCAGTCCAACTGCTAATATGGCTAAACTTCGACATTTTCTTCTTCGACTTAGTCTTTGGTTTTTGTATATTAGTTTTTGACACAGGCTTCCTCGTTTTTGAAGTCGGTTAAAAAACAAGTTTTAGATTTGGATAACAAATATTGAAATATGCTAATTATTTTATTTTTAAAGACGTTAGGATTACTTTCACTTGTTTCTAAGTAAAACTTAAGAAATCAGTTTAAAGAAGTTTCAGAAGTATCTATTTTTTCTTGCTGCTGAAAACAAGTCAGTGTACGCGAATCGTTACAAATATTTAGCACTAGCTTTCCGCCCGCGGCTTCGCCCGCGTGGAGTTCGGTTATATCGCGCTTTTTAAATTTCCCTCGGGAACATCAAATTATTCCGGGATAAAAGGTAGCCTATGTTCTTTCTCAGGGTCTAAAGATTGTCTGTGCCAAATTTCATCAAAATCGGTTGACAGGTTTAAGCGGGAAAGCGTAACAGACAGACAGACAGACAGACAGACAGACCGACAGACAGACAGACAGAGTTACTTTCGCATTTATAATATTAGTATGGATGGATTATAATTGCGTAACATACTTTTAATCACAATCTGAATCATTTTCAAGGTTACTATATTCCCGTCAAGCTCCAAAAAGAATAGAGGTAAACAAACCAATTTAGGGTTATCACAACTCACGTTTTACAAATCTCCTGTTATTCACATGATTATCGACTTTTACATGCTAACTATTTATTAACAATTCCTATTGAAGCATATTTCAATAGAATCACTAATGTAACATGCATAATCACTTGGTATTTCGAAAAACCATTAAAAAATCGACATTAATTTTACGTGATAGCCCTACAAAAAAATAAAGATGGATGAAATCCAGATATTAAACACATTTTGTGGAATTCAACCAATGAATAAAGTTGAGACATTTGTCAATACAATTTTGCGTATTTTAATGACTTTAAAATCAACTACATAACACATGCATTGTAATATTTTCAAAAATGGACTAATAATAATATAAATGTATCAAAAAATGTAACTTATTAGGAAATTAGCTTACATGTATGTCATATTTCATTCAAATAGGTTAAGCGTTCTATGCAAATCATAAATATCTAAACATAAACTGTTTCGATTAGTAGGAAGTACGAATGAAAATCATCTACCTATGTAGAAAAGGTTGTTAACATCTGTCTTTTAGGTGTAAACTACTCGTTGCCTAGCAACGGTTTGTTTACCTCTATTCTTTATCGAATTTGGCTCAACTATAGGCATGTCTTTCAAGTTCTGTCGTTTCCATATTTCCCAGCAATTTTGAATTTGAAACCGTTCTATATTCGAATGTGTTTAAATTTTGAATCTCAAAACAGTTAAAAGTATTGGTCACTCATGCAAATATTGCAATAAATGTTATTGAAGTATCAAAATAGAGGCCATTGGATTGTCTCATGACTAAGATTATGTCTGGACTATACACGAGAAAAAGACAGGGTTACCTCCTAGTTTGTTTCGGCTTCTTTTCTCAGACTAGTCACATGAAAGGCCGGCCGTCAAGTATGTCGTTTTTAAAATATGATTGACATGTAAAAGTATTTATAACAAAAGTTAAATCATTCATTATTATTGCTATTTGAATATTACACATAGATAAGGTTGGTTGACAGTATGTACCTACTTTAATCTATCATTAGTGAAGTACGTCTAAGAAGAAAACCGAATAAACATAATTCAATCACATCTATAAGGATATTCGTGTATTTTTCACAAGTTTGGTACAATGCCACATTACCTTTATTCAGAGATTTTACCACCCTCTCAAATCCACCATAAAAAAGTATAAAAGCACAAGTAAAGTTTCCTTAAAATGTAAATATAGCTTAATAATAGACGATATGTACCCCTTGCTTACCAGCTAAGTGAAGTCATCGACCTCCGAGCCGTGACTCCGGAATCTCTATATTTATACCACGTAGATACCCAGTCCCTCTTCTAGGAAAACATCAAGGTCGAACCAACTAAAAACCAGTATACGCTAACCTGCGAATTTCAACAGTAGTAGCATGAAGACATACCATTCAATATTGGTCGGTGAAGACGTGAAGTTCAAACAACCAAAGAAGGTTGACCCGCGAAAGGTTGAAAGCATGAATGCCAAGAAGGTTCATGAAATAATAGACATAAAAGCTTCTGGTATTTTTGCGAGTCACTCCCATAGTTTCGTTGACATTAAACATCCATCACTTTTGGTGAAAAAAAAAAACTTTGGAATGACTGCGTAGCATGTCATTTCAAATGAAATGGTTACTTTATATAACAATTAATCAATTTAGGTATTGCCGGGTTCAATTAAGTTGTCACTGTAGTGTGGGATATGCTTTTAAGGCTTATGCGTAAGAGTAATGGCTGACATTGATAATAATAAATTTGAGCATAATATGGTGAGAGCCGAACCGAAAGATATGTTCGCAGAGGCGCGCGTGGACGGCTTTCACGCCGTCATCATACGCAAGCGAAGTGCGTCACCCTTAAATGCATCTTGTTGCCAAAAGTCTACGTAACGATTATTTCTTGATTACCTGTGAACTAATGAACAAGCATCGGAACTTTTTAGGTTTTTGGACGTAAAAATAAGTTAACCCGTGTGTAGCAGCGTAGGCCTCGCACGTTTTAAGCAGCTCTCTGATTGCTCCCGTCGACGGACCCAGCAGCACGAGCTGCTTAAAACGTGCGAGGCCTACATTGCCGCGCATGGGTTAACTTATATAGAAAAAAAATGTGAGTACATGGTCTTTGAGGTCGGCCCGAAATGCCGTGGAGAAGGACCGGAGTTGCTGCTGAACGCGTCATCAATTAGTATGGTGACAACTTTTAAATACCTAGGGCATCTTCTTACCGCTGATCTCAAGGATGATGCAGATATTGAAAGGGAGCGCAGAGCACTTGCGGTCCGGAGTAATATGTTGTCCCGTAGATTTGCCCGATGTACGGATCAAGTAAAAATAACACTGTTCAAGGCTTATTGTCAAAGTCTGTAGACGGGCAGTCTGTGGGTCAATTGTACTAAAAGATCGCTGGACGTCCTGCGTGTCCAATATAATAATGCATTCAGGATGTTGTTGAGACTACCTCGTTACTGTAGTGCGTCGGAAATATTTGCGCAAGCCTGTACCGACGGTTTTTATGCAATCATACGCAAAAAGACCCCGTCGTTGCTGAGAAGAGTGAGGGCCAGTCGGAACAGCATCCTGAAAACTGTAGCTGAGAGCTTCGGCTCTCCAATAATTCAAAAATTTGTGCACACTTTAATAATTACTAACACTAAGCACTAAGTTTTGTTTTTCTTTGTATGTAACTAACACTCTATAGATTTTTATGCCCGAAATAAAAATGATTTATTATTTATCAACATATATTATTTCTCCAAGGGTCTGAAACGGTTTTCTCCCCTTTTCTCTCTTTCTATCGAACCAATCTGAACGTCCGACCCACCAATCGACAGATATTCGTCCCTGGTACCATGGAATATTATTTTCAAATTATTCCGCTTCACTTTTTATTTATAAAAACGACTTAAAAATTCTAATTAGTATACGGGTCAGCTAGTTATTATTATTATAATATGGTGAGAGCCGAACCGAAAGATGTGTTTGCAGAGGCGCGTGTGGGCGGATTTCACGCCGTCATGCGCAAGCGAAGTGCGTCATTAATGCTGCGGGTGCACGGCGTGAGCAGGCCGATGGGACTTAATACTAATAACGCACTATATAGGCCCACACGCAAAAGCTAGTGCCTGAAATATTTTTATTGTTTTGTTTTGTTATTATGCTATTACTAACATAGGCTAAGAACATTGTTACTAACAAATTATGGAAGCAATTCTGAAAGAAATTTTATTATTATTATTTTCTCGTAGATTGCTTGGCTTACGAGTTTGTCCACGAGTGGGATGTGGACTCAGCAATGTTTGTGCCGGTACTCGTGATAGCCAAAGGGTTAATAACTGAAAGTGTCGATGATAAATAAACCTCTAATACGTATTAGACTCGCTGATGGTGGCGTGTGTGTTGGGTTATCAGGTTCCCTTCAATATGGTTGGGCTGAATGATGCTGATCCATACGTCATGTTCGTGAACGGACGCCGTCAGTGGAGACTGGCCATATCTTAGCTGCCATGGCGTATTTTAATTTCTAAATTGATTTTTGTGTGTTTTCTATGGACGCTCTCAGCGTACAATATATTTCTGCATCGTTCTCACACGGTTGATTTCAACATGAATGATGTAATCAAATATTTGTAACAATAGCTTGAAAAATTAAAAGAGTGTCCATGGAGTTTCTTGCCTGTTCTTCTCCATAGGTACCTACTCTTTGGAATGGGCGACTAGCTTCATCTTATTGACTGACCGACCTTCTGACAATTCAAAAGAGCCTGTAACTGGTTTATTTGAAATAAATGATTTGATTTGATTGGAATTTTAACCATCGTTTATATTCAAACCTGTTTATGTACATCTTACACTATTTCTTTTATTCTAATTTTTCAATGTATAAATATAATCTGAGTATTTATTCATCTTGTGTAAAAAATTTTTTATTTTACATGAAAGAAATCAAAAGTACACCAACAAACTTTTGATCTTTTACACTAAAATTACTTTTGACACAATATTATATCGAAATCTTTTTTTTTTTGTTTGCATGGGAAATCATCAAATGACTTCTTCTGTTCTGGGCGGAGCGGCAGGGCATGTCAGACTTTTACTGACGTAAACCCACTCGTGTTCCTTCACTTGCCTGTACGCCAGGGCCACGGTTTCTTTTTAAACCAACCCGCAACCCAGGCCCAGGAAGCATCGTCCCTCGTCGACCCCTTCACGATGAGCTGACATCTCTTTGAGGCGTGCGTGAAAAACAACGCGCCGTCGACCCGGGCCTGATCCTTACCGGGTGGTGAGCTACCCATCGCTCGCCGCCGGCAAGCCACATCCCAAACAAAAATAAAAGGTATAGATATGATTTTAAATCCTTACATTATAATTTTGATCAGTGATGCAAAGGCTTGCAAATAAAAACCCTTAATACTAAATTAAATTGACCTTTGAAACGCTGACTACTCATTTATTTATATTACAATTACATGCTGCATTTACCAGATACACCAAAGCTCGTAGCAAGCTAACAATATAACATTTAGGTAAAAACCTTCATACAAACATTTAACATAGATTTGCTGCTATACAAAAATATACCAACATCTGAGTCTTCAGAAATTAGAACGTTCAGCAGATGAATAGCCTGGGTTGTGGTAGCATAACGAGCAGTATAGGTACGCAACTTTTGCGGTGCGAACACACACAAATAGGCACGCGACATCCGCGACGGTCTGGAGCAAATAATGAACAGCGAGCTAGTGTAGTCGCTTCATCGATCTTATTATTGAGTAGGTAATAAAATAGTAGTGCATCAACAGCGCACACTTAAGCCTCACCGTAATTCAGCAAACCAGTAACAAACACAGACGGATACAAATAGAAAGAAAGAAAGAATGAAAGAAAGAAAGAAAAAGTAATATTTTGCGGTAAACATGACGCAAAAGTTTACAAAAACACAAAAATAAGAAATAGTTGAGTGACATCCGTCACATCCACGCAAAACGGCTGTCGCTATCAAAATTTTGGGATCGTTCTATCATAAGGTTTTTGCTCATGTGTATACCATACCAGCGCTTTATATTCAAGTTTACTACGTAATAATAATAGAGCGTGAGAATAACATTCCTGAATCCTGACCTTAAACCTACTTGCTTGTCGCATAACAAAACCAAGTGATTTAAAGGCTTTGTCACACACATAATTAATAGGTCAATTAAAGGTCACATTCGCTTCCAAGGTCAGCCCCAAGACCTTTAATTTCGTAGACGCGCTCTAAAGGAACCCCCGATTTCTGGTTTGTTATGTTAGTTATGTTGAATAGGCGCACGCGACCGGGTAAAAGAAATAGTTTTGCACTTAGAGGTGTTAACTATTCTAAGTGGTTGTTTTCCCTCTATTTTAGAGCCATATCGATGTCCCTCTGGAGTCTCTCACAATCATGCTCGCTATTGATGCCCAAGAAAACCTTCAGGTTATCCACAAACATGAGACATCGCGCCGTTCTGACAAGCTTCGGTTATTAGCCATTACAATAAATTGCGAAGGCTTCAAGGACATTTATGCCCAAAAATTTGGAAAAACTGATACCAATCTGTAAAATGACTTGAGAAGAGTTGAAGCAAGTTCGCAGTAAAACCTCTCGCGGAAAATTTTATAAGTTAGACGTCGTATTGAACCCGATCAAACGCCTTCTAAATTCAAAATAAGCCATGTAAACTTACTTATTTCTTTTTATTTAGGTGACAGTAAAGTCTACAAAATTAATCTGATTTATCACCGTGCATTTACCAACCCCGAAACCATGCTGACTTGAAGCCATGTTGGTTGGGATCTGCCTTGTGTTGCCAAAGACCTTGCCGAAGGCTGACCGAACCGCTATGGGCCAGTGATTACCACTCACTCACTCACTCATCCACTTTTCACCTTTTTTTTTTTTGTTATCGGGGGAAACCCTCAATAGTTATTTGTTATACAAGAGTGCAAAGTTGCTTTTTAACCGCGTGTTCAATTTTGATGACCGAGCAAGCGAAGGATTCTAAAATTGAATCACGAGCGCAGCGAGTGATTCAAAATTAGAATCCTAAGCGTTAGCGAGGGAATCAAAAGGACACGAGGTGAAAAATCTTTGCACTCGAGTGCAACACGTAACTTTTCATTCCACCTCAGCGAGGAAATGACTAAATGCAATAAAAAAATGTTTACAATCACAAGATAGGTACACTTTTATTTCAGTTTAGGTATTAATTACTACATTATGACAGGTAAGTATTACAGAATAATCTTTAAATTATAATAAAATAATACTAAAGTATAATTAAGAAAATTTTAAAGTAACGTTGCAACAGTTATTTAAATTGAGTGTAATATTTTTGTTTGGTACTGTAATATTGGTGTTAGTCACTTGTGTACTGTTTTTCGGTAAACTGTCTGTCATACTTAATAGTTGTACCGATTCATCGGATTCCCTTGGCGTGAATGTTGGAGAGAGAGGGAGATGGTTAGGTGTTTCATAACGGCTTATTTTTGATGTAGAAGGGCCAGTCCAAGTTTCCGATTGAGGCTCTTTCAGTGTAATGGCTCCTACGATGCCTTCACATATTTTAGACTTATTTTGGATGGAATCCTCTATGTATCCCTCTACAACTGCATTGGTCTTCCAGCCTCCATGGCGCTTAAGGGACAGGAGATCAGCTCCGGAATCAGCCAAAAGTGTGGCTGAAGTTCGTCGGAAACAATGACCCGTGTACAACAGGGGTTCTGGAAGTTCAAGAAATGTTGCTATTTCTCGTGGGATACTGCCAATTTTATTAGTACCCATAGGCTGTCTAACACACTTTCCATTGCGATACTGTAGAAAAAAACGATTGATTGGAGTGTTAGGCGGCCGTAAGGCTTGATATTTCTCAACAATCGTTACGTATTCCTTGCGAATGACAAAGTTGCGGTCTCTTTTTGTCTTTGTATTAGGTAAATTAATTAATGGTAAGTCATCTGAATGTTTCTCAATGTTTTTGACATTAAGTTGTGTTAGTTCATTAGTTCGACATGCTCCGTTTATTCCAATAATAAGAACAACCTGCAATGTAAAGAGTATTGTAATAGATAAATGAATAAAATTTATATGAACGCATAATTATGCCTATCAACATTTACTAAGTATACTATTTAATTGAGATTAATATATGTACTTAAGTAGATACTGAATGTGCAACTGACTTACTTTTGCCGCCAAATATACGGAATCGGATGCTTCGTTAAGAAACTTTTCAATATCAGATACTGTGAAAACCTTCGATTTTTTTGGATGATGACCAGATGAGGCTCTTTTTAAAAATGCTACTAATTTAGGATAGGTATCGATATGTATGTCTCTTTTCATCTTTATTGTTGCTTTTAGCATCGAATACGTACTCCATACAGTGCTTGCTTTCTTGTTCTCGGATAATTCTATAAAATATGCCAGCAAAACGTTTTCTGAGAAAGTTTTGCCTCCTTTTGCTAGTCGCCACGTGTTGAACATATCGTACTGTTTTAAATACTTCTCGCGTGATTGTTGAGGTAGAAAGCTCATTTGCGCATTATTAACAGTTTCAGTCAATTCTGTTGGCGTCAAACAAACTTCCTCGTCGCTAGAATCACTCATTTTAGTTTTTCACTTGTTTTCAAGTTTCTTTTTTTTACTAAAAGGTTTAACAATGACGTGAAGAAATGCCGGGTAAAGAACCGCGTACAAAGAAAATTGAAAAAAGAACACCAAGAAGGTTCCGAGTCTGAGTTTTTAACAAATTAAAAAAAAGTTGTATGATATATTCGGCACCATAGAGGTAACAGTAAATAGGTTTATTGTTTTTTTTTTTAATTTACAAACTTAGTGCACACGATGTTCTAAATTCAATTTACTTTATCCTCTAGAGAATAAAAACGGCTTTTCCAGTCAGATATTGAAGAATAAAAATACTCTTTCCGAGATGGTGGGATGAAAAAGACATTTGATTGGGACCGAGGTCGGGGAGTGAGGGGTTTTGACCTCATTAGAACCACCCTGGTGATTAACATCCGCACATAGGGGTGGTTCCGGTTCCTCAACTTTTGTCCTAGCGCCAAACTTAGGTATATGAGTAATCCGTGAAATTTTCCACTCGCCGGCTTCAAATAGTTTAAAAAAAATATGTCGTGTAAAAGTGTAAAGTGATCCTACTTGCTTAATAAACGATTTCATTTCAATTTGTTTTTAGGCGGTGAATTGCTACTGATATGTCGGCTAAGTCAATCACTACTATAGCGATCCGTCTAGAGCAATTATTCAGCATTAGCAGATAAAGCAGAAACAAGGCAGAAATACTGAATTAAATTATTTAGCAAACGCAATTGCTGCTTCCATCCTCATCACTGTCCGCCTGTCGTTTTCAAATTCTGTGCACGTCTGTCTATGCTGCCGTGCTCGTGCCTGCAAACCTTTAAAAAAAAAAATTAATTCAACCAACAAAAATTCCAGAAAGATTTTATATAAATTCTTTAAAACAAAATCTGTTCCAATAGAATAATAACAGAAGGACCTTTTCTTGAATATTAAAAAGTAACCCAGATATCGGACGCTTCACTTTTTGTCTTTCATTCATTTTTCACTCGAAGTGAAACGTCTGAACAAAAGATGAATCCAAAGAAATCTGAATTCAATACTCAGTAGCTGTCACTCGCCTATGTATTGAAGGAGAAATCAAACGAAGTGAGCAGATGAACGCTCATTGCTATTGTAATTTTGCCGATGTCATCTGAATCAAATCAAATCAAACGTTTCATCGCAGCAAAATCGGAGTTGCAGAGAGAACAGACTCCTGAGGAACACCGTCATTAGTCGACATGGGCTCAGATGAGGATCCGTCGACAACAACTCGGAGGGACCGTTCAGTCAGGAAGTCTTTTACCCAGCCAGCCAGGCTAAGGGAAACGCCGTACGCTGGAAGCTTACTCAAAAGGCCAGCGTACCATGCCCGGCCGAAGGCCTTCGAGACATCAAGAGAGACAGTGAGTGGCATACACTAGTAGGTCCCCAGTTGACCGATTGCGGCGAAACCCGTACTGTCGATCACTGAGGAGATCGTTACCTTCCAGGTATACCAAGCGGCGCGAATTTGACACACGCTCCATAATTTTGTAAACTCTAGAGGCTATCGAAATGGGCCGATAGTTGGTAGGATCGGCACGACTACCCTTTTAGGACACGGGCTGCACGTTGGCAAACTTCCAGGATTTGAGCACTATACCAGTCCAAAATGAGAGGCGATACAAGCGCGTCAATACAGGAGACAACTTGTACGCACATGCCTTAAGAACAATCGCTGGTATACCATCTGGACCACTAGCCTTATTCACGTCCAGACGACACAGTACTCTCAAAACCTCCTTGTTCCTAATGCGTACCTTAGGCATTGAAGATCGGCAATGAGGTAAATTAGGTGGAGTGGGTGGTGGGTGGAGTACATACATATTTATTGTTGTATACTAAAAAGTACACTTTAGACTACCTACGCTACTTAGATAACTACGGGAAATAGAGGAAGGAGGGGGAAGGAGAGATCCTCTTCCCCTTGGTATTCTTCCAAAAGTTGTCTGTAAAAGATCGCTCTTAGCGGCAAGACCGCCGTTTGTATCACCCTTTGTAAACTTGTGTTTTCTGTTTATGTTCTAAAATTTATAAGGTGTACAATATACAATATGTAAAGAAAACCTCGTCCAACCCATAAGGATAATAAGGGTTAGGTAAACACATGACCAAATAAAATCTGAAATTTTACATAATCATCATAGTAACAGTACCTAGAAATCAATTTAAAAATAATCTTTTTTTAATTCCAACCTCCCCAAAATTTGGTAATTTGATAAAAGTGACAACACCATTTTCGACGGCATCATTATGAGCGAATAGCGATGTTCCCCTGTCCCCCTTCGTCCGCGGATGTATTATCTACCGCACATGTATTAAGTTACCTCGCTTTTGCGTAATAAAATTTAATTTTTAGGGGGATTTTTTTTTAATTTAGCCCGGCTTTGTAGGCATTATAAATTTAATGCCTACAAAGCCGGGCTAAAAAAAAAAATCCCCCTAAAAATTAAATTTTTGCCCGGCTTTGTAAGCATTAGTAGAATCAGTTAACGATACCTAACAATACCTTTACGGATCGGACAGGGTTTTCTTTACATATTGTATAGTACATTCGCATTTCGCATTGTGTAGTCCATTCGTATAAGAGTCTGCCCATAAAAGACCATAAATAGTTACTAACTAAAAATACAACCCATTTAAAACTAATAGCAAAGTATTTACTATGAAACAGATATCCTCGATTCCGGCCTTATTTCCCCCGAGCTTCTTACCTCTAAGGACGGAGATACACGAGCTGTTGGAAGTAAAATAAACATTTTCTTCAAGTATTAAATTTTTACGGATTATTCATTGCTTTTCTGGTGAACAAGATTCTTGACGGCCGATCTAAATTGTTTTTCTAGTTTTTCCTTAAGAAATAATGTTTGTAATAGTTATTGTCAGTTTTTAATTTTAGGTATTCCTTGATTGGTTTTATGTCTTGTTTCTTTTTTTGCGATAATACAGATTGTTTTTGAGTAAGTAGTTAAAGTCTTCACGCGGCTAAATACATCTATTGATACACAAATAAAAATTGTTAACAAAAGTTTTTTATATACAATATGTAAAGAAAACCCTGTCCTTTATTATCCTTATGGGTTGGACAGGGTTTTCTTTACATATTGTATATTTAAAGGTCCATTAGCTTTAAGCAACACAATTTTCTATTATAAATTCAAACAAGTGAAGTATAATATACATACGTACTATCAATGAGAAACATGTAAAGTTTTTTTTTTTAAATAATTATAAACTAGTGCTTGGTCGCAATCCCGCCTGATGTTAAACAGTGATGCAATCGTTGAAGGCAAAGCGCGCTAGTTTATTAAGGGTCCGTCCTGTTAATCTGCTCATTTTGATCAATTTTGTTCCATGATTGTGAGAATATGTTATATGATATTAGTAAAATTATGTATGATATGGATAGTACAACTCTTCATCTAGCTGCTAGCTTGACTACTTTTTTGAAGAAACTTCATAATTAGTAGTAAATCTACAATTTCCGATACTCTTTTTCTCAAATTTCACGTTCGAGTGAAGTTTGACCATAGTTTCTGAAGAAACTACAAGCGATTTTGCCTATAAAAAAGTACTATTCACATCAGCATATAACCATCTTGCTGCTAGCTTGACCACTTTTTCGAGTTTATTTCATAATTCAGCCAAAAAAGAAGACAGAAATTAAGAAATTCAAGGGAAAACTGCAGCCAAACAAGTATGTTTTTTCTATAATAAAGCAACTTTTTTTAAAAATTAAAAAATGCCTCATTAATTTTAAGGTATTTTTATAATAGAAACAAAAGTTTATTTTCTAAAAAAAATTTTTTTTCATCATGAAAAACAATGTCAAAATCTACTATATTTACGAGCGCGCAAACGCAACCGGCTCAGTGGTAACTCGGCTAGCGCAAAGAGAGGACGTATCACTTTGTGTCTCAAGAGCTCGCGAATTTTACGTAGGTTTATGTAAAAAATATACTGCGACTACCACAACTTGGTCCTTTAATTATTTTTCTTTCTTACTAATATTATATTAGTTGTGAATTATATTAGGATATTTACGACTTATCCCTTGGATTGCTTTAACTAATTTTTAACCGACTTTAAAAACGAAGGAGTATATTTTTTTGTGAGTTCGTAGATTTTTCCATCATTTGTGAACCAATTTAAAAATATCTTTGGTTTTTTAGTTTTCTATTAAAGTCAATTCACATAATGCTTTTGTTATACCTAAACTCATTTTTTTTTTAAGATAATGGGGCGAAACAAGGGAGCACATTACCAATGTATCAATAAAAGAAAGAGGAATAGAGAGGGAATGGCAAGAGCCAGACAAGTGCTTAAAGAACGTACTTTTAATCAACTGGATACCACTTCGTCATCTACTATGAGTGTCGAAGTTGATGTAGGCACAGTACGTTTCTGCTATCTCATTTTTTTTAATAGCCTACTTTGTCTCCCTCTGCTGGGCAAAGGCCTCCCCTTTTTACTTCCAAACCTCGCTGACCTGTGTTATCTCATGAATAACCTACAATTATTTATTAATTTTATTTCACAAGTCTTTCAATCAAATACAGCTTGTTACTGTTTTATTTATATAATCATATGCTATTTACTGCAGAGTAAAGAAAATAATCCAAAGCTTCCATAGATTGGCCAGTTATGAATAAATCCATTTACGAAAAATGTCACGTCAATTTATTTAACTGGTGGAAAACTACAGCCGAAGCCACAATGATAGAAGCTGGTAAGGAAGAGGCTTCTATAGCTCTCGAAAGTGGCAATGTAAGTCCATCAGGTATACCAACTATAGCCGTAACAGCTGATGCTGCTTGGGGAAAACGTTCATATAAAACAAATTTTTCTTCCGCAGCAGGCGTTGGAGCTATAATAGGGGTGAAAAGTGGCAAATTATTACATGTTGGTATTAAAAATAAATACTGTGTTACATGTTCCCGTGCAGCTAATAAAAATATTACACCCCTGAAACACCGGTGTAATAAAAATCATACTGGCTCTTCCACTAGTATAGAGAAATCAATAATCGTTGAGGGATTTAGAGAATCTGTGAAAACACATAATTTGGTGTATGCAAAACTTATTGCTGATGGTGACTCAAGTGTGTATAAAAACATATTGGAAAGCAGGCCATATTCAAACGTTACGGTTGAAAAAGTGGAGTATTACAATCACTTAATGCGCAATTATAATGGGAAAAATTTAAGTTTGATGAAAGATACGTCCATCTCATCAAACTAACGCAAGCTACTACATTCTGATCGAGTGAACCGATTACGCATTGCTGTGAAAGCAGCAGTAAGATTCCGAGGAGCTCAAAATGTTCCATTTACTAAGCAAATCAAAAACTTACAAAAAGACATTATCAACAGCCCAAAACATATTTTTGGAGACCATTCACAATGTGAAAACTATTACTGCACAGACGAAAAACCAACTTTTGCCTATTGCCCGAAATTGTCGATCCAAGAAAATCTCGTTCAATGCCTCTATGAGACACTTCATTTTAAAATAATAGGAGGCTAATGCCGGCAGCTAGGTCCTGAAGTTCATCTAAGAGATTTCTTTAGGTATTCTTACGGTTGCTTTACAATTCTTTGATAAATAATATTTTAAACATGTTTTTGTTTTATTTATCGTTTACCTAAATACTGGAAATCTGTCTAACTGGAGGTATCTATCGTATTCCTAAATGCTGCATCCGGTTAGACTGGAAGCCGGTCCGAACATAGTTGGGAAAAAGGCTAGGCAGATGATTGTGATATTGTATATGTAGGTACTTACACTACACTTTAATATTAGTATCTATAAACTAATTATTTAGTTATTGCAAAAACTCAAAAGGAAAATTAATTTATTTATATATACTTACTAGAGTAGGTAGGACATAGATATTGACGATTCAAATGCAATCATATCTTCTTCTTCTTCAGCCTATAGATGTCCACTGCTGGACAAAGGCCTCCCCCAAGGCTTTCCACGCTGACCGGTCTTGTGTTGCCCGCATCCATCGGCTTCCCGCGACCTTCACCAGGTCATCGGTCCACCTTGTTGGGGGCCTCCCTACGCTGCGTCTTCCAGTACGTGGCCGCCACTCCAGAACCTTACTGCCCCATCGGCCATCGGTTCTACGAGCAATATGCCCTGCCCACTGCCACTTAAGTTTAGCGACTCGCAGAGCTATGTCGGTGACTTTGGTTCTTCTGCGGATCTCCTCATTTCTGATTCGATCACGCAGAGAAACTCCTAGCATAGCTCTTTCCATTGCCCTTTGTGTGACTCTGAGCCTTCGTATGAGGCCCATTGTGAGCGACCACGTTTCAGTTCCGTAAGTCATCACTAGCAACACACACTGGTCAAAGACTTTAGTCTTGAGACACTGTGGTATCTTGGACGACGAGAAGATGTAGCGTAGCTTCCCGAACGCTGCCCAACCGAGCTGGATTCGCCGAGACACCTCTTTCTCGAAGTTGGACCTACCTAGTTGGACTGTATGTCCCAGGTATACATACTCGTCAACAACTTCGAGTGCAGAGCAACCAATTACAATTGGAGTGGGTGCGACATGAGAGTTCGACATGATCTTCGTCTTATCCATGTTCATTTTAGACCCACTTGTTGGGAAGCTCTGCTGAGGTCATTGAGCATTTTGCCCAAGTCTTCCAGGGTCTCAGCCATGACCACGATATCATCTGCGAAACGGAGATTAGTGATGTACTCGCCGTTGATGTTGATGCCAAGTCCTTTCCAGTCCAGGAGCTTGAAGACATCTTCCAATGCAGCAGTGAACAATTTAGGAGATATGACATCTCCTTGTCTCACTCCACGCTGCAGTTGGATCGGTTTCGAGTCCTGATCCTGGAGACGGACTGACATGGTGGCGTTTTTGTACAAACACTTTATCACCTCAATGTATCGATGGTCAATTTGGCACCGCCCAAGTCTCTATCGAATCGAAGGCCTTCTCATAGTCCAGAAACGCCAGCATAGTGGCTTGTTATACTCCTCGGACTTCTGTATAACTTGCCGCAGCGTATGAATGTGGTCTATGGTGCTAAAGCCTTTTCGGAAGCCTGCTTATTCGGGAGGCTGGAAGTCGTCGAACCTGCGAGCGAGACGATTCGTGATGACCCTAGAAATCATATCTAAGCGACAAAAATTCGTAAATTGAGTTATATACACCATTCGAACCGCCAGATTTTTCTGCGTCGGTTGGTGTATAATTGTATATAACTCAATTTACGAATTTTGTCGCTTAGATATGGTTGCCTTTCAAGCGTCGATATATTTTCGCGTAATAATTATGTTAACCCTAAAATTTTGTTATTAGATTTCTAAATGTGAGGAATATTAAATTAAACTGATTACTTATTCTAATGTTTCATTTTACCGTATATGTTTTTATTTCTTAAATTGCCTATGTAATAAACTATCATTACACCATATTTTTTTTATGTCAAAATGTATCAATATTCATCTAAATTGTGATATATATACAATGTGCACTCGTTTCCGACTATTCACAAATCATACTTTATATAATTTAGAATAATATCTTCTAAAGGATCAAAAATGTTTAAGCGTCCACTAAGCTCGATATTTACGCGCGTGTGCGTCTAGCTGCTAGAACGATGCACACAAAGATAGCATCGCAACGATTTTCCTAAACTGTAGCGAGAGAATTTTGTGCACGGACTCTTAAGCCCATTCACTAAAAAAAAAAAAACATTTAAGGTATAGGATAATGTTAATAAAAACTTTTGACCTACCTAAATAAAAATCTCCAGGCATAAAGTGCGTGACAGCTCATGTATGGATGAAATAAATTTTTTTTAGTCATTTTAAACTAGTGCTTGACTGCAATCCCGCCTGATGGTAAGCAGTGATGTAATCGTTGATGGTAAAGCGCGCTAGTTTATTAAAAGCCTATTTACTCAAGAAAAACTGAGTGAATAGGAAGGAAGACGGCAGTTGAGTGAGGTGATGCAATGTTTACCCAGAGAGAGATTGATCTGGAAACCCTCCACGACCAAACTCTCGATACAACAATGTTAGGCGCATCGTACCCCGGCATCGCAACACAACTGCTCAGACCCGTCCTCGTCGTGTTGCTAAGATGAGATTTTTGCTAAATTTTAAATGTTTTAATCAGTGAGAAATGGCATTCTACTCTAAGAAAATTAGAATTTGTATTAGAGAAGATGTAGAATTGTTAGAAACAACACTTGGGCACACTGCTTGGTTACATTTTCCTGATTCTGACGTGTTTCCATTAGACCTTCATTGTTCTTTAGAAATAGATGAAACCTCATTTTGATTTCCGATATTTTCTAATTTATCAGGTTGCTTTTCTAAGTTGATTGCTTGCGGAAACAAGGTCAAATAATATCAGGTAACTAGGCCAGCATAGTTTAGACGTAACTCGGTCAAAGTAGATTAAAAAACATAGAAATTCAAATTATTTTGCAGCGTTCTTTAAGAAGGAAGTAGTTTGGGGTTCAAGGAAGTTTTGCTCCAGTCCTCTATTTAGGTCACCAGGTAGTATTTTTAAACGGTTTTCGATATTAACATAGGCACATTAATATTCAGCCAATAACAGAATACTAAAAAAAAAATAAAGATGGAGAATGGAGATAGAGAAATAGGCGCAAAAGGCATGCAAAAGTTGCAAAACTAAAAACAAATTAAATATTAAGTCCAAACAACCAGTACAGAAAAGAAAAAAAATAAACAAATGATTCTTATTTTAAACAAGCAATAACAGTTTATATTTCAATTTTTTTTTTATTAATCGGGAATTCCTCGGTGGTAGGCCATAACATCGGCTGCCGGCAGAAGATACCACCCACCAGACAAAGCCTTGCCGCCAAGCGATCCGTCGTGTTCCGGCATGATGTTTGGTGAAGCCGTACGGAGGACGGGTCTGAGCAGTTGTGTTGTGATGTGTGCCGGGTACGATGCGTCAAATGTTGTTGTGTCGGGAGTTTGGTCGTGGAGGGTCTCCACATCAATCTCCCTCTGGCGCAGCATCGTTGGTCGTGTTGTTGGGTTTAACGTTGCACCACCTCGCTCAACTGCCGTATTCCTTCCTATTATTATTATTATTTTTTAAGTGATTGGGGTTAATAAACTAGCGCGCTTTACCATCAAAGATTGCATCACTGCTTACCATCAGGCTAAAATCCCGCCTGATGGTAAGCAGTGATGAAATCAAGTCAAACGCTAGTTTATAATTATTAAAAAAAAAACGCGGGCACAGTGCGCGTTGGTAGATGTCACATGTCTTCGAAGTTTTTGCCTCTAGGACATGTCGGTTTCCTCTCGAATGTTTTCCTTCACCATTTTGAGAGCAGTGCAGTGATGACATAATTTACACAAAGTAAAGCGCCTGACGGGGTTCGAACCTACAACCTACAACTTGTAAGTCGCTGCCGATACCACTGGGCCACCGCTGCTATCCTCTAAAATAACGCAATGAATGTTGTTAAACTGTCAAAATGAAAGCCATCCTTTACTTTGTTACACAATTATCCGCCGTTTTCTTTTCATGATTCTATTTCAGTAAGAACTTCCAATAAACTCAGTATGTAGTATCAGCTGTAGAAGTCCATTTCCACCTTAAAGACTACTGTCACCTGCGCTAAATCGGCCACGCACACTAACGCATTATTTTTTTTATCGCAGTCTTCGTCTTTCTTTAAAGTACCTAATGCAAAATTTCGTTACTTCATTTGAAGTTAAGTTAGCGGCCGCACTTAACAATGGTCTATCACAAGCGAGCGATTGTGGGTTCGATCCTTAATAATGGCAAATCTTTTGTTGTTTCATATAATTTAAAATTATGATAAATGATTTGTATTTTAAAGTAAAAATGTTTGCAAATAATATTTAAACAAATAGGAAAATTTATTGAATATTTATACCAAAAAAAGTTTTAATTATATGTTTTAGTTTACTATACAACGTGTAACAAAAAGGGTATATACATACCAAGGGCATGGCATCTTTAGATGATATCAAACAATATCGGAAGGGTTTCAACTCAAAATAAAATACTCAAAAAATTGGTACCAAATTTTCGGTTTCGTGTGTTTCTTAAAATCAAATCATAACAAACGTGGCAGCATACTACATATGTTAATAACTACTCGTTACCCGTCACGTTACTTGCCAAAATTCGATAAATGTCTTCAATATCTCTGTGCGACTAGTATGATAGTAGCCTATCACAGGCGGTGTTTTTCCTCATAACTTCCTAACATAAAGAGATAGGATTAAAAAACCCTTCCAATATCGTTTGATATCATGTAAAGATGCCATGCCTTTGTTATATATATACCCTTTATGTTACACGTTGTATATGTAATATAATCAAAAATATATAAAAATAAAACAATAAGCATATTATAATGCAATCTATACTAATATATAAAGCTGAAGAGTTTGTTTGTTTGTTTGTTTGTTCACGCTAATCTCGGGAACTACTGGTTCGATTTGAAAAATTCTTTTTGCCTTGGATAGCCCATTAATCCAGAAAGGCTTTATGCTATATAACATTACGCTGCGACCAATAGGAGCGGAGCATAACTAATTCCACACGAACGAAGTCACTGGCGGCTGCTATAATTTATAAAAAAAAAAGATCGCGTACCAGGATCTCAAGGCCTGTAAGTATATAGTAAAAGGCGATCATGTCATTTTCTCATTACTTTGTAACTTCATACGAGGCAGAAAAAGGGTTATATATGTAGATCTATGTGTGTAATGATAAAATAATAAGTAATGAAATGAGTATATAAGTGAGTTATGATGTCACACCGATGTATCACTTCTACGTCAGCGCGTACTGCAGCGTGCCAATGTGGCTCATGTCATGTGTATACAGGGTGATTTATTTATCATCGCTTATGAATAAACATCATAGTGTTTAAGGGGTTTGATCTAAAGATTTAATTAATCGTAGTTTTAAAGTACCAGGTTCTCATAACTTGCTGTATGTGTATTAATGCGCATCTAATAATACCGCACAGATGTGGTGCAACGGGTCGCAGTCTCTACTCGCAGTCATTGACATTAATTACTGAGACTATATTTTATTATGATGCTATGAGACCCTGGTAATTGAAATATGTATAAACTCCTGCAAGATGAATCGAAGACATTCCAAATAGAGCAACAATAGCTACACCTAATCAGTGCATAGTATAAAACAAAGTCGTTTTCTCTTTCCCTATGTCCCTATGTAAGACTAAATTTTTAAAATTGCGCAACGGATAATGATACGAGTTTTTTAAATAGATAGAGTGATTAAAGAGGAAGGTTCATATGTATAATAACATCCATTAAATAGTGGAGAAAAAGTATTATTTTTGAGGTTTCTGATGTGATGTAAATACATAATTATTTTTTTCCGCGTTTGCAGCGAAGCGCAGGCTGAAACCTTACGAGATTACTCAAAATAATGTATTAAATATTGTACAAAGCCTTGGGGAAGGCATTTGTCCAGCAGTGGCCATCTATAGGCTGAAGAAGAAGAAAAAGAAGAAATTTCATTGAAAAGGTATACAGAAACGTCCGCAAAGGCGATTTATATAAAACGTTCACAGTTTTTCTTTAGTGTATTTGAAATTTGTAAATTGTTTTTTTTTTTTTTTTTGTTTAGCTCGATAAGTCTCCACCAGTCTCGCCAGTTTATTTTTAAACCACAAATGCAACCTCCCTTCTTCGCACGATTTAAAGGTTTATTCAACGGGAAATATTGTTGTTTCGTTCCACTTGTCTCGACACATAAGCTACCTTCGTCCTCCAACCTCTTGACTTTGGCTTACAGTATTTCTCTAAAACAATAACAATTTTATTACTCACTTGCAACAAGCGATAAAAAATAAACCGGCTAAGTGTGAGTCGGACTCGCACACCGAGGGTTCCGCCGTACAAACGTAGCGGTTTACAATTTATGACGTATTAAATCAAATTACTTACTAGATATCGTTCAAATCAATTGCATGGTAATGCGTAATGCACATCATATACTTTTTTTAGTTTTAATATTATCTTATTTTGGAACTTACAGAGAGGGTACACATTTTAATACTTTGGAAGTGACTCTCGCGCAAACCGTTCAGTTTAGAACAATCACTTGTCGTGAAGAGAATGGATCTCCCCGGGCATTGCTTGTATACTGTCACGTAGCAAAAAATATAGCAGCAGGCGAAATCTCTTAGACACGGGCTAAACTCGTGTCACATATTTTGCATCGAGCCGAGAGATGGCGTTGCGCGAAAGTATGGTCGATAATATAACAAATAAATTCAAATAAGGAACGACCGGGTTAAATAAAATAAAAAAGGAAATAGGATAAATAAATATTAAAAATAAGAACCAACTCATGAGTCTGAAATTAAAATACAAGTCGCGAAACGCACTAGTCTATGGTTCAGGAAAAGACAATTGGGGTGGGTCGATCGCTTGGCTAAAGAAGTTTCGAGAAGAACGATTGATGTCGTGATCGGTGGTGGCTGGTCTGCTGATGTTGCTGGTATGCAAGGAAGGCGTGTTTGTGCCATAACCTTATGGGGTTGAGCGTCTAGCGATTTGGCTGATATTTTTGTGAGTATTCATTTCTATACCCGGAATATTTCTCCCCGTGTTTTCTTGCTCTATAGTGCTGACTTAGGTCAAATGTTGTTCTAGATTTGGCTCTTTTGGCGGGCCTAGGGCAGGAACCCTTGTGGAGGCGTCGCGTCCTGACTTGCCTCAGGTGGCCTTGATTCCGATCGGATCAGGCTTGTTTGGAGTAGAAGTGTTCTGAACCCTGGTGGTACGGCAAATCCAATTCTCTTTCGACGACGACTAGACAGGTATAAGCTGTCATAATTTCTTTGCTCCGGGTGTTCCCGAAATACCTAATCCCGCAGGCCGCGTTCAACCGTGCATTAATCTGACACCCGTCAGTTAGTGAAGCTAAGGGTCTTTGTACCGTAAACCAGAAGCGTTAGTCAGGAGAGCTAATCAGAAACGTAGACTCCCCGTACTTATTTATTTGTTTTGATGTATCTAGTGAGTGAGAGTGAGTTCAAAACAGGTTGTACGTAAATAGGCTATACTTATCAAGTCTTGTTGATATATGTTGTGCACAACCTGAGATAACTGTTGTAACGACTGAGCTGTGGTCACAACGGTTCACCTCACGAATCCTTCATCAAGCGACCATGAGCTTGCTGAATTGTCTCATGCGGATTCCCTGTCCCACTCCGACCCGAGACGGAGTGAGTCAGGAAATCGACTAGGTAAGTTAGGAGATTGTTTTGTCATATATTTATGACACAGGGTAATTATAAAATAAACTTGTAATTGCATCCATTTATTGTTTTATTTAATACTCCTAGCTACCAAGTATTTACATAATTAAATTTACTGTAACTGCCGGGTAAGGGTAAAATTAGCGACCCAGAGAAAGTAACGTTACAATACAAATTAAACTCGTCCCAGTTATAATAAATATAATTAACTATTGAAGTTCGTAGTAATTGTGTTTGATCCAAATTAGTGGAATTGTAAATAGAAAACGCTATTGCATGAAATAAACAACTTCCATCTGGAGGCATAGGAACTATATGATGTAAAATATTATTTTCATTGACGATTAATGCAATTGTAGCCATAATTGTATCTTTGCAAAATTTTGCAATTGATGAATAAAGTAGAAGTAAACAATATCAACAATGTCGAAAATTTTAGAAATTTCGGTACACGTGCGAACAGCATCTAGGCGCTCGTGCGTATGGCGCACGGCTGCCGCTCGCTGTGCCGCCATACCCCTTCCCTTGACCAACCGCCTGCCTTTGCGCCCGGCGGCTAGTGCTCGCGCGTTCGTTCGTTACTCCCTCCCGTCCCGCTTCGCCAGTAGGAAGCAAGCTGTCTGATAATCATCGACAAGAATAGAAAATTACAATTAATGTCTTTGAATATATTTATAATTACTAAGAACACAGCAGTTAGGACGCATTTAGGTTATATACAGAATTACATTCACCAAAATATTTAGATTGAATGACGATTGTGTTGGTCTTTGTTTTGGTTTAACTAATACCTAAAAATTTTAAAAGGTTTCGGGTTTTTCTGTTAGGTTACCTTAGGCTATTGTTTCATACCAAAATTCAAGACTCAATGTCAGCGGGAAGTAGTCTTTAAGTTTTGATTCCGTTGCGAGTAGTGGCGAATTTCAAAATATGCGGTATGATTATAGGTAGGTACCTACCTCAGCGTTTTGTTTTTTTGCGTTGATTTAGAATTTTTCACAGTTTAGAGGCAATTAGATTTAAGAAGTGTTTGATAAGAATTTCACTTTAATATCTCTACGCGTTCATGTGAAAAAGGGTAGGTAGTAAGTTTATAATTATTAAAAAAATATTTTATGTCATGTAAGCGAAAATAATATTTTAATATTTTATGTAACTTCAAATTTATTATATATATTATATATATTCGCAATTTTTCCTTTATCTGTCTGTACTATATAACGTTGCTTCGTGCCGAATTTCAAGATTCTGAGTTCACTGAAAGTACCTTGTAGGTTTTGATTCCCTAGCGTCTCGCATGTTTGCAGGGAGGCAATCGACATCTACAAACAGCTGTGTAGAGCCGCAAGGGTCAGTTGGGGGCTTCACCAGAAAGTTATAAGGGTGATATATGTGGAAACAGTTGAGCCCATAATACTTTACGCTGCAAGCGTCTGGGCACCGGCGGCCAAAAAGTTGGGAGTTATGAAGCAGCTGGGGACCGTCCAACGTGGAATTGCCCAGAAAATGTGTAGCGCTTATCGAACGGTCTCCTTGAACTCAGCACTGGTGTTGAACTCCTGGCAATAACAAGAGCAACTTGGGAAATAACCAAGCTCAAAAAGACCTCGTTTGGGATTTTCAGCGACCCTAAGGTAGCCCTCCAAACAGTTACGAACCCCGGAGCACACCATCCCCTTGCTGTAGAAGCTAGGGATAATATAAGATCCGCATCCCACCAAAACAAGATAGTGAACTTGTTTTGGGTCAAAGCTTACGTGGGACTTCTAGGTAACGAGAGGGCTGACCAACTAGCGAAAGAGGCCGCTAAGAACTCCAAACGTAAACCAGACTACGATCGGTGTCCAATTTCATTCATCAAGCGAAGCCTACGCAAGGCAACGCTTGATGAATGGAATCATAGATACAAGTCTAGCGACACCGCATCAATTACTAAACTGTTTTTCCCAGATGTGCGGGAAGCTTATGGTGTCATTAGGAAAATAGGTGCGAGCGCCATAAAGACGCAAATAATGACGGAGCACGGTGGGTTCTCCGAGTACCTGAATCGCATCAGGCGCAAAGAGAGCCCATCGTGTATTTGCGACCAACACGTAAGCGAAACGGTCCCACATATTTTACTCGATTGTCCACAGTTCGCAAGACACCGCCTTAACATTGAAACTACCATAGACACGAACATAACAGCTGTAAGCGTCAAAGACATAATGATGAGCAAAAATGCGAAAATATTCCTCGATTACTGCCAATATGTAGCAAAAATAGTAATAAATCGTAACATAACCGCATAAGAAAAAATGCTATCATAATATAGTGTGTTATATTATAGACTAGCATTATGTGAGAATAGCTTCATAATATCATGGAACTTGTGTACATATAAATAAGTTTAGAATAATTAAATGTAAGTAGTAAGTAAACGCTGTATTAAAATAATATGTTCTCTCGTGTCTGTAAATTTGAGTAGAAAATAAGAAATAGTAAGTAAATAAAATTTAAATAAAATATAAAATTTGTAAAATAGATGTAAGTCGGTAGGTAAAAGAAAAACTTTATTAAAAACTGTTGTCCCGTTTACTGTGTACACCCTAAAACTTATAAATAAAAATAAATAACTAAGTAGATAGATATCATAGATGGGAATCCCACACAGTATAGACGCGAATGAGGAGGAATGAGAGAAAGATTAAGTATGAGGCATGAAAGTACGGGAGGCATAAACGCGAGATCTTGAATGATAGTGAAGCTTAGTACAGGCTCCGATTATGTTGGAGGTAGCAGTATTAAAATAATAAAAAAAAAAAGATTCCCTAGCGTGTGACGAAAATTCGTCTAAGGTGTCGGTATAAACTTCTGTATCCTTTTGATCGCGTTAACTTAGAAGTATGATTTTTTCACTGCTTAAACGGACAATAGACCTAGGTATTTGGTATAAATTTCAATTTGATGCCTTTATTCGTTCGTGAGAAATAAGGTAGTAAGTTACATTTTAATAAAATATTTTTATTATATTATATATCTAAAAAAATGAGATTTTCGCAATTTTTCTTATATTTGCATTATATGACAATGCTTCATGCCAAATTTCAAGATTCAGAGTTTACGGGAAGAATCCTGTAGGTTTTGATTCCTTTACGAGTGTCGAAAATTTGTTGAAAATGTCGACATAATCGGCTGTATCTTTTGATTGGCTTGGCTTAGAAGTTTGATATTTTAACAGCTTAAAGGGACAATAAACCTAAGTATTTCATATGAATTTCAGCTTGATACGTCCACGCGTTCTTGAGATAAAGGATCTTAACAGACAGACAGACAGACGGACAACAAAGTGATCCTATAAGGGTTCCGTTTTTTCCTTTTGAGGTACGAAACCCTAAAAAAGAAAAAGAGAGCGATAAAGCAAGGCTATGGTAGAGCTGCACTACAGGCAGTCTCCGAATGGGGCAAAGCCAATCTTGTAGCATTCAATGCCGCCAAAACACAGGCGTGTCTTTTCACCGCCTAAAGGAGCCTGTTCACCTTTGCTCCTACTTTTCAGAATGTATCCTTGGAGTGCACCGATCGCCTTCAGCTTTTGGGAGTTGAGATTTCCTCGAACCTAAACTTTGGGCGGTTCATTGAGTCCAAAGCCAAGGTGGCTGCCAGAAAACTTGGCGTCATCGCCAAGGTCCGGCGGTACTTCACACCGGGGCAGCTTCTAATGTTGTACAAAGCACAGGTCCGTTCGTGTGTGGAGTACTGCAGCCCCATTTGGGCTGGTGCTGCGAAATGTCACCTGGCTACTTTGGATTCAGCGGAGAGGCGTGCGAAGAGGCTAATTGGTGACCCTGATTTAACTCGAGACGATCTCCAAAGCCTAGAAGACAGGCGTAGAGTAGCCAGCCTTTCGGTATTCTATAGGATGCATTTTGGGGAGTGTGCGAAGAAATTGCATGATTTAATTCCCCATCTCCGTTCCACCATCGGACGACCCGTCGTACGGCGAGTTTCCACCCTTACGTTGTTAACACCATTACGATCCGGACGACGCGTTTCGCCTCCTCCTTTATACCGCGTACATCAAGGGACTGGAACAACTTGCCGGCGGCGGTGTTTCCGTCGGACTACAATTTGGGTGTCTTCAAGGCCTAGAGTGAATAGGCTCTTAATAAACTAGCACGCCTTACCATCAACGATCGCATCGCTGCTTACCATCAGGCGGGATTGCGGTCAAGCGCAGGTTTATAAATAATAAAAAAAAAGTGAGTACCTATCAAACTTTATTATAGAAGAAGGTCAACACTACAACTAGTATTGCTTGGCCATAGTTTTGTGAGATTGTAACTCGACTTTTGGTCTTGATAGTACATATGTATTGAACAAGTTACATTATTACTTACGCAGATTTGATGCCTAGTGAATAAATTGTGTAAACACAAAAGAAATACGCCCTACAGAATTTCTATCAGATTTTTCAAAGGTATTGTACTGTAGCTACAAAATTAGAATTTCGACGAGCGATAACGTCGCAACTTTCTGACGCAATGGTCATTCATTTTATTTTCTGTTCATTTCAACTTTTTGTCCGCGCCTTCGACTGGATTGACGTCGAAAAATTTTCCACGGGACGGACTACAATAATAAAAAAGTATAGGTTTAGTGCTAATCCGTACCCTACATCCAGACGAATGGACAAAAAGTAAAAAAAAAACAGGCTTTCTATCTTCTTCTTCTCAGCCTATAAAGGTCCACAGCTTGGCAAAGGCCTCCCCCAAGGCTTTCAATCCTTTAGCTTGCCATAATCTCCACGCTTGTTAGGCGGGTTGGGAATCGCAGTAATTTGATATTCCACAGCAGAAGCGCTGCTGCCCGCTTCCTTGGCGAGAGTTCCCTTAGTCACCTCTTACGACACCCAGGAGAGGATATGGGTTGGTATTTTCTATAATACGTAGAAACTTCTTTTTAACCGACTTCAAAAAAGGAGTGTATAATATTTCCAGAACTGTCCAGTTTTCGTATAATATGTTAGTCTATATCAGCGTCTGAACAGATGAGCCAAATTTCAAAAGTGTATGTATGCATGTTTTTAGGTATTGTTCAACTTAGGGAATATTGCAAGATTCATTAAATCGGTTAAGTAGTTTTTGACTTCTCACATGCCAAGCCACGTCATATCCATAGGATGCAAGTAGTCCAAAACCGATTCCTCCGTAAAGCCACAAACGCCCCTTGGTTCGTCCGAAATGAGATCCTCCATCTTGATCTCAAAATCCCCACCATCCAGCAGTTCATAAAACGCCTTTCCAAGCGTTTCTTTGACACTGCTGCGAAGCACCGCAATCCTCTTATAGCAGCGGCCGCCAATTACACTCCCTCCACCATCTCCCGACTTCGCCGCCCTCGGCATGCTCTCTCAGACCCCGATGACCCCATTACCCTCCTCCAAGAGGCCAATAGGGCCACCAGCACATTACACAAACACAGACCGACCTACCGACCTCGCCGCCGAGGTCCAGCGCGACGCGCTCCACGTAGTAATCCCCTCCCCCGTCCCTTGTCCGATGAAGGCCAGCCCGCGCCGCAGCTGAGCCAGTAATATCATAATGTCCCAACAATAACCTCTGAGTTTGTTTCGGCGTTTCTTCTCAGAGCTAGTACTAGGAAACGTCATGGTCATCAAACCATTAAGTATAACTTTCGATCCAGCCGTCCCTTGCTGTCCTCTCTAGCGACGCCCTAAGCCGAGGTTCGTACCCCACAGGGGGTGCTGTTACGGAGCGGGTCGGAAGATGGTTTTTAAAAAAACTATTTAATTGGCTAAAAGAAAGATATATTCAATTATCAAACACGTATTACAAGTTACTATGCCCGACGGAAGTCCAATCCAAACTGATGGGAAAAACGGTTAGAATCGCTTACGAGAATAACAACGGTTTCCTATTGCATTCACGTAAATGCAATGGGAAACTCAGCACTTTTAATTTATATTCTACGTAATAGTTAACCCGATATAACAACCCCCCCGTTAAGATCGATCATCACATCTAAAAGTGATGAGAGATGTAAGGGTTAATCTATGCTAAGTCTTGGATGCTAAATTGGATTTACGTTGAAGCATTACAACATATTATGACAGTGAAAACAAAAGAAACACAGTTATAATAAAAATAAAACATCGAGATAACGACTACTTTTAAGATTTATCTAAGATAGGAAGACATGAAAATAACTAGTAGGAAACAAAGAGAATAGTTACTCTAAAATTATAATTATTACAATTGATTTATCATAATTCAAGTTTTGATTCAAGATTATTAAAATTAACAATAAAAATTGCTTAAACAATATTTATTTATGTTTATCTTTTAACATAATAATTAATAATAGTATTACAATTAATTATCGTGAGTTTTGCTAAACAGGATGTTTCTTTTAATAGGGGTTGGCGTCACCTTTATGTCTTCTACAGACTCTGACTCATCCTTATTGATTGTTGCTACCTTATCGCCATGAAATGTGGTTTGAGAAACGGGGACTGAATTATGTTTGGTATTATGGCATTGATTAAATATTTGAATGCAACATGGAGCATTAGTTGAACAAAAAGACTTACGGCTCTTGTATATAATATATAACAAAGTTAAAACAGAGACACACAGGCTAAAGGACAAATAGTGTGTGCTATAAGTTTGAAAATGAGATGGGTTTTCTATCTTACTAATCTCTTCCTCAAAAGAATCTAAGTGGATGCTGGCTTGTAGTAGAGAATCAAGAGTATCTAAGTTATTTAATTTTGAGAAAGGTAATCGCTGTAAGGTTTTATTCAACTTAGATCGCTCACAACAATCATCTTGTAAGATATTGAAGTTTGATATTTTATTAGTTATATTTCCGATGAATGTTTCGCCTACAGCGGCGAATTGCAAAGTCTTATAAAAAGCCTTGCAGCTCCTGGGCAAGGTCAAGACACCAGTACCAAACAAAATAACGTCAGAGTTTGTGTCTTTATCATTACAAGTTACATGACACTTGCCAGGTTCGGATTGTACAAAAATCCAGCGGTTTAAAGTTAACTTATGAAATAGATCGATTGAGCCATGAATAAGTTTTGTTACACATATATCAGGAAGTTTGCTAATTACGTCACTTAAGAGAGTCGTTTCACACGTAGGGCTGGTAATCGCTGAAAACACATTAGTTAATACGCACACATAACACTTATCACTTATTATTTTGCACTTGTCTATGTCTGTTATGAGTGAATAAAACATTCGGTCGGCTGTAATCGCTACATATGAGCTAGTTGGCTCGATAAGAACGTAGGTATCGGGTTTCGACATATCGTAAGGAACAGGTAGTGGAATTATCCTATACAACGTGTAACATAAAGGGTATATACATAACAAAGACATGGCATCTTTACATGTTAACAAACGATATTGGAAGAGTTTTTTAATCCTATCTCTTTATGTTAGGAAGTTATGAGGAAAAACACCGCCCGTGATAGGCTACTATCATACTAGTCTCACAGAGATATTGAAGACATTTATCGGATTTTGGCAAGTAACGTGACGGGTAACGAGTAGTTATTAACGTATGTAGTGTGCTGCCACCTTTGTTATGATTTTATTTTAAGAAACACACGAAACCGAAAATTTGGTACTAATTTTTTGAGTATTTTATTTTGAGTTAAAACCCTTCAGATATCGTTTGATATCATCTAAAGATGCCATGCCCTTGTTATGTATATACCCTTTTTGTTACACGTTGTATAGGTCATAGGCTTGTGGTAATATTAGAGGGATCTTAACGACAATAATAACTCTATTTAAATGGAAAAAACACGCAAGTTGTGAAATATCGATTAGGGCGTGTATATTCTGTAACGTTAAAGGTACAGGAAGTTCATAATGATTAGGAAGATTATTCCTATGCTTATCTAATTCACTATACAACTGATGCGGACTGAGTACAGTAGGATGCAAAATGTTGAGTTTCGCGAAAAGAATTGCATTATTAATATCTTCAATATCGAAAGACAAAGTCATTATGATGGACTCTAATGAATGTAATAAAGAGCTTAACTCAGATTTAATTTCTAATTTATCGTTACTATTTGTAACCGTTTCTAATATTTTATAGATTGTTTCCATATTCCGTAATATGTGATTTTCGTTTTCATTCACCTTAGATATAGTGCTAATGAAGTATGATATAGTCGATTTAATTACATGAATATTGTCTTTCATGAGATGAGCAAGACGTTTTTCATCCGTCTGTACCTCTTCTATGGCTTTTGAGAATCTTATCGCGGCCTCAGAGTCTAAAGTGCCAAAAATGGTTTTTAGCAGTGAGCCACCTAGATCCATGAGACCTCTTTTATAACGCCTATTGGGCTTTTCATCAGCCAATAAATATGATATAGAAGAGAATTTGCTTACGTTAAGAATATGACGATTTTTTAAAGCGGATAACGAATTAATACAGTCGGACTGTATTTTAGAAGAAGTTAGTGAGTTACAAAATACGTTAAGTTTTTCAAATAAAAATTCGACCTTATCTAGGTTAGGTTGTACATGACTTATATCTACGTATGCTATAACATTCCAATCATTATTAGTAAACTTAATATCTAAGAGCTTATCAAAGTAGAGGCCGGGACTGCTGACGATAGAAGAAACATATTCGCATATGATCGGCGGTGGCAGCGTCGATCTGAAATAGCAATGAAGCGCTCGTGTATCATTCATTACGTCGCTAATATTATACTTGTGACTGTTACGTCACCGGCCGGCTTGATTTCATCGTAATGGTGACGTACATGTTTACGATTAATGAGTAGTGTAACGGAATGGTTGCCATTCAACTTTATTATTTTGTAAGGGCCTTTCCATACTGGAGATAGTGCCTTATTCTGCTTATGGTGACAACGGACATATACCATATCTCCTGTTTTATAGGATAATGGCTTCGTGCGGGAATCATAATAAGTTTTTGATTTCTCTTTAGAGGATTGAATATTTCGGAGAGCTTTCTGACGACTATAGTATAGTCGGTGATTAAGGGCCCGGATGTAATCCGTATAGGTATTAGTATCGAGAGTATCGATACTTGAAGGTAAGTAGGGTTTGAACCCGAAAAGTAATTCCAGGGGTGAGTAACCTGTGGTGCTATGTATATTTGAATTATATGCTATCATAGCACTGGGAATATAGAGGTCCCAAGTGTGTTGATTCTCACCTATATATGATCTGAGATACTCTTTTAGAGTAGAATGGCTGCGTTCAAGGGCACCGCATGTCTGAGGGTGGTAAGGAGATGCGAACACGTGTTTAATGTTAAACAGCTTCTCAAGTTGTTTGAAGACATCAGAGCAGAAGTTGGTGCCTTGATCGGATATTATTAGTTTAGGAATTCCCATATGAGATATGAATAGGACTAAAGATTTCGCTGTTTCTTCGGCAGAACAGGATTGCATAGGATAGGCCTGAGAAAATTTAGTTAAGTCATCTTGAAGAGTAAGCAAGAACTTATATTTGTATTCATGTGTTTCAGGGAGTGGACCGACTAAATCAAGATAGAGTTTTTCATTAGGCCGAGATGCCGTTGACGTGATAATCATAGGGGCCTTATTTGTTTGTCTTAGTGGTTTATTTATTTGGCAAGAGCGGCAATTTTTCACATAATCCTCGATATCTTGCCTCATGTTTTTCCACCAGAATTGAGTTTTGATTCTTTCAAACATGCGTGATATACCTGGGTGACCAGCTAGAGGAGAATCATGATTATCTCTAAGAATGCGTTTGACCTCGTCAGGGGTCGGATATCGGATAGAGTTACGGTAGATGTTGACTTTAATGTTCGTGTTGTGAAATAGAAATGATAAAATATTATAAATTTTTGTGTAAGATAATTTTGTGTAAGGATCTGTAAAGTCTGATATCGCGAATTCTTTTTCTTCTATGTACCAATACTTTATCATGTCTCTATAATCACGAAGGAGGTTAAATACGTCCTTATAAGTAATTTCGTCATAATGATTTATTTTTAGAAATAAATGAGTGAATAAATGGTCATTATTAGAGGTAGAATAGTAAGTGTTTAATTCGCGTTCTACGTCGCAAATATTAGGTTCGCTAGTGGAGGCATCCATAATATCCTTGCAATAAGGGACAGATTCGTCTAAGTCAATGGATGTCGGATAGGCAATAAGTTTACACTTTGCTCTCATTAACGACTCGTTGTGTTCTTGAATGATGGTGTCGAATGACACATCGGATTGTTTTATAATTTTAAGAAACTGCTCGTAAGTTTCTGATATGGATGCTGAATTATGTGAGTCTTCTTCGTTATTAGATGTTTCTGCCGGGTTGCAGATAATCGAGTTAGAACCTTCATTATCCTGTAATACATTTACAGGGAACCGAGATAAAGCGTCGGCGTTTGCGTTTAGTTTACCTTTCTTATAAACGATTTCGTAGTCGTACTCCTCAAGTTTCAAACGCCATCTAATGAGTCTAGATCCTGGGTCCTTGACATTGAAAAGCCATACCAGAGGTTTGTGGTCTGTAATTATTTTGAATTTACGACCAAACAAGTAAGGGCGAAATGTTTTTACGCCGAATAAAATCGCTAGGAGCTCTTTTTCAATAGTTGAATAGTTGCCCTCGGCTTTATTTAGAGTACGCGATGCATATGAGACGGGTTTGTCAGAACCGATTGCGCCTTGAGAGAGTACGGCTCCTATCGCATAATTGGAAGCATCGGTTGTTAAAAGGAATGGTTGTGTAAAATCAGGATATTGAAGCAGAGGCGCTGAGGTTAGTTTATCCTTGAGGGTGGTGAATGCTTGTTCTTGACTATTCGACCATTGAAATATAGCATCCTTTTTCAGAAGGGCAGTCAGTAGTTTAGTGATTTGGGAGAAGTTATTAATAAAACGACGATAGTAGCCGACTAGCCCTAGAAATGATTTTATATCCTTCGGATTCTTGGGAGTAGGGAATTGAGAGACGGCCTTGACCTTCTCGAGATTTGGACAGACACCTTTATCTGTGATTATATGACCAAGGTAAGCGACCTCGCGTCGCAAGAACTCGCATTTGTCTGGTTGAAGTTTTAAATTAAATTTTCGGATGCGGTCGAAGATTAACCTGATTTTTTCCATATGAGATAACAAGTTACTACTGTAGATTATGATGTCATCAAGATACACATATGCGTGGAGGCCTTGGAGACCAGAAAGGACAGTGTTCATCAACTTCTGGAAGGTTGATGGAGCATTTTTAAGACCAAAAGGCATCCGCAGGAATTCGTAGTGCCCTGCAGTGCTAGAATTTGTGTTTATTGAGAACCCCGTTTTGTGTGCATCTAGGGGATTGAGCTTGGTCTGATGGAAGCCACTTGACAGGTCTAATGTGCTAAAATATTTTGAGTGACCTAGCTGATCTAAGATATCAGTGATAAGCGGCAAAGGATAACTCTCAGAGACAGTGACGTCATTCAGACGGCGGTAGTCTATTACTACACGCCATTTCTTTTTCCCAGAAGCGTCCATTTTCTTAGGGACTACCCAAACGGGGGCGCTCCAAGGTGATGTTGACGGACGTATAATATTTTGATCAAGCATCTTGCGAATTTGTGAGTCCACTTCTTCCTTGTGGCACTCAGGGAAACGGTAAGATTTTACGTGAATAGGGGGCGCATCACCCGAATCTATAGTATGCTCGATCGCGTTTGTGAATGATAAAGGTTCACCTTCTAAGTGAAAAATATCTGTGTACTCAGAACAACATTCTAGCAAAGTTTCTTTTTCTTCAGAGTTTAGATGAGAACAGCGTATGAGATTTAATACCCTTTGCGGTCTGTCAGATTCAGAATAGGATAAAGCGTTCACGGATTCTTTTGAATCTGAGGTAATATTTCGTTCAAGAGGTGTTAACTGGACCTTAAAGTTTTGAACTTGGACATCAGAATCAGTAGTATTTAAGACGGTTACGTTAATTCTTTTATTAGGTTTTATAGTAACAAGACAATTTGCGAAATAAATACCTTCGCTTATAGAGTGATCTAATAATAGACCCTCATCGTTATCATAATGTTCACGCGAGTAATTAGATACTGCGCATTCGATGACCGCTTCGGAGCGAGCGGGGATGACGTAAGTCGGTTGAATATAGTTAATGTCCAGACTCTGTCCGCATATATGAACCGATTGTGAGTTATAGTCTATATTGGCTTTGAAATGATTTAATAAGTCGCTACCCATGATACCATCATACTCTAAATTAATATTATCGTCAACTACGTGAAATTTATATTCGTGGCAATTATTTTCCGAAGTAAAGTCTAATTGACATGTACCTAAAGTTTCTGAATAAGTGCCAATGTTATTAAAGCCTTTTATCTTAACTATTTCGCGAGATAATTCAGGCGCTTTGGTTAAACTTGACAGTTTGATCAAACTAATACTCGCTCCCGTATCAATAAGAAGACACAACGGATGAACAGAAAGCGAAGTAGTTATATATATGTGAGGCAGTGACACTTTCTTTGAGTATGAAGATATCTCATAAACAGGGATTTCAAGATTAGTTTTAATTTCCTCTTTAGGCTGCGGAACAGCGGATTCATTGTGAGAGGGAAGTTTTGGACTCAGCGATACAGCGGCTCTATTAGAAGCGCGTTGAGGTAAAATAGTATTTTGACTCGACGGAACAGCGTTTATCTGTGGAGTGTGGCGAGATGAGACAGAGGTTTGACTCAGCGAAACAGGGACTCCCTTTGGAGCATGCTGAGGTGAAGCGGACTTTTGACTCAACGATTCAGAGGCTCTTGAAAGAGTGTGTTGAGGTGCAACAGGATTTGGACTCGACGAGACAGAGACTCTCGGAGGAGTATGTCGAGATGAAACAGAGGGACGACTCAGCGAAACAGGGACTCTCTTTGGAGCATGCTGAGATGAAATATGTTTTTGACTCAACGATTCAGGGACTCTTGGAAGAGCGTGTTGAGATGAAACAGAGGGATGACTCAGCGAAACAGGGACTCTCTTTGGAGCATGCTGAGATGAAATATTGTTTTGACTCAACGATTCAGGGACTCTTAGAAGAGCGTGTTGAGATGAAAGGTCATTTTTATGCGATTTATGTATAAAGGTACGAGTGCCTAATTTATCCGGATGACGTCGGCACGCTTTCGTAATCCGTGGAGTTAGTTTAAAGAATTATTATGGTCGTCATCATTTTCACACGGAATATAATAAGGCGTCGGTGATATCGGCGACTCGAATGTAATATGATTCGTTGCAGCCGGTCGGTCGCGATTGTCGGAATTAGATATATTACGCCGTTCATTATTATATTTTCTTTTACGACATTGAGTAATATCATGACCCTTATTTTTACAATATTTACAGAAAAGTTGATTATTAGATGATGACCTTGAGTTATTAAATGATGTTGATGGTTGAGGGTCCGACGGAGCGTGTGGTGGCCCCGTGCGCTTTTGTCTCTCCCGGCATTCAGAATCCGAGTGCCCGGGCTTACCACAGACCCTACATTTAGGTTTCATAGATGTTTTATATAGGAGGTTTTGTATCTTTTCTTCCTCGAGAGCCACGTTAATCGCATCATTAAGAGATTTTGGGCTTCTGCATCTGACATTATTACTAAGTCGGGGATGTAACCCTAAAGTAAAAGTAAATAAAGCCAAATCTTCGGTCATAGCTATACGACCGGGTATATCCCTTTTTAGGGATTCAGAATTATAAATTTCCGATTGAAGATCGGTAAGGCAACTTTCTACACGAAGTGCGAATTGCGCAACAGTTTCATTTGCCGATTGCCTGCACGACTGTAAATCTAGCAACAAATGATGATAATGTTTTCTCTGACCGAAGTTTTGTTTAAGGAAACATTTCAATTGGTCGAAATCTTCAAATATTTTATTAGAGCATGCGATCTGAGCTTTGCCTTCTAGGCGCGATAAAATATATTTTGTTAGTAAAACCGTTTGACTTGGTGATGCTAGATCTAAGGCGTTCTGGCAATTGGTGATAAAAGCGGTAAGAGTTTCGCGTTCTCCTTTATAAGGGCTAATAAAATTACAGAGCACATTGATGGGAAACTGTTCGCTCAACACGATTTTTGCCGTTTTCTTAGAAGTACTCATAGTAGTTTCATTAGTTTCTGTAGACATTATGAACTTGATAGAAAATTGAAAAGATAAACGTATGATACAAGTATGGATAGGGTTTACGATATGTGATACCCTAGGTTATGGGAATGCCTACTCGTAATTTAAAATATTGTAGCGATAACAGTAAACTGATGTGTTTTACTCACAGACACAGGAACACGAAGTATTCGATACGCATTTCTTGGCACTGGATTAGCACGATTACTGGAGCAGGAGTACAGCGGCGCGATAATTCGCGGCCAGCAGCAACGGGGACGTCAGGGACAGCGGGGTGGCAGCGCACGTCACACGAGCGTGATCAGCGCTTACACGTGGCAGCACCACGCGGCAGCACCGCGTGTCAGGGCGGCAAGGGCAATCACCTGCTCCTTGCGGCGATATCACGATAACAGGGCTTGCGTATTGTGAGCCCCCTGGATGTAGAAGAATTGAGAGTTCTGGACGACCGGCAGGCTTACGCAAGGTACTCGTAAGGCTTACTGTCGCGACTCGTCTTAAGGAGGTGACACTGAGTTTGTCGAGGTGTGTTTTCAGTTAGCGAAAATAAGAACACCCCGGAGATGGATTAGCTTGTCGGTAACGTAAAGTTCACAATTCACATATGATCACTCACAGTTTTTAGGATAACCACGACCCGATAGGGAATACCAGCGGAACGGTTACGGCGATATCAACACTGGTATCCCACTTCTGACACCACTGTTACGGAGCGGGTCGGAAGATGGTTTTTAAAAAAACTATTTAATTGGCTAAAAGAAAGATATATTCAATTATCAAACACGTATTACAAGTTACTATGCCCGACGGAAGTCCAATCCAAACTGATGGGAAAAACGGTTAGAATCGCTTACGAGAATAACAACGGTTTCCTATTGCATTCACGTAAATGCAATGGGAAATTCAGCACTTTTAATTTATATTCTACGTAATAGTTAACCCGATATCACAGTGCCCTTAGTGCGTAGTCGCCTAATTTTAAGTTAGTTTTAAGTGGCCCTGGCTGGAAGCTTTAGAAGCTTTAATTTTTAATTAAGGCATCCACAGGAAAGTCCGGTTAAGTAGTTACGGCCTCTAATAGCCACCTACGAGATACCATATCAAAAAAAAAAAAGTAGTTTTTGAGGTATGGATTTCTTTCGTATTGATGATAACTGATATTGATTAAGGATTAATGTTGTGTTAGTTGAAATCACTTTGAAAATTAGCCAGTATTTGGCGTAAAAAGTAAATGGCAAAAAATTTTGTTATGCGCACTTTCTTGTAGTTCATCGCGGACTTTTTTGTAGACCTTTTCAATGTGTACAATATTTAGTACATTCATCATCATCAGCCCCTACTCGTCCACTGCTGGACATAGGCCTCCCTCATGGCACGCCAACAAGCTCGATCCTGAGCAGTTCTCCGCCAGCCACTACCAGCCACCTTTTTGATGTCGTCGCTCCATCTAGCCCAAGGGCGTCCCACGCTACGTTTGCCGAGACGCGGTCTCCACTCGAGGACTCTAGTATTCTAGTACTCGAGGAATTTAGTACATTATTTTTATAAATCTCGTAGGGTTCAGCCTGCGTTTCACTGCAAAAAAAAAAAACACATGATCATGTACATCCATACAAATGTAGGTACTGCAGTATCGGGGCAACTCTATTACCTGTTACGTCGCCTATTAGGTAAACCGTTTTTGGTAGATGGAGAAATTGATAACAGTATCACACATTACATTGATTGAAATAAGTACGGTATTTTAATGTATGCAAGAAGCCGTGAATGGGATAAGGCAGTTTAATATCTACGCATTGAAATGTTAAATGTTTACGTTATCTGCGATATTATATACAATATTAGTTTTTTGTTTATGCTAAACCTATTTTTAAGTAAAGAATCTATTTGCAAAATTTCAAAAAGATATTGTTACAAATGCACCTTATGTCGATTGCATAAGGTTCAATATCGCATGACATGCAGTGTGTAACTTTTAAGCCCTATATCTCGAAACCTAGACATTGTTATGGTAACGTATTAAAAGGCATTGCTAGACCTAGAGTGACCTATCTAATGGTACAGGTCTCAACAATATTGTCCACATCGAAATTTCCAGAAATTCGTCTCCTCCTCTCCTCGTCACAAGTCCGTAACAATATCATGAAAACCACAAAGTTATGAGCTTGTGATCTTACTTGGTTGTCCCAACAAAAATATGGTCAACGTTCCGCTCGACCGCCCGCACCTGTAGCGGCGCGGCGCAGGGGGGCCTGTCTCATGCGCCTAGTACCTACTATGATCTATCGTCAGCTGAGCTGTGCGCTCGGTAAACACATTGCAACAATTTCTAAATGTATATGGGAAAACAAAAACACGGTGTAAAAATGAATGATGATGAATGCTGATGATGGAATCGATTCAGTTGCTTATTCTGAACAAACTATATTCACGTTTCGTCTAAACAAGAAGTCATCATCATCATCATCATTATCTCAGCGTTAATCCCAGTCGCATCCGAAGCTTTTTCACCTTTTGGAGTCTGGGGTCCGCTTTACCAGCCTTAACTGCTCATTCGGCTAAACTTAGATATCATCCGAGAAACGACTGCTGTCTGACCTCCACAACCCGAAGGCGATATCGAAGCATTGCAGTTAGACCAATTGTTGGACTTATGAGGGCTCCAACAACCTGTAACGGCTGCCACTAGATGTTCGTATGGCAACCGGGACCAACGGCTTAACGTGCTTTCCGAGGCACGACCAGACCAGTGCAAATATCAAACAACAAAAACACACAAATATACAAATATTTGCACTGTGCAGGGATTGAACCCGCGCCTCTTTGCGCAGCGGCCGTGTTCGCTACCGCTACGCCACGGGGGCTGTCGCCTAAACAAAAAGTAATGTTGTATAATCAAAATATAATAAAAACATTATAATTATAATTTGAGAGAAAGTGCAATATCTTTTTGATATACTTGTCAAGTTTTATTGCCAAGGGGTGATTTTGGTTGTATCCTTTCATCTTTCATTGCTCAGTTCTACAGACTTCCCTATTATCCTTGAGGCGTTATATGGAACACGACAGATGAAAAGGGTAACACTTTCATTGCCAATAACTGTACGAACGTGGAACATTTATGTGTGTACTGAATTAGATCTATGTATGTACAGACTAAACACCAGTGGTTAAAACACCAGCCTCTCAAGTATGAGTGAGAGTTCCAGGTCAGGCAAGTACCAATGTAACTTTTCTAAAATTATACGCACTTTCTAAGTATATCTTGGACACCAATGACTGAAGGCGAAGGAAAACAGTCCAGGTTTCCTCAGACTTAAAAGTCTGAAATCGGCAACCGCAAGCGTGGTTATTACGCTCAATCCTTCTCTGTATGAGACGAGACCTGTGCCCAGCAGTGAAACAATAAAAATGTTGATGATGATAATGATGTACAGACTAAAGAGACGACGTTGATGTCCCTACACCGCCGTCAAACTGTAACCAACTATTCAGTACATGATTCTAAACACCTGTGGTATAAATTACTATTTTTTTAACCGACTTCAAAAAAGGAGGTGTTCAATTCGACCCGTAGGTATGTATGTAAGCCAAATTTCAAGTGTATGTATGTTTTTATGTTTGTGCGCGCATGTTTCCGGAACCACAAGTCCGATTTAAGTAATTCTTGTTTTGTTGTAGGTACTATGTATTGTTCAACTTAAGGAATATTATGAGTTTCATCAAAACCGGTTCAGTAGTTTTTGAGATAGGGATTTTTTCGTATTGATGAGAACTTATTCTAACATGAGTTATGGCTGCCACTATTGTTATGAGGTAAAAAATACTTTTTACAGAAAAAAATACAAATCGGCTACAAAAAAAAAAAAAAAAAAAAAAAAAAAAAAAGGAAAAAAAAAATATTTTGTTTTTGTCATGGCTCAAGAAGTCGATGTCTAGAGGTTTCTGTTGTTTAGCTCGCCACCGACTGTTTTTGAAGTCGGTTTCCATTTTTTTGTAAAAAGCTTTTTTAAATTTCGTCTTCTATATATTGTTACGGGCTAGGGGTACTAAAACGCCGGTTAAGGGTTGCGAGGTTTATTAGCAACGAAGGTACAGTCGATCGTAGGCAATGACAAGTAGAAGTTTTCACTTACGTCCACGAGGTCCGTGTCGTAAACACACAATAACACTACAGATGTTACTTCACGTAGTACTCGGAGTTCTCGTTATAGTTGTCGCAGTAGGTCTTCTCAAAGATCGCTTCTTTACTGTCGCTTGTTGTTGTATCGCTAGTCGAATGCAGACTGACTCTGCGCCGGCGTCACGGCGCTATATTTAGGTCAGCTGATCGAACATTCCAGATTTGTCTAGACGTAATAATAATACCGCATAACTTCGAGGACATTCAGTAAGTACCTACGGCAATTCCCGGAAACGGGTTTCTGGAAATTTCGATGTCGACACTTTGTTGACAAAATTGTTGAGATCTGTACCATTCGATAGGCCATCCTAAGTCTAGCGTTTTCTTTAGTTTTTATATTGCACCTAGAAAATATCTAGATCTGGGGATATAGGGCTTAAAAGTGACACACTGTATGTCACGCGATATTGAACCTTATGCCATCGACATAAGGGCCATTCGTAACAATATTTTGACCAGCGGCTAGAGCAGTGGTGTTAACTAGAGGTATCGGCCGTGAATTACAAGTTGTACCTAGTAGATTCGAACCTCATCAAGTTCTTTACTTTGTTTAAATTATTTCATCACCACTGCTCTCCAGGCGGTGAAGGAAAACATTGTAAGGAAACCGGCATGTCCTAGAGGCAAAAGTTCGAAGACATGTGACAGCTACCAACCCGCATTAGGCCCGCGTGGTAAACTGGTCTCTCACCATTTCGAATTACTTTTTTTTTTGTTTTCATTCTTATTCATTTTTGTATTTATTGTGCCAATTCGGTGTCAGTTGTGATTGCTGCACCGGGTGACGTCTTTACGTCAACGCCGGCTGTCGCTGAAAACCAGCGCTGGGCTCTGTTTTGCATAGGGTCGCAACATAATGCTGAGCGACAGCCGTTTCATATACCCTCAACTATTTTTTTATTTTTAGCGTTTCTGTAAACTTTTGCGTCATGTTTGCTGCAAATAAACGCTTTTTTTTCTATTCCCTCTCTCCGAGAATAAGCCCGAGTCCCAAGAGTGGGAACATTATACGCTGAATATTTTATCTTGACATTTTGATGGCAGTATCTAAGTATTGCATTTTGATATGAAATAATAATTTTATTTTTGTGCTAACTTACGGAAAATGTCAGTAGGGCACGTTGAAGTCCACCCACGGTTTATATGCGTAAGAAAACTTGGTACGTTAAGGAAAACATGGCGCCTAAGGAAAAGGTCATAGCCTTTGTCACTCGGTAGTTGATGACGATTAATGTTTGTTAATCACTCTTAATGAATAACAAGGTCTTGGTCATGACTGTTGTTTTCATTTAAGGAAGTCTGAACGATGTTTACGAATTTCGCTGAATTGTGTAAATTTGCTTATATTCTTAGCAAGTTGGCTTTCTGAACCACTGTCTCGTCTTAACAAGTAGGGATAATAAAAGTCCGATATACAAGGTATTTTTTGTTTATGCAAAGCCTGAATATGGTGCCAGAATAAAAAAAAAAGAGAATGATTTATATAAACCATGTTTTATTCATTACAAACATAAATTTAACACAAATTAATATTAATGTGTTATTAATTTTATCTTAATAACACATTAATATTATTAATAAATACATTGATTTTCATTGACATTACAATAAGCATGACCTGTTATCGACCAATTGCTTTAATACCCACCATTTCGAAAATCTTCGAAAAGGTCATACACGATCGGATTTACCAATTCTTTGAAAAATACAACCTTTTTTCAAAAGAACAAGTCGATTTTAGGCAATACAAAAGTATAAATATAGCCATATATAACTTTTTAAATGTGGTTATAGATAGTGTAGATAAGAAGGTTCCCGTTGGTGCACTCTACATGGATCTCACAAAAGCATTCGACTGTATAGATCATGAACAATTGTTGATAAAAAATACTGCTTATGGAATAAGAGAATAAGCCTTTGATTTAATTGAATCCTATCTTACAAGAAGGAAACAGTGTACCCAAATAACGCGCTTATGTCCTAAACTACAGACTAACTACACAACGACGACGACACACGAGACTATAGAGACACGACATCATAAGTCAAGACACATCTTACGAAAACTAATCTGGGTTTTCACAGGGAAGTGTTGCCACTTTTATTTAATTGACAAACTCAAACTCATGCTTATGCTTATGCATCTGAATCGTTTCTAATCATTTTTACATCATGTTATTTTTTTTCACAATTACTGAGCCCGCTATGCAGGTTACGCGTGCACATACCCGCGCACAGCTGACGCTACAGGTCAATGCACACGGCTCGACCGTCCAAACGGAGCGTGGACCATATTTTTGTTGGGACAACGAAGTAGGATAACAAGCTCATAACTTTGTGGTTTTTCATGATATCTTTTTGAAATTTCGTACATACATTCTTTATTATTTTGAGTAAAGAATCTGGAATTTTATACTGGACACGTGTTTCGGGTTTCGCGTACACAAAAATAATGTAAACACATGTCCAGTATTTTTAAGTATAAAATCTATGTACGAAATTTTAAAAAGATATCTAAGATATATGTTGTATACATACAACATTATTTTTCACACATCTGTCCGGTAGATTGAGAGGACTTGTAAAAAACCAAAAAGGAAATCAGTTGGTTGGTGGAAAATATGCATCGCATTCACTCAAAACGTTCATCGCTCTGCACAATGCTACGATTTGGCTACGTCCATATGCGTGTCAAGATATCAACGCTTGGAAGTAGCTTTGGACCATTTACCCGTCCTTAGTGAGCCCGTGTTTACGATTTCGTACTTAGTATGTGAACTCAATCTTCTTGCCCGTTCTTCTCCATAGGTACCTACTCTTTGGAATGGGCGACTAGCTTCATCTTATTGACTGACCGACCTTCTGACAATTCAAAAGTGCCTGTAACTGGTTTATTTGAAATAAATGCTTTGATTTTGATTTTTTGATTTCAATGTAACAAATATCCCATTTCTGTAATTTTTAAGTGTGTTAGACACTTATTGTGACGGACGGGAAATTGTGGAACCCTACATTGAGTGTGTGTGTGAATCGTTGATGGTAAGGCACACTAGAAAGAGCTATGCTCGGAGTTTCTCTACGTGATCTAATCAGAAATGAGGAGATCCGCATGAAGATTTCTCGATTTTGATTTCTCGGTGGTAGGCCATAACATCGGCTGCCGGCAGAAGTTACCACCCACCAGACAAAGTCTTGCCGCCAAGCGATCCGTCGTGTTCCGGCATGATGTCTGGTGAAGCCGTACGGAGGACGGTACTGAGCAGTTGTGTTGCGATGTGTGCCGGGTATGATGCGTCAAATGTTGTTGTGCCGGAAGTTTGATCGTGGAGGGTCTCCACATCAATCTCCCTCTAGCGCAGCATCGTTGGTCGTGTTATTGGGTCTTACATTGCACCACCTCGCTCAACTGCCGTCTTCTTTCCTATTCACTAAGGTTTTTTTTAAGTGAATAGGGTTAATAAACTAGCGCGCTTTACCATCAACGATTGCATCACTGCTTACCATCAGGCGGGATTGCAGTCAAGCGCTAGTTTATAATTATTAAAAAAAAACCAAAGTCAACGACATAGCTCTTCGAGTCCCTAAAATCCCTGCCAGTGGGCAGGGCACATTGCTCGTAGAACCGATGGCCGATGGGGCAGTAAGGTTCTGGAGTGGCGGCCACGTACCGTAAAACGCAGCGTAGGTACGCCCCTAACTAGGTAGACCGACGATCTGGTGAAAAGCCGATGGATGCAGGCAGCATAGGACCGATCATCGTGGAAAGCCTTGGAGAAGGCCTTTGTCCAGCAGTGGATCTCTATAGGCTGAAGAAAAGGGCGCACTATTTTATTAAGACCCTATTCACTCTAAATTTGAAGACGATCTCAGGAAAATAATTGTTCTAGTCCTTCTATGTACGTGGTATAAAAGTCTAGGCGAAAAGCTTCGTCCGGACCATAGCAGTGTCAACAACTACGACGAGTATGGATACTCGCCGTATGACTGATCGTCTGATGATGTTTGATGATGATGTTCCCGACCGATTCCGGCCACGGCGACTACTTCGACTCCTAGCCGATGATTTGGGGCTCATGCACCCGAAGATGGCTTATGTAGCCTATCTTGGCGGCGAAACTTCGTGCACACTCAGGGCACGTAAGCACGCCGTCGACGTAGTTGTGTGTGATGGCAGCATGTTGGCGGGGCTTTAATGCGTTTGGCATCGAGGTCAGCTTTGCGCTGCTCCTCAAACTCGCGTACTTGTCCGTACACCATTCTGCGCCATTCTGACCGTTTTGCTGCCAAACGCTCCCATGCAGAGGGTTCTATATTGCATCTCTTCATGTATCGTTTTAAGAAATCCTTGAACCGGAGGAGTTGTCCGCCATGCTTTCGCTTGCCCTCCTCTAGCTCGGAGAAGAAGATGCGCTTCGCCACTCTTTCGTCCGCCATACGTGATACGTGTCCGCACCACTGAAGCTGTCGACGCATTAAATAAGCCTCAATGCCACCAACATTGGCTCGTCGCAGGACTTCGGTATTTCGCACTCTGTCAGACCATTTGATCTTCATAATGGATCGGAGACAGCGGTACACACACCATGTCTCAGCGATGATGGTTATTATTTGTATAGAACTAGAGAAAGTTCTAATTATTATGCTATTTTAAAAAAAGACTATTAGGAAATCAAGAACAGCTAACATGAATCGATTTCCAACAACAGTTTTTTTTACAATCGTTCAGCAATATTTTAGGCGAACAATACAAAAGGTTTGAGGAGTATTTTGTTACAACGGTATTTCTTCAACTAACAAAAAGTCAATTTCTCCTTACGATTGTTTAGGAATTACAAGTTATACTAAGTCTCCATCAAATACAAGGTCGGTAACAATTCCATCTTTTGTTTACACAGCCCTTTGTGTTAACGTTTCGAATTTGTTGACAGTTAGACTTTGGCTCCAATATTTTTTTGATGACGTCAAGAACACAAATGGTTTTAACCTTGTATTAAATGAAAAGGAATGTTGATTATGTACCTACCAGTATGACTGCAATAATAATCAACAAGAGGAAATTGGCAGAGTTTGGACAAGAGGAAATTAGCAGAGTTTGGAAAATGAATAGAGCCACTATAGTACGGTTGGTAAACATGCGTAACATTCTGTGGAAATATTGAAGAGACGGCTGTCTGACCATCGCTACAATGCATAGCCCACTTCCGGCGGCTGGCGCCCAAGTTGTTGGGGGTGGCTAGGGCACTTTCAATGTTGCTTCCCAACCTGGGGGGACCGAGCGCCGCTTGCAGGCGGCTCTACATGGGAATCGTGCGATCGATGGCCCTGTATGGGGCCCCGGTGTGGGCTTCTGATAGCATCGCTGTTCTGCGAATACCGCAGAGAGTGATGGCCGTCAGAGTCATACATGGGTATCGCACGATCTCCTATGAGGCGGCCTGCCTACTGGCTGGAACCCCGCCCTGGGACCTGGAGGCGAAGGTCCTCGTGTCACTGTACCGGTGGCGTGAGCAGGCGCGGGAACGGGGCGAACGGCCGATGCAGCGACAGCTTGAGCAGCGTCGGTCGCAGCTCAGCGAGGTCCTGGTGGCGGAATGGCGGGACAGGCTTTCACGCCCTACCGCCGGCCTCACCACCATCGAGGCCATCCGGCCGGTACTGGCGGACTGGCTCGGGAGAAGGCATTGCTCCCTAACGTTTCGGGTGACACAGGTGCTCTCGGGGCATGGTTGCTTCGGAAAGTACCTGTGTCGCATAAACAGGGAGCCGGACGCCCGGTGTCACCACTGCGTCGACTGCCGGGAGGATACGGTGCAGCATACGCTGGCAGAGTGTGCCGCTTGGGAGGAGCTGCGCCGTGTCCTCATCTCTGAAGTAGGCAGTGACTTGTCGCTGCCGGCCATAATCAAGTCGATGGTCGGCAGCGAAGAGTCCTGGGATGCGGTGGTTTCCTTCTGCGAAACAGTTGTCTCGCAGAAGGAGGCTGCGGAAAGGAAGAGGGAGATCTCGTCCTCTCACCCGACCCGCAGCAGGCGTACCGGGCGTCGTCGGAGGGCGGATAATGCCCTCTTCCAGCCCCCCTAAATGGGTCCAGGGGCGATAGACTCGGGGACATCTGTCGCCCCCCAAACATCAGGACCCGAGGTGGCGGCGCGAAGTGTTCCACGCGCGCTACTCTTAGACGTCACGGGGGGAGTCCTACACCTCACTCCCCCCTCCTGACCCGAGGAGGCCCACGGCGGTGGGCCAGCACCAATCGGGGGTTGCGGAAGCAGTAGGTATTAGTTCTCGCAGCCCCTGGTGTAGGTGTGAGACGGAACAACCGGGTGGTTTTTGGTCAGTAAGAGTCTGACAGACCCCGTCGCCCGCCCCAGGGCGGCGGAAATCCATGAGAATTTTCCACCCGAAAAAAAAAAAAAAAAAAAAAGGAAGCCAACCTCTCTGTCTTGCAGATGCGAGGAACAACATACACATTAATTGGTCACAGAAGCACAATCACCCGTAATTTTTAAAACGTTCAAAATCGAATTTCTATCTCATCTCGGCGACAAACACGTGTCTAAAAGGTTTCAAAATGTAGTTTCGTTTCAATAAATCCATCATCTTCTTTAGTTTCATTATTTAGTTTCATTGTAGTAAATGCATCTTTAGTGTTGGTGATGGTTGGTGCAGTGGCAGAGCGATCGACTCGCTCGGAACCAATGTTTGTATGGTTTCCGTTTAAATGTTTGTAAACGCACAAACCATGACACAGGAGTAATTCCTAGAGTGAACCAATGATTTTTTTTAATTGTTTTATTGGCATCAGGAACAGGTGTTATTCCGAAACAAATGTTCAATAGCTGGGTCACCTTGAGTTCCAATCGCTGGATCCTCTCGACGATTGTTACAAACCCGAGAGTCCTTAAACTCCATGGTGACTGGGGTACATCATGGAGGTCACCATGGAGTCTCGGGGACGGCCCTGTCCGTCAGATAAGCCTTGACCACTCGACAGGTATGCCTCCCTAATGCAACTTCAGGGTAGGGTATTGAAAGCGTTGGCGATGTCTAGAGACACTGCCAAAACAACTGCATCCCGGGCCACAGCATTTCCTGTCGTGAGGGCTCGCACGCGCATGATGGCGTCGTTTCGCTGCAGAAGCCAAACTGGCTCTCCGAAAAAATCGAAAAAGTCTTATAATTTGTACACAAGATTCTTTGAGCCGACTAGAATAACTGCCACGAGTGCCATCTGTTTAGACAACATCTTTACTAACTTAAGACCTTCTGACTATTTAATTATAAATGAGTTAGACTCTGATCACTGTGGCCAGTTAGTTACTTTTACTCAGAAAAGTGAAGTCAGAGCTCAAAGAAAACTTGTGAGTTTTGTTCTTGTAAATAAATATCGTTTAGGACAATTTAAAAATAATTTAATTGAAAAGCTACCGGACTTGCCTTATCACACCAATCCGGATCATGCGTATAGTGTACTATTTAACCTCATTAATTGTGAATTTATGAAAGTTTTCACAAAAAAGAAACATTACCTGTTAGCGACCGTATTATATTGAGTGACTCGGCAACCCCAGGTATTTATAAAAGCAGGGAAAAAAGTATGAATTGTATCAGGAAAAAAACATTTAACCATGATGAAACTTTTCAAGAATTTGTTAAAGATTATTCAAAAACTTTTAAAAGAGCCTGTTCCTCAGCAAAAGCCATACACATTAAAATAAAATCTTCTGGCAATAAAATCAAAACAACTTGGGAAATTATAAATTCTGAAACTGGAAGAACCAAAGTACAAAATCGCGATTTCCATCTTAAAATTAACGATGAAGATATAAAGGCGGACTTGGAGGTAGCAAGTGAGTCTGAGAATTTTTTTACTAATATTTCAATAATAACAACAAAAACTTTGTCTTCTTCCTCCACTTCTGCTTACGCCATACTAAAAGAATGTGTTCCAGAATGTGACAATCACTTTGAATTTACGTTTGTGACTGCTAAAGACATAATAGAATCTTTTAAGGATTTTGTTGTAAAAAAAACTGCTGATCATTGGGGTTTGTCAGTATATACTGTAGCTTCAATAATAGATGTTATCGCACCTTTCTTAGCAATTATTTTTAATTCTTGTGTCACATCTGGTATATTTCCTGATTTGATGAAACTTAGCAAAGTAATTCCACTGTTCAAATCTGGTAGTACAACTGATTCCACGAATTTTCGGCCAATATCGATATTACCAAATTTAAGTAAAATTTTTGAAAAAATAATTTTGAAACAGTTGTTGAGGCACTTTATTTTACACAATTTATTGCACGTGAAACAACTTGGTTTTACAAAGGGTCGTTCAACTACAGATGCGGGCGTGGCGTTGCTAAAGAACATATTTGGGGCCTGGGACGAATCGCAAGATGCTCTTGGTATTTTTGTGATTTATCCAAGGAAAAATCAAAATTGCGTACATCATGATCCTCTTATTAGGAAATTATACCATTATGGTTTAAGGGACAGACAGGCTCTCGACCTTCTGACTTCTTATCTGAATAATCGAATTCAGGGGGTTGATGTTAATGGCAAGAGATCTGCAGGATCTGTGGTCACCATGGGCGTTCCGCAGGGCTCAATTCTAGGTCCATTCTTGTTTTTAATTTATATTAATGATTTACGTGAGGGATAATCACAACATAGTATTGTTCGCGGATGACAATTCTCTTAATATTAAAGTCAAGCGTCAGCTAGCAAATTTTGACGAAGTTAACAATGCACTCTCTAAAGTTGTCCATTGGTTTAATGTAAATAACCTTCTTTTAAATGAAAAAAAAAAAAACTAAATTCATTAAATTTTCTACGCCAAATGTTAAGTACCAATGTACAACTGAATGGAGTAGAGTTGATCCCTGTCAAGTCGACAGTTTTTCTTGGATTAACTATTGACGCCAAGTTACAATGGGGTCGTCACGTTGAGAAGCTGTCGGGTAGACTCAGTTCTGCCACCTTTGCTGTTAAGAAAATTAGACAGATAACTGATGTGGATACAGCCAGAATTGTTTATTTTAGTTATTTTCATAGTCTTATGACTTATGGGATTCTTCTCTGGGGAACTTTTTCGGACATCAATACCATCTTTGTTTTACAGAAGAGGGCTGTTCGAGCCATTTACAACCTTGGTCCTAGGTGAATATTCTGACTGTAGCTTCACAATATATATTTGAAAACCTTATGTATATTTATAAAAACATCTCGAATTTTAAGAAAATAAGCGATATTCATAATATAAATACCAGGAACAAACACAATCTTGCTGTACATCACACTCGTCTCCACAGAGTAGGAAACTCGTTCATGGGTCAATGTATACACTTTTACAACAAGCTTCCCATGAACATTCGAAACTTACCCATTAAACGATTTAAAAACTATATAAAGGCCAAACTTTGCAAAAAGGAGTATTATAAAATCACAGATTATTTAGAAGACAAAAAGCTTGGGACTGAGCTGCTCGCTCTGTTAAGCATTGTTATTAAGCAATATACGTAATTATAACGTAAATTATTGTAAACATTTTCATTTTTAATGCCTGGACTTGCAAAAACGATGATCCCCGAGTTTGTTTCGGCTATTCCTTCTCAGAGGTAGTCAGTTAGGAAATGCCGGCTTCATCTAGTTAAAAAAAAAATAACATGAGGTGTAAAAGTGATCAGTGATCCTACTTAAACGGATTGAAATGAAATGAAATGAAATCGTTTATTAATAAACGATTTCATTTCATTTCATTTCAATCCGTTTTGAAGAGACTCTTCAGGCCTTAGAAGCCGAGTAAATTAAACGTCGGATAATTCATATTACTATAACGAATTATTAGCAAAATATAACTTTTCTCCCGTAGAACCGCGCTGCGTCATAAATTTTATTAAGAGCGTAGTAATTTTTACGTTTCTAGGTCGCCCTGGTATTAAAGTGGTAAAGTATAGATTTATAGCCCGAGCCAATAGACGATCGTCGTTGCGTTTGAATGGTCTCAACCAAATTAGGGTCTAAAATTATGACACTTTTAGTATTGAAGTTTATGGATGTAACTTGATCCGTTTTTTTAAGACTTTGCTCTTTTTGCATGCTAGATTAGTGCCGAGGGTTGGGAGATTGAAGGTAGCTTTGGCAATATGCGTTTAGGGTTTGACCTGACCCTCCGTAGATAAGGATTCCTCCTTATCTACGGAGGTTCACCGGGATGGTTTGTAGTAAGGATAAATTTAGTTTATCGGAGTCGGAGCCGGAGTCGGAAGCGGAGACGGAGGCAGAGTCAGAAGTGATGATAGGAGATATTTTTTTATTCAAGCGTAAATCAAACATCATTCAGTATGTTTAAATTAAATGAAGTTAAATAACTCCCAGAGTAGCATATTATATTAAATGAACAAAAGCATTGAAACAAAATAAATCAAATGAGTTGAATCCAAAAGTAGTGAAAAATCAAAACAAATGTCTATAACCTATGAACGTGCTGTGTGCATAACAACAAGGGAAAAAATAATTGACGATGTGGACGAGTGCACGTTGCGGGATTCAGGGGATTCCCCGCGCGTCATGTAGGAAACTGTTCTTAACAGTCTCAACAGTCGACAGACCGCGCGCCGCCGCCGCTATATTATGCTGTAAACTCCGGTTAAAACCTCCAATTTAAAAGTGTCGGAACCTAAGGTATGATAACAATCGGAATCGGAGTCAAAGTTCTGTAACATCCCTGGTTTTTAGTGAGGAAGAGTCTGACTGATTTCATCGCTCGTCCCTAGGCGGTGGATATCTATAAGCATTTTCCACGATGAAAAAATGCAGGTGGACTACCCTAATAGAAATATGGTCGAGTTAGTTTAAAACTTTGTTTGTTGACATGTGACATTTTTAGTTACGAAAAATAGTGTAGGTAGATTTGCCATTCTAGTCTAGAACAAGGATTGCAAATCTTTATGCATGTCATGCCGGTTTTTCTTACAATATTTTCCTTCGCCGCTCTTGAGAACAGTAGTGATGAAATAAATTACATACAGTAAAGACCGCCCATTGCCGCGACAGCCTCCGTGGCGTAGCGGTAGCGGACGCGGCCGCTGCGCAAGGTAGCGCGGTTTCGATCCCCGCACAGTGCAAGTATTTGTATGCTTGAATATGAATATTTGCACTGGTCTGGGCGTGCCTCGGAAAGCACGTTATGCCGTTGGTCCCGGTTGCCATACGAACATCTAACGGCAGTCGTTACGGGTTTATTGGAGCCCTCAAAAGTCCAACAATTGGTCTAACTGCAATGCTTCGACGTCGCCTTCGGGATGTAGAGGTCAGACGGCAGTCGCTTCACGGAAAATGTCGAAGTTTAGCCATATCAGCAGTTGGACTGGTAAAGCGGACCCCAGACTCCAAAGCTAAAAAAAAGGCTTCGGATGCGACTGAGATTAACGCTAGGATGATGATGATGATGACACTAGGGGGCAAATGTTTGGCACATTTGCCCAACAATTGGTCTAACTGCAATGCTTCGATGTCGCCTTCGGGTTGTGGTGGTCAGACGGCAGTCACTTCACGGAAAATGTCGAAGTTTAGCCATATCAGCAGTTGGACTGGTAAAGCGGACCCCAGACTCCAAAGCTAAAAGAAAGGCTTCGGATGCGACTGAGATTAACGCTGGGATGATGATGATGATGACACTAGGGGGCAAATGTGCCACGACAAGTATCGGCGATATGCCAAGCGAAGCCGGCTGATTTTGCTTTACAAATATGGCGTCAACGCGCATCTTGTGTCCGCAGTGACGTCAGATGAAGTCGTGCGACTTCGCGAAACTTCGCCTGACATATTTGATGACATCGCGCGACTTATGTCCATGTATATATACAACGTGTAACAAAAAGGGTATATATATATACATAACAAGGGCATGGCATCTTTACACAATATCAATCGATATTGGAAGGGTTTTTTAATCCTATTTCTTTATTTTAGGAAGTTATGAGGAAAAACACCGCCTGTGATAGGCTACTACTATACTAGGCGCACAGAATTATTGAAGACATTTATCGGATTTTGCCAAATAATGTGACGTGTAACGAGTAGTTACTAACGTATGTAGTGTAGTACCACGTTCGATATGATTTGATTGAGATGAAGAAATACACGAAACCGAAAATTTGGTATAAATTTTTTGAGTATTTTATTTTGAGTTGAAACCCTTCCCATATCGTTTGATATCATCTAAAGATGCCATGCCCTTGGTATGTATATACCCTTTATGTTACACGTTGTATAGTTGGCGACACGTGTCGCGCGATGTTACCAGACATGTGAAGCGAAGTCCGGCAATGTCGCGCTACCTCATCTGACGTCGCTGGCGACCCGTGTCGCGCGATGTTGCCAGACATGTCGACCGAAGTCCGGCAACGTCGTGCTACTTCACCCAAAGTCGTTGGCAACACGTGGCTTAATGATACAATCCAAGGAACCCCAACGCTGATTTTCAGCGACAGCCGGTGATGATGTCATACTGGCACAGTATACAAAGTAAAGAGAGCATTGGTGGCCTAATGGTATCGGCCGCGGCTTACAAGATATAGGTCGTAAGTTCGAACCCCGCTAGGCGTTTTCGTTGTGTAAATTATTTAATCACCACTGCTCTCAAAACGGTGAAGGAAAACGTCGTGAGGAAACCGGCATGTTTTCTAGAAGCTAAACTTCGAAGACATGTGACATCTACCAGCCCGCACTGGGCCCGCGTAGTAGATTATGGCCCACTCCCTCTCACTGAGAGGAGGCATGTGGATGATGATGTTACAAAGTAAGTAAAGTCTGGCGACCCAGACTTAACTCGAAAGGGTCTCCAAAGCCTGGAGCACAGGCGTAGAGTAGCCAGCCTTTCGGTCTTCTATAGGTTGCATTCTGGTGAGTGTGCAAGGGAATTGCATGATTGAATTCCCCCATCTCCGTTCCACCATCGGACGACCCGTCGTACAGCGAGTTTCCACCCTTACGTTGTTGACACCACTGCGACCCGGACGAAGCGTTTCGCTTCCTCTTTTATACCGCGTACATCGAGGGACTTCAACAATTTGCCGGCGACGGTATTTCCGTCACATTACAATTTGAGTGTCTTCAAGGCTAGAGTGAATAGGCTCTTAATAAACTAGCGCGCTTTACCATCAATGATCGCATCACTGCTTACCATCAGGCGGGATTGCGGTCAAGCGCTAGTTTATAACTTAAGTAAAAAATGTATGATCTCTTCTCTCAGACGGTGTCCATGTGATTACTTCCAAACATCGAAAAGGAAAACTTCACACCCAAAATAGCGTTATCAATATATCAGCTACACTTAATATCGTTGTCCTTCAATGTAAGAGCTATTGCAGTCATTTATATCCGTCACTGAAACAGTTCGAGGCCGGGTCGTCGATGTAGGTACCTACTTTAGGCTTTAGTGCCCCTTCAGCTAAACACAACTAAATTGTTCTCAATTGTGACATGGGAGTGCACTATGCAGCTTTTAGTACCGTGTCTTCTGAGATAGGATGAAATATGGATTTATTTATGTTTAAGCTTGAAAAATGCATCTTGATTTTAAAGAAGTTCATGATAAACACTTAGAATCACTGATTTTTTCTTTTTTTATATTTAGATTGTTGTGATGCAATCGTTGATGGTAAAGCTCGCTAGTTTATTAAAATCCTATTCACTCTAGTCTTAGATTGTAGTCAGACGGAAATACCGCCGCTGGCATGTTGTTCCAGTCCCTCGATGTACGCGGTATAAAAGACGAGGTATTGAGTAACACTCAGGTAGTAAGTACTTCTAAGTCACCCACAATCAACCTGCAATGTAGCCGCTGGGGAGGATCGAATGACCTATGTACCCACCGGTACGTAAAATACGCGCATTATCGTAGAGTTGCGGATACCAGCCCGTAATACCTATTACTTAATGTTACTTCTGCTGGGACTCGGGCCCAGTGTGGATTGGTAGATATCATATGTCTGACAGCCTTCCGACAGCCTGCCGACCAGACATAACACCCGTCTTATCGAAGGATCTTCCCTTTTCTATGGAGGATGAGTGAGCTTTACTCCCTGTTCCTCATGTCTTCACAATATTCTAGAATGTTTACGTGTTTTAGTTAATATTTTCCTGCTATGTAAAAAACATCTTTATATATTACTGTAACTGTTGATAGCCTCCGTAGCGTAGCAGTAGCGAACGCGACCGCTGCGCAAGAAGGCGCGGTTTCGATCCGCAAATATTTGTATGCATAAATATGAATATTTGCACTGATCTGTTCGTGCCTCGGATAGCAAGTTAAGCAGTTGGTCCCGGTTGCCCTACATATTGGTTGCCATATAATGGCAGCCGTTACGGGTTATTGGAGCCCTCAAAAGTCCAAAAATTGGTCTAACTGCAATGCTTCGATATCGCCTTCGGTTGTGGAGGTCAGACGGCAGTCGCTTCAGGGAAAATATCGAAGTCTAGCCAAAATCATCAGTTAGACTTATAAAGCGGACCCCAGACTCCAAAGCTGAAAAAGCTTCGGATGCGACTGGGATTAACGCAGAGATGATGATGTGTCAATACTCTTATCTGTTTTAATCTGAGATTATCATTGTAAGCCCTTAATATTAAAGTGATCTAAATGTCTGTACAGTTAAAATAATAAGAATCCATAACCTCAATAGGTTAGAGCGTGTGCTTTTCCGTCGGCAGCTGTCAATGATATGACAATCGCCACCCCTTCAAATCACGCCAACTACTCTATTCGGTGTTACCCGCTCATATTTTAAATTTACTCGAATCGAGTCGACTAAAACAATATTGATTAAATCGAGTTATTATCTTTCTTATTAGTCTTAATAATCAGCGCGCCGTCATTGTATTTTTTAAAATAATGTTAAGAGCTTTTTTTCTTTACTATTTGTTTTCAGCTAAAGCAATTGCCATCTTATCTCTTCACCTGTGGTTGATTGGTAGAGAATGCCTAAGGCATTAAGTCTGCCTCTGTACATTTCTTGTGCGAAAGATTAAATAAATAAATAAGTAGTGGCGGTGGCCTAGTGGTTAAAAGACCAGTCTCTCAAGAATGAGTGTGCGGTCTCAATTCATTAAATTGGACTACAATTTTTCTAAGTTTTGTGTACTTTCTAAGTATATCTTGGACACCAAATACTGATTACAAGGTGTAGGAAGAAAACATCTTGAGGAAGACTGGACTTTAAGTCTGAAATCGCCAACCCGCATTGAGAGGTTGACTACAATTTATTTAACTGTCTAGTATTGGCTCTTAATAAACTAGCACGCTTTACCATCAACGTTTGCATCACTGCTTCCCATCAAGCGGGATTGCAGTCAAGCACTAGTTACCGAAAAAAAATACACCTAGGAAAAATACTATCAATTATTTGTATAGAGATGATAACCGAATGACACTATAACTAATATTTTCATTTTATTACCGCTTTTATCTTTTTTATTATTTCCATAAATGTTTACTATCTTTGTCATTATCTGAGAGTGTGTAACACATCCATATTTACTATATTACCGCCCATATTTTATTATATTATGTTGAGATAGTCTTTTTATGTGACCGCTTTGATTTCATATTTTGATCCAAAATCAATATGTACTACCTGTGCCCTGCGGATTCACCCGGGTAAGCTTCGAAACGAAAGAGCTCAGTTAATATAAAACAGCGCCTGTTAAAATAATGGGAGCAATATGTACGTCCGCGTTTGCTCCCGTTTTCGCAACATTTTTTGTTCCTGCTCTGCTCCTATTGGTTATAGCGGGATTTTTTATAGCCTATGTCCTTTCTCAGGCTCTAGATTATCTGTTTACCAAATTTCATTACAATCGGTTCAGTAGTTTTGGCGTGAAAGCCGGACCGACAGACAGACAGACAGACAGGCAGGCAGGCAGACAGAGATACTTTCGCATTTATAATATTAGTATGGATGACAAAGTCAGCGACGGCGGAGCGATAGCGTAGTCAGCATCTTGGTGTGGTGGTAAAGGGTTCGTAGGTGAAGTTTTGAAATAAAGCACGAAGTGAAAATATACCCTCCAATCTTGACAATCACAATTTGATTAGGCATTTATGCGTAATTAATATAGGTGGAATTAGATGGAATTGAGTTCAATGACGTGTAATTGGAGAGGCATATTGTATTTAGTACAATTTTGTAAGCGTTGGTGTTGTGGCTGCAAGTGTTACTGCTACTTCCTTTATCTGTTTTTTTTTTATTTTCTTTCGTTAACCGTAAATAAACGTATTTTCTTTCTTTCTTTATTTCTGAGTGTGGAGTTCTAAGTTCGATTCTTGTCATCATCATCCTCATCTCAGCGTATAATCTCGGTTGCATCCGCGGCTTTCGCGTTGATGCCCAGGGTGCGCTTTCCTACACTTACTCCTGCCTGTGGTGTGAGTTCTGAGTTCGATTCTCAGGTCGATTTTCTATTAAGAATTTCTTAGTAAATATTCCGGAGCCAACTTGAACCAGCCCTCGCAGTACGCGTTCAGGTCATCTCTATCTGGGCCTCGGTTAATTTGGCAATTAATTTAATAAAGAGTGTTTCTAAAGCTAAAAATATTCAGTTTGTTGTTTTTTTACGCTGATCACTAGATCTTCTGACCGAATTTGAAAATATTTTTGTATTTGAAAGCCCAATAAGAGGGAGGGTCTGGGTTATATAACATTACACTACGACCCTTATGAGGACAAAAAAGTGCTAGCGCTAAGTGGAAACAAAGTAACGGGGCGCAAATGTGTCTGTCAATCAGTATATTGTGTCCACATGACCTAGTTGTAAATAAAAGCCGGGAAACAACTTTAACACTTCGTTTTCCATCAACATCTTGTCATCTGTCGTCCGCACAAAGCTAAACTATTTGACCTCAAAGCAGTTTGGTCACAAAGCCATGTTTTTTATCCCGACCAGCTGCGAACACCTATCTGAGTTTTTTTTTTTTTGGTGAAATACGTTGCCCCACTAGGAATTTCTCCTGTATCGTGGGTGCGTTTACAAACTTATAAACTCATATATACAAACACCCAGACTCGGAAGCAATCCAGTCCGAAAGTGAGGCTATGGAAGAGCGGTTTCTTTTTTAACCAACCCGCAATCCTAACCCAGGAGACATCTGTCTTCGTGGACCCCGTCACGATGTGCTGACAATTCTTTGAGGCACGCGTGAAACACAACGTGCCGTGGACTCGGCCTGGGCCTTACCGGGCGGCGAGCTGCCCAGTGCTCACCAATTCCCGCTCCCAACAACAACCCCAAACCCCCAAAATGTATGAATGTTGCATTATAAGCAGTCTTCGAATGGAGCGAAGTTGCAAAAATAATTGCAATCTTGTGGCGTTCAGCGCCGCCAAAACACATCCACCGCCAAAAGGAGCCCTTTTAGCTTGGCTCCTACTTTTCGGAATGTATCCTTGGAGTACACCGACCGACTTCGGCTTTTGGGAGGTTGGATTTCCTCATACCTAAACTTTGAGCTGTTCATTGAGTCCAAAGACGAGGTGGTTGTCAGAAAACTTGGCGTTATTGCAAAGGTCTGGCGGTACTTTATATCAGGACAGCTTCTAATGTTATACAAAGGACAGGTCCGTTTGTGTCTGAGGTACTGCAGCTACATTTGCGATTGTCGCAAACCAGTGCTACAGTAACGTGCTCGTTATTGTGCCAATCGCACTCTCCATGTCGCCCAGAGATCCCGCCGAAGCTCTGCCCGCTGTGCCGCCTCGTATAGGGTCTCAACATTTATTGAGCGGTAGCCGTTTCCCGCTATCTTGTTATTTGTTGTGTTGTTTTTTGTGTCCTGCTTGTCGAAGAAAACTGTTTTATTAGGATTCCCTACCTCAAGAGGAACAACGGAGCCTTATTAGGCTACGTCATTGTCTATCTGTTCGTTTGTTATACATGTGAAAGCCGGACAGACAGACAGACATACAGAGATACTTTCGCATTTATAATATTAGCATGGAAGTATGGATTGAATGATGAAATTTGTATGAATACAAACAACACGGTTAATATAACAAAATTTTCGTATATTTAATTATATTTGGGATAAAAAATTACCTATATTAAAAATGATATAAACCGATTCAGTAAACGATTCTGAACAAACTGTTTTCAGGAAGGGCGTTAATTAATTTACATGTTGTATTTACGTAACTACAACTTAAATGAAATCAGGCCAGGTCGACTTGCATTTGCTGGTTTATTTTCTAATTGATTTGCAAATTAAGTAGAGTTAGAAAAAACACCAGGTACTTTATAACCCCTACGCACACTATATTTGTTCAACAGCGCCCATGTCTAACATCGATTCAGATAACTTTAAAAGCCTCATAAATAAAATGGTCTCCGATAAAGAAGGAAAAAACGATAAAACGCGACACGAAATGCACGCTTTCCTTTACGTGACTACAACAATTAGCATTAAATTACATTGGAAAGGATACTTACACTTAAATGTAGGGTTTCTAGTGTAAGAAAAGTGTTATTTAGCTGTCAAAAAATGTTATGAGACGTGGTATTAACTTGTCATATAGAAAATTGAAGGCGTAAGGTGAAGTTGAAGTAGATGAATTTGATGGTTCCTTTTCGAGATACTATCGGTATGAAGCCGTAGTTTTAGGGAGTGGTTTTTAGTTTTCGGAGTATAAAGCCGTAGTTTCGAAGTCGTCATCGTTTAAGCTCGTCGTCCAAAATACCACAGTATCTCAAGGCTTCAAGGCTAGTCTTTGGCCAGTGTGTGTTGCCAGTGATGACTTACGGAACTGAAACGTGGTCGTTCACAATGGGTCTTATACGAAGATTCAGATTCACACAAAGGGCGATGGTAAAAACTATGCTCCGGTTTCTCTGTGCGATCGAATCAGAAACGAGGAGATACGCAGAAGAACCAAATTCACCGACATAGCTCTTGGAGTCGCTAAAATTAAGCGTCAGTGGGCAGGCCTCATTCACGAGCAGTAAGGTTCTGGAGTGGCGGCCAAGGACCGGAAGACGCAGCGTATTGAGGCCCCCAAAAAGCTGGATCGATGACCTGATGAAGATCTCGGGAAGCCAATGGATGTGGGGAGCACAAGACCGGTCATCGTGGAAAGCCTTGGGTGGAGCCCCTGTAAAGCAGGCTCTATAGGCTGAAGAAGAAAGCCGTAGCTATAGGCAGTTTTTTTTTCAAAGGATTAATGTGAACCCCTATTTACTGAAACTACTATCTGGCTGTCCGCCACCAGGCCATACTGTGTATGTCTTGTACTGTGAGAGGTAGACAGAGTTGAAATTTCCGCAGATGAAGTATTTCTGATGCCGCTATAACAATAAACACTGAAAACAGTTTTTTTTTGCAATAGCTAATGGTGTTGAGAACAACATAAAAGGATCGTCCTACCAGGACCGATATAAAATTAAAAAGTATCAAAATGTTCTCTTTGACTTGTGTTGCCGTCTCTTTCCATTTTGACATTGCATGATTTTCTTCCTCTTTCTGCGAACCTTCAACCGAAACGCACGCGTCAATTCAATTCGTGCTGTAAGTACTTATAAGAAACTAAGAATTATCTGTCTTATGATTATAACAAACGGTGTGCACAACAACAAGGTACGAGTCTCATTCCCAGCTCCTGGCAGGCTCCTCAGCACCGCACCTAAAAATCTACAGTCCGCTACCTAGCGGACTGTAGATTTGTACCTACACGCTATGCGCGGCCATCTTGTCCCGCACAAATGGTACACACTACGATAATGGATTACACTTTGTGTAATCCGTGTGGTACCGGGCTTAGAATAATACCAACCCATATCCTCCCGTGGGTGCCATAAGAGGCGACTAAGGGAACTCACCAGGAAAGCGGGCAGCAATTTGATATTCCACAAGAGAAGCGCTTCTCCTGTGGAATATCAAATTACTGCGATCCTCAACCCGCCTACCAAGCGTGAGGATTATGGCAACCAAAAAGCGATGACAACTTTGGGGTGGCCTTTGTCTAGCAGTGGACCTATATATGCTAAAGAAGAAAACTACATGCGCCAGTCCGTCTCGGACTAGACCGATTTTATGTTCTGTTATTGAGAGCAATTATAGCCTAAAGGCCCGACTTATGAGATGTAAATCGTGGATACGATCCTAGATAAAATCAAATAAAATCAAAGCATTTATTTCAAATTAACCAGTTAATAAACCAGTTACAGGCACTTTTGAATTGTCAGAAGGTCGGTCAGTCAGGAAGATGAAGCTATAACCCGGGCAGATAAAGAAAAGATCTGAAAATGGCGGCGAATACTTATGGTACGGTTGACAAAACATGCCATTGTTCAATCATAAACCAAATGCTAAGATAGTAAAATGTCAAATTTACGTTGTAAATATTGTTATTTACAACGTAAATTTGACGTTTTACTTGATTGTTGTTGTGTTTGTTTTTATTTATTGTTTTTGTTGGGTTTGATTGTTCAAACTCCAAAACAACAACAAAACAACAAAATAACAGAGACTTTAGCGGAACGATATTAACGATAATTCGGAATGCATCAATGTAGCTTATAAAGCGAATCCTGAATTCCTGATCGACAATTTTTTTTTGCAGCGCTTACTTTACTGTGTGAGTATAGACAGCGATAGAGAGTGAGTGAGAACGCATGCGAGCGGACGCCATTTACAGATCTTTTCTTTATCTGCGCGGGTTATAGTCACCCATTCCAAAGAGTAGGTACCTATGGAGAAGAACGGGCAAGAAACTCCATGGACACTCTTTTAAATTCTCAAGATATTGATACAAATAGTAGTAGCTAGTCACTTTGAGTAAATAATATGACCTACAAGTAGTTGTTCCGGGTCTAGATGTTGGTGTATGTGACTTTATATGTTTATAAACTCACCCACGATATAGGAGAAATTCCTGGTGTGGGTTATATTCATCAACAAGAAACAATAATTAATAATACAAATATTAAAAACAAATATTGTCCTTGAAATGGCGAAGAAAACATCGGAAACCTACATGTCCTAAATGCCGAAAATACGAAAACGTGCGACACTACCAACCCGCAGTGAGTACTGTGTTACATAGACTACAGTCCACTCTCGAAGAGCACTGTGTGCCAGCATTGTGATAATTATAAGCAGATGGACGCGATTCTCTCGTTCACAAACTAAACTTCAAACTCAACTATAGTTGAGCCAAATTCGATAAAGAATAGAGATAAACAAACCGTTGCTAGGCAGCAAATAGTTTACGCCTAAAAGAGAGATGTTAACAATCTTTTCTACATAGACGATTTTCACAAAAGTAATAATCCTACTTCCTACTAATCTAAACAGTTTATTTATGTTTAGATATTTATGACTTGCATAGAACGCTTAACCGATTTGAATGAAATATGACACACATGTAAGCTAATTTCGTAATAGGTTAAATTTTTTGATACATATTTATAATTAGTCCATACTTGAAAGAGTGTGTGATGTGTTATGTAGTTGATTTGAAAGTAATTAAAATACGCAAAATTGTATTGATAAATGCCTCAACTTTATTCATTGGTTGAATTCCACAAAATGTGTTTAATACCTAGATTTCATCCATCTTTCTTTTTTTGTAGGGCTATCACGTAAAATTAATATCGTCTTTTTAATGGTTTTTTCGAAATACCAAGTTATTATGCATGTTATTTTAGTGATTCTATTGAAATATGCTGCAATAAGATTTGCTAATAAATAGCTAGTATGTAAAAGTCGATAATCATGTATATTTACATGATTATCGACTTTTGACTTTTTTGTTTTTGACTTTTGACTTTTTTGTTTTGACTTTGAGATTTATAAAACGTGAGTTGTGATAACCCTAAATTTGTTTGTTTACCTCTATTCTTTATGGAGCTAGGCGAGGGTATAGTCATCTATAGGATGCATTCTGGTGAGTGTCCAAGGGATTTGCATGATTTAATTCCCCCATCTCCGTTCCACCATCGGACGACCCGTCGTACGGCGACTTTCCACCCTTACGGTGTTAACACCACTACGATCCGGACGAAGCGTTTCGCTTCCTCTTTTATACCGCGTACATCGAGGGACTGGAACAATTTTCCAGCAGCGGTGTTTCCGTCACACTACAATTTGAGTGTCTTCAAGGCTAGAGTGAATAGACTCTTAATAAACTAGCGCGTACCATCAACGATCGCATCACTGCTTACCATCAGGCGGGATTGCAGCCAAGCGCTAGTTTATAATTTGTAAAAAAAATAAATAAACAAACTTAAGATTCAGTATATCTTTTGCTTTCCATTTCATTAAGAACAGGGCAGAAGATACTATTATTTATATTGTTTAAAAAAAAAGAAGACTAAATGAGAGTTAAGTCAAATTATTCCATACCCAGCTTAGGTATGATTAAAAACACGTCAAATTACGTCTGAAGCGGACTAATTTGACAGGACTTATTTAACTAATAGGTATTGTTCTATGTTTTTTAATAAATTTCATTTCATTTTCATTTCATTTAATTTCATTTCATTTATCTTGTATACTTTTCTTCACTAATTGGATGAAATAATCCTCCGCCGTCTGCATCCAGTTTCTCCCAGCCACTTTTTAAAGCCGTCCGTCCACCTTGTTGGGGACTGTGCCGGCTACCGGTTCTTCGAAAGACATATCCAGCCCAACGCTACTTCATTTTGCTTACTCTGCAAGCTGTGTCGGTAACTTCAGTTCTTTTCCAGATAATTTAATTCCTGATTTTATCCTTCATTTAAACTGTGAGCTTACCTCTCTATACCGCGCTGAGTGACCTTATTCCAAAAGGTTACGTTCGCGTAATAATCCTACGTTTATACATATACTATCCTAGGCTGTGTTTCTCACATACCCAAACGTAACTTGAAACAATTCCAAAGGGCCTCACCGTAATTACTATTTAATTGAAGTGCCAGATTCCGGCATAGAGGGAACTTGGTTGGGTCATTCTTTGACTGTGTAATAACAGCGTATTGTGTTCTTTGTTGTTACGGGTAGGTACCGTATCCCCAGAATTATAATATACACGGTTTTATGAAAGTCATAAGGCCAGTTCTTTGAACGAAAATGTTCACACAATGAATGTGACAAATTGTGAAACGCAAGTAAACTGTTGCGATAAAAAAAGTACTTGTTAAGAGTCAATCGCAAAATTTACTTTAAGAATGACTCTCGCTAATCTTTTTTAAATTAGTAAACAAAATTCATTGAAAAACCGAAAAATTAATCGTACAGTGGGCTCCAAAAGTTAGTTGTCAATTTTTAAACTTCGAATGTCCCCCACCAACCACAACCAATTTAGACTATACTGTAACATTTGATTACAGAGTAAAACCCCTCTAATCTAACCTTGGATGGTTCGTCACTCCGGTTAGTTCGATTATGCTCAGGCTCGCGAGCCTTTTTTGTTTCCGGGTAGAAAATCCTCATGGATGTCCGCCGCGCTGGGGCGGGCGACGGGGTCTGTCAGACTCTTACTGACTAAAAACCACCCGGGTATTCCATCTCACACCTACACCGGGGGCTGCGAGAACTAATACTGCTTCCGCAACCCCCGATTGGTGCTGGCCCGCCGCAGTGGGCCTCCTCGGGTCAGGGCGGGGAGTGAGGTGTACGACTCCCCCCGTGACGTCTAAGAGTGGCGCGCGTGGAATACTTCGCGCCGCCACTTCGGGTACTGATGTTTGGGGGGCGACAGATGTCCCCGAGTCTATCGCCCCCCAGCCGGAAGAGGGCGTTATCCGCCCTCCGGCGACGCCCGGTACGCCTGCTGCGGGCCGGGTGAGAGTACGAGATCTCCCTCTCCCTTTCCGCAGCCTCCTTCTGTGAGACAACTGTTTCGCAGAAGGAAACCACCGCATCCCAGGACTCTTCGCTGCCGACCATCGACTTGATTACAGCCGGCAGCGACAAGTCACTGCCTGTGCCGACTTGTCAATAACTGGACGCCTGTCTGGGCATTGTTAAGGATTTTTTGTCTAAAACCAATACATATTGTAGGGGTACCTACCAACTTCACAAAATAAATAGGTAATGTGTCATACTGACATCACACGAATTCTACATCTCGCAAGCAGCGTTTACCGTGCAATTAGTATACATACAACTTGCCAACTTCAACGCATCTAGTCGGAGGATCCTCCCTTTTCTATGGAGGATGAATGAAGTTTACTTCCTGTTCCTGTTTGTTTTTTAGTGGGTAAAACACCAGCCTCTCAAGTATGAGTGTGCGGGTTCGATTCCAGGTCAGGAAAGTACCAATGTAACTTTTCTAAGTTATATGTACTTTCTAAATGTATCTTGGACCCCAATGACTGACTAAAAGGTGAAGGAAAACATCTTGAGGAAACCTGGAATTTAAATCTGAAATCGCCAACCGGAATTGAGCAAGCGTGGTGATTACACTCAATCCTTCTCTGTATGAGGGGAGACCTGTGCCCAGCAATGGGAGGATAAAAGGTTGATGATGATGATGACCTTTTTAGTTCACATAGTGTTTCCGGCTGTGTAAATAACATCTTTTTACATGCTTTTATTAGCTTCACTTGTATGTTTGCATGCTTGCTTGTTTGTTTGTTTGTCCGTCTCTAACTCTTTGGACTACGAGTGAGCTACTCATTACTGTAAAATGTCCCACCGTTTTCAATACTTTTTTTAAGAATATCTAACTAAAAAATGGAAAATAAATATAGTCTAAAAAACTAAACAACATGCTTTTAAAAAATATCAAACAAAAAAGTTAAAAATTATTTTTAATAAAGCGTGAGACGGTTGTGCCATAATTTTTGTATATTAAGCGCCTCACGCTTGTTTTAAAAATTATTTTCAACTTTTTAGTTTAATATTTTTTAAAAGCATGTTTTTTAGTGTTTTAAACTAAGTATATTTATTTTTTGATTTTGTTTAGTTTTTAAACTATCTTTATGTTATTGTAGACGTCTGTTAGCTCCTAAATCGTTTATTTTCTGTACTAAATGTCTTTTAAGACGCTGTGAATAGCAAACTTTTAGGTATTTGAGGGGGTGAAGCAGACGAAGTGGGACACGACTAGCCCCGCCCACTGCGGGGCGCGGGGCGCTCCGCGCGAGTACATCGATGCGTGAGGTGAGGCGTCGTGCATCGAGAAATACGCACGTTCTATTAAATCTATACCAACCATTCTCTAATCCATCTACATTTAGAACCGTAATTTCACAGCCCAACCCCGAGGTATGGTTGGCTCTGTTCGTCACAGTCCCGGTTCGCATTAGACGAGCACCAGGATCGAATCCGACTTTACCTTGCGATTTTCGAAAATGTGTACTTTATACATGTTTTCATTTTTTAATATTTTTTTTGTTTTCTTTTTTATTTTTATAATGCGCTTTGTCCGTTCTGCTTAAATTTTTTGTGTTATGTCCTTTTTTCATGAAACTGTTAGAAATATATCATTTCTAGAAATTGCTATTTATAAACAGCTGTTTAGAGTAACTGTTAAAAAAAATGCATTTTCGGATATTTAAAAAAATAAAAGATTTCTTCTTCAAAACTGCAACTCTTATCGAAATCGGGTTTGTACGAGTGAAATAGATGGAGGCACTTGGAGGAGGCCTATACTGTTTTGAACTATTATCAAATTAACTGTTATTTTTATTGTTTTTCTTTTTTTAAATTATATTATGAAATAAGAAATTCATGGTTAAATAAAGGCTTATTATTATTATTTATTATTAATTTCTAGAAATTTGTAGAAAGAAAATTATAACGAATTGATTTTAAATATTAGTTTGCATTATAATTGTTACAAAAAGAATATATTTAAAAAGATGGAACAATTACCTACTACAAAAAATACAGAAAATCGGATAAATTAATAATAATTAAAAAAAAAAAAACAATTGCAAATAAGAAATCCAACAAAAAGCATACAACGTAAGGCTGGGGTTTGAACCCGAACACATACAGGTGAAGAAAAATGTGCCGCGAAAAAGTAAAAAGAATAATTACAGAAAAAAATCAAATAAAATATCGGCAAAAATACAACAGTAAATTAAAAAGCATTTATTTCAATTAAAATCTACAAAAAGCATATAATGTAAACCTGGGGTTTGAACCCGGGCAAAAACGAAATATGATTATTCATCAACAAACAGACACGTAAATATAATTATTTTCTGTGCGGGGTAAAGCAAAAAGTGACATAGGTCCGACAAGCACCACGCCTCAGCGGTCACTGTCGCTAAGCATAGAAGTGAAAGAGAAGGCAATGGACGCCGCGATGGAGCGACGTTTCGTTCACGTTATTTATCATTAAATACATTATTTATTTTAGAATATCTTAGTTAAATCGATAAACAAAACAATGGTTTCATTTACTATTATATTTTACATCGCTCTTCTCAATTTTATCAAGATTTGATGATTAATAATACAGTTACAACTGTTATAAATTCAATTTTAGGGGTTACTTTAGGATTTTTTCTATCGAGAAAATTAATTCAAAACGTGTTTTGAAAACAATGGTTTCCTGCTACATATAATCAAGATTAACATATAAATTTTTGGCTGCTCTGAAATGTATACATTTGGCTAAAAAATTGTTTTAAGAAGCCTATTTTTACTGAACACAGCGCCTTAATATCAGATTTTTCGTATAATCCGACCTCTTTTTCAATCCAACCATGGTCCTGGTCGCGCAGGTAACGGATTAGAGGGGTTTTACTATAATTTAATTCAACCGTTGACTTTTCACCAAAAATAATCAAGTAATCCTTTAAAATAGCCTGATACTTTTGCAGATTTCCGTAAATCAAAAGGAAAAACAAATAAGATCACTCCGCTATTCGTTTGTATCCTTCTATCAAGACCCCTTTTCAAACGAATACGTTGAGTCATCATATTGAATTGATATCAGATGGTGAAGCCTGCAAAGAAACTTCTAAGTCAACGCAATTAAAAGTAATAGAAGTTTATGTTCCGTTTTATGTAGCCGCATATTTTGATTCTGGCAAGAGAATCCAAACCTATTTGGTGTTTCACGTTGAACTAGAATCATGAAATGTGACAAGAAGCAATCTAAATCCTCAATACTTTATTGCATTCCATAATCCATACTATAATACTATAAATGCGAAAGTATCTCTGTCTATCCGTCAGGATTTCACGCCAAAACCACTGAAACGATTATAATGAAATTTGGTACACAGATAGTCTAAATCCTGAGAAAGGTCATAGGCTATATAACATCCCGCTTTGACCAATAGGAGCAGAGCAGTAACAAAAAATGTTGTGAAAACGGGAGCGAACGCGGACGTACATATTGCTCCCATTATTTTATAAGACGCTTATTTAAATCCACTGAGCCCATTTTAATTTTTTCGGAACGGACTACGGCTTTGGCAATAACTGCTAAATGGATTTTGAGGAAACCATTAGCGCTGTAAACTGAAGTCCACGCGGACGGAGTCGCGGGCAACGGCTAGGGTTACATAATAGTTCGTATATTTAAGTATAGAATCAATTATGGACCCTGTCGGGCACAGCAAAGTGTTTTGTTTAATTTTTGTTATAGGAGAGAGGATGAAGGCGCTCTTGTTGAGGAGAAAAAAAGCAATCTTTAAAATGGTATCATTAACGAACAGTAATTTATAATCTTATGGTATTTATATTTTATAGAGGTATTTACATAGTGGTTTGGTTAAAATTTATTTTTTATTGCACGATTAACGTTATTACTTTATAATAAACTATTGTAATATTTATAATTTTATTGTGTAGGAATTGTCGAATGTTATGTAGTGTGCACCACGTTTGCTCAATGCGGGTTGGCTATTTCAGATTTAATGTCCAGGTTTTCTCAAGATGTTTTTCTTCACCTTCAGTCATTGGTGTCCAAGACATACTTAGAAAGTACAGTATATAACTTTAGAATAGTTACACTGGTACTTGCCTGAACTGGAATCGAACCCGCGCACTCATACTTGAAAGGCTGGTGTTTGATCCACTAGGCCACCACGACGAAAAGGTAGTATATACGATATTTATTATATATATACGATAATATCTTTTCACGTGACTACCAGAGGGTATAGCATCGCAATTATTATTTAATTAAGGCGAGGGTCCGGTCGGTAAAATTATACTTATTTTAACGTCAGTCATCAGTAACGCAATACGTAGCGAAAAGTGCTTATTATTTACATGTGGGGGAACCCTTTCGTTTCGCAGTTATGTAATTTTAATTCAAAATATACTCGAATCTTTTCTGTTTGCGTTTTAAAGATATTTGGTAAATAATAAACAGCAGAGAAATGAAGATTTAAAAAAAATAAAAAGACTAAATAATGGTCTCTCAGTTCACTCCAGATGCTTTGTGAAAAATATTGACGCAATTTCATCATCATCATCAACCTTTTATCGTCCCACTGCAGGGCACAGGTCTCCTCTCATACAGAGAGTGATTGAGTGTAATCACCACGCCTGGTCAATGCGGGTTGGCGATTTCAGACTTAAAATCCAGGTTTCCTCAAGATGTTTTCCTTCACCTTATTATCAGTCACTAGCGGCCGCCAGTAACTTCGTTCGCGTAGAGGTAGTTATGCTCCGCTCCTATTAGTCGCAGCGTGATCTTATATAGCCTATAGCTTTCCTGGATTAATGGGCTATCTAAAGAAAAACTAATTTTTCAAATCGGACTGGTAGTTCCTGACATAAGCGCGTTCAAACAAACAAACAAACAAACTCTTCAGCTTTATATATTAGTATAGGTTAAATAAAAGTCATCAAATGACGCAATTTAAAGATAGCGATTATTGAGCAGCGAGCCGTGGGCAGCTTGTCGCTCGGTAAGGACCAGGAGCGAGTTAATGTCACGTTATGTTTGTTTCACCCACGGTTCAAGGAGATATCAGCACGTCTTGACGGGGTCCACGAAGACAGATGCCTGCCAGGGCTGCCTGTTGATCGAAAGAGATAGTGTAGACCTTGTCGCAAAGGCAAGTGAAATGAAATGAAATGAGATCGTTTATTAAGCAAGTAGGATCACTGATCACTTTTACACGTCATATTTTTTTAAACTAGATAGAGCCGGCATTACCTAACTGACTACCTCTGAGAAGAAAAACCGAAACAAACTCATGGATCATCGTCTTTTTTCAAGTCCAGATATTAAAAATGAAAATGTTCACAATAATTTACGTGATAACAAAAACAGTTATTAAAATGTCATAATTGTAGCATAATTATGCATATTGCTTAATGACTTTGCTTAGCAGAGCGAGCAGCTCAATCGCAAGCTTTATTGACTTCCAAATAATCTGTGATTTTTTAATACCCCTTTTTTGCAAAGTGAAGGAACAAGGGTGGAATTTATTCAGTCTAAGGCTTGTCCATTGCGCCTAGAGCGGGATATGGATGGGAGGATTTGATGAAACCATCATCATCATCATCATCCCAGCGTTGATCCCAGTCGCATCCGAAGCCTTTTTAGCTTTGGAGTCTGGGGTCCGCTTTTACCAGTCCAACTGCTGATATGGCTAAACTTCGACATTTTCCGTGAAGCGATTGCCGTCTGACCTCCACAACCCGAAGGCGACATCAAAGCATTGCAGTTAGACCAATTGTTGGACTTTTTGAGGGATCCTACAACCCGTAACGACTGCCTCTAGATGTGCGTATGGCAGCCGAGACCAACGGCTTAACGTGCTTTCCGAGGCACGACCAGACCAGTGCAAATATTCATATTCATGCATACAAATACTTGCACTTTGCGGGGATCGAACCCGCGCCACCTTGCGCAGCAGCCGCGTCTGCTACCGCTACGCCACGGAGGCTGTCTGCTGTTGCTTAGCAGAGCGAGTAGCTCAATCTCAAGCTTTATTGTCTTCCAAATAATCTGTGATTTTATAATACCCATGTTTGCAAAGTGAAGAAACAAGGGTGGCTTTTATTCAGTCTAACGCTTGTCCATTGCGCCCAGAGCGGTAGATGGATGGGAGGATTTGATGATACCCAATGTCAAAAAAAAAAGTTTTAGTTTTAACTACTACTGAAAGTGCTTCCTCGATCTACATCCACAGATATTTACGTGTTCTAACTGCATGGCGAAAGAAATATAAGAAAAATATAAATATGATGATAAATATACAGTATGTTAAATAACAGAGGGCGTTCCCTTAAACTCGTTAATATATATCATTAATAGATTAAAATAAAAATATCAGCATAGAAACATAAGCATAAAAAAATCCGAAAAAAAAAATTCTAATTGGAAATAAATTTGAAACCTCCTGTTTTAAATCAAAATAGTAGTCGTCATGTATAAATAAATTGCGACGTTGCCGTCTTTCATGTTCGCGTGTACAGTGTGTTTCTTTTACATGTCAATTTAAAATTTTTATTGAATATTTTCTTATTGGAAAAAAATTTAAAACATTTTGTTTTCGAATGGAAATACTTTTTTTAGCATGTATGTATGCTATACTACTTCGGGTTAACGGGAACGCCCTCTGTTAGTTAACATACTGTATATATTATAAAACAAAGTCACTTTCTTTTTCCCTATGTCCCTTTGAATGATTAAATCTTTAAAACTACGCAACGGATTTTGATAAAGTTTTTTTTAATATATAAAGTGATTAAAGTGAAATGTTTATATGTAAGTTTTCTCACACTTTTAGGTGCATTTTTACCCCTATCTATTTATTTTAACTTTTCGCATAGAGGTACAATGGCGTATTTACTTTAACACTCAAAAGTCTTAAATCTACACGAATACATATATATTTCATATACATATAAATTCAGTTACCATAATATATACATAAAATCATACCCTTTTCTTTAGAACGTTCTAAACATTTAAAGTATTCCCTAACTGTCGTTAATCTTATTTCATCAAGTTTTAAAATATTGTCATTTCGTTTGACGTGTAAAAGTGTTTTTTATTACCACTTTATGTAAAATATATTATGGCATATAAAAATTATCAACAATAGAACTGCAACCCGTGTTTCTTTTGTGCTATAACGCGATCGTAGCTCTGCTACGAAGCTAGCTACGCCGTAGCAGACTGTGCTACGGGCGAAAGGCTACGGGTGTGCGCGGAAGCAAGACAGCTTTTTATCTGTCTTTCTTCAAAACAAACAAACTTCAAACTTTTTGTTTGACTTAATAAAGCAACGATTTCATATTATTTTCATAAACCGTCTCCTAAAGTTCATCAATAACACCGACAGTCCAGTAATGAACTCAGGTCTCCGGGGCTGCACCACACACTGTTCTCCGCCTTCCGCACCAGTCCGTCCCAGTTATCTTCTTGACGTCATCATCTAGATCTTATGTTTATCTAGAATTCTAGATGGAACGACGGCGTTCCACGCTACAATTATATGTTGATATGCGGTATCCACACATAAACGTAGCGTGGAACGTACCAGGACTAATCTACTCCATTGGCTATCTTAAGTCATATAAAGCTAAAATAACAATCTGAAACTACATGATAAACGTATGTATTGTCTCTTGGAAACAATGTCACGACCATATAACATTATGAAAGCTGTTTTCTGAACAAGACTCAATTATACTTTATTGCCACACTTTTATATCGTATTCAAACAGCGGGAGAATTGCGTAAACCACTAACAGTGGCAATAGCTATCTTTTTACAGTACAACAATATTCATTACCTTATTTACGTTCTTCAGTAGACACATTTTTGGAACGTATGAAGCAATGATTAGCAATATTCTTCAAACAACTTCGAATATTGTTATAATTGCAGATTCAATACATATAATATTAAAATGTTTGGACATTTATGTGTGTTGAGAAAAATTAATCTATACTAAGATATAAATCTGAAAAGTTTGTTTGTTTGAACGCGCTAATTTCAGGACCGATTAGAAAAATTCTTTTTGCGTTGGATAGCCTAATAATCCAGGAAGGCTTTAGGCTATATGTCATCACGCTGGGACCAATAGGAGTGGAGCAATTAAAAAAAAAACAAAACCGCAAGGCGCAGGTAGTATTATATAAGCTGTAATATCGTGTAAATAAATCAGATTAGAAATTATTCTTGTCTGATTACCCTGTGGCCAAGACACCCTTAGCCATATCTGATCAGTCCTGTGAGTCTGCTGGACTGGCAGTGAGTTCACCCTTCACCCTTACCTGGAAATCCTACCCACTATCCGTCTGTTACCTTAGGTCTCTTGGTGCAGACATCCTACACTTATTTATATATTTATTAACCGACTTCAAAAAGAAGGAGGTTACTCAATTCGACCGTTTATATCCTTTTTTTATGTATGTTCGCGCATAGCTTCGTCGTGTATGAACCGATTTTGATAATTCTTTTTCTGTTGGAAAGAAGACGTTCCCAAGGTGGTCCCATGATAACGATATCAGGGTTTGATGGTGGAAGACCAGAAAAAACAAGGGGAACTTTCAAAAATTGCAGGGGCGACTAGTTCATTTCTTAGCATTTTCATTAAGTATTTTAAAGCACTACAATTTAATAAAGGTCTGGAGTAGACCTGATGATGGAGCCGGGAGACAGTTGAAGGAATTTCTTAACAATTCACAGCAGCTACCTTATGTTTGTGCTTGAATAATTTGTATTGACAAGAACCTTATACCTAGATGGGTGGTGACTGTCATTAGGGAGCTGATGATGATGACAAAGGTCAGTTCAGGGAACTCCTAAACGATTTACAGTAGCTACCTTGTATTTGGTTTCAATTCATTTATATTGATGAGACCTTTGCACCCATTGGGTTAAAATAATGGTCTGCAGTAAATTTGATATTGAAGACCATAGGCAGTTGAGGGAATACTTACGGGTAAAAATGAAAGTAAACAAAATTACGTCGTTTCCCAACTATATTTGCGTCAGCTTCCAGTCTGACCGGATGCAACTGAATACATAGTACTTTTAACAACTAAAAAGTGTAAAATAAAAACTTTTTTACAAAAAAACAACCGACTTCCAAAAACCACTACAAAGTGAAAAATAACTAATTTCGGAAGTCGGTGTCTTTGGTTTTGTATATTCATTTTTGACACCGACTTCCGAAATTAGTTATTTTTCACTTTGTAGTGGTTTTTGGAAGCCGGTTGTTTTTTTGTAAAAAAAAATTATTACAATCCATATCGTAGGTCAGGGCTGTAGGGCTTATAGGACTTAGGGTCGTAGGGTCTGTAGGGCTTATAGGTCTTAGTTTAGGTTCTTTTAACATAATATTATAGGCACACAAATGAATTAGAAAATTCCTCATAGTGAAGACGACTTATTGGATAAATAATTAAATAATATTTCTTCGAAGTAAGTGACACAAAGATACGATACCAATTAACTTAATAACGTCCTAATTATTTATACGTTTGGTTATGTGTTATATTATTTATCCATAAATATAAAGAAATTTAACATAATACCACACTTATTTTAGGCTGAGGTTTAACTGTTCAACTGTTCAAACACAATCATCATCATCATCATCATCTCAGCGTTTATCCCGGTTGCATCCGCGGCTTTCGCATTGGAGCCCGGGGTCCGCTTTCCTGCACATTCTCCTCCATTTCGCACGACAAATGTTCAAACACAATATGAAAATTTTAAAAAAAGTTTGTGGCCGGAGACCGCGGCAGGAATGCTATTAAAAATTTCAGCTGCGAAAATTTGAAAATAGTCGTCTTCTGTATTAATTTTGAGTTCACTACCGGCTTCAAAGTCCTCGACAACCATTAAAAGGATTTTTTTTACTGTTGCCCTTTCGATTTTCCGATCACACTATCGTCTTCAACACCCTCGAAAGCCATTTATAAAAACTATCTCACATGCTTTTTATTAGCTTCACTTGTATGTTTACTTGCTTGTTTGCTTGCCCGTCTCTAACTCTTTGGACTACAAGTGAGCGGCTCATTACTGTAAAATGTCCCACCGTTTTCAATACGTTCGTTAGTTCGGTTTTTTTTAAAGAATATCGAGTTGAAAATAAATATAGTTTCAAAAACTAAGAATAATTTTAAAAAAAGCGTGAGGCGCTTTGTGCCATTTTTGTATATTAAGCGCCTCACGCTTTTTTTAAAATTATTTTTAACTTTTTCGTTTGATAATTTTAGCATGTTTTTTTTAGTTTTTAAACTATATTTTTTAAGTAACAAAAAGTTGCATGGAGGGAACATAACACTTTTCGGTTATGTGGCGATTTCTCCATAGATACTCCTACCAATACCAGCTCTGTTAAACAACTTTGTTTAATAAAATGACCCAGTTCCTTAATTATGAAACAAATTCTTATTAATTTGGTACTTTATGCTCGGGAGTTCACCTGAAAAGCCGGCCGTGTTAAAAAGCCCAACGGTCCAGTGAGCGCTGAGTGTCCGTGTAAATCTCGGGGTAATTGGTGTGACACTAGTGTTGCGCTGTAATGAGATATGGGAATTGAATATTTTTGTGAGATATTTTATGGGTCACGAATTTTATGTCTGGGTTTACTTATTTATTTATACAGTATGTTAAATAACAGAGGGCGTTCCCTTAAACTCGTTAATATATATCATTAATAGATTAAAATAAAAATATCAGCATAGAAAAATAAGCATAAAAAAATCCGAATAAAAAAAAATCTAATTGGAAATAAATTTGAAACCTCCTGTTTTAAATCAAAATAGTAGTCGTCATGTATAAATAAATAGCGACGTTGCCGTCTTTCATGTTCGCGTGTACAGTGTGTTTCTTTTACATGTCAATTTAAATTTTTTATTGAATATTTTCTTATTGGAAAAAATTTTAAAACATTTTGTTTTCGAATGGAAATATTTTTTTTTATCATGTATGTATGCTATACTATTTCGGGTTAACGGGAACGCCCTCTGTTAGTTAACATACTGTATATTCTTTATTGTATACCAATCCAACATCGAACAAAATACATTCAACATAAAACATACAACGGGCGGCCTTATCGCTAATGCGATCTCTTCCAGGCAACCAAAGAATGGACAGATTCTCCTGAACCACAAAAGGGACTGTCCTTGGTGCAAATATCATTATTAAAATATACTAAAGTAGATACACAAATACATACATATACATAAATAAATACATAGATGCTGAACATAACAGGTAAGCAAGTAAATTACCCAAAAAGTGTTTGTTGAACAAGATCATAACGTCAAGTAGTATTCCCTCACAAGTCTCTTGAATTCCTGCAACGATTGTGCTTGACCGCAATCCCACCTGATGGTAAGCAGAGATGCAATTGTTGAAGGTAAAACGCGCTAGTTTATTAAGCCTATTCACTCAAAAAAACTGAGTAACTAGGAAGGAAGACGGCAGTTGAGCGAGGTGATGCAATGTTAAATCCAACAACACCGCCAACGACGATTATTAATGTACACACTATAATATATATAAGAATATAACAAAATTATGATCAAAGTACAAAGGTGCTGCTTATTTTTATGAAATTTCTTCCAACAGACCTAGGAAAGGAGAAATAAAACAGAAAAGAATGTAGATACTTAGTGGAACAAGGAGGAAAAATATAAACGTGTTAAGTCTAAAAGTAATAATAATATTAAATACATAAACCTTGACATATAATCCAAAAATAATTATTTTTTAATAACAGTAAATATAATCGCATTAACAATACTATCATCATCAACCTTTTTATCGTCCCACTGCCTAATACAGGTCTCCTCTCATACCTATAGAGAAGGATATTATTATTGTAATTCGAAAAAAAAAACAAAATATTTTATCTTGTAAATATTGTATTTTTTTTTTATTTTAATGGCCTGGATATTTTATTTAGTACTAGCTTTCCGCCCGCGGCTTCGCCCGCGTGGAGTTCGGTTATATCGCGCTTTTTAGATTTGCCTCGGGAATATCAATTTTTTCCGGGATAAAAGGTAGCCTATGTTCTTTCTCAGGGTCTAAAGATTGTCTGTGCCAAATTTCATCGAAATCGGTTAAGAGGTTTAAGCGGGAAAGCGTAACAGACAGACAGACAGAGTTACTTTCGCATTTATAATATTAGTATGGATTTAGATTAAAGTATCTCAATATCATTTGAAGATAATTGTACTATTTAAAACATCTAACTGGAAATTTCGTTCATACCCTTTAAAATACAGAATAAAAATATTGCCCTACAATGACAACAAATCGCAACACAAAGAAATGAATAACAATTGTAACGGAACATTGGTGAATACAAAACTATAATATATTCGGTTATCACATACCTACATGAGATTATGGATGTTGTAATTATAGTAATTAGCCCTGTCAAATCAGTGCAAACGTCACAAATTAAAAAAAAACAAAAACTCTTGTATTTTTTTTTGTACAAACCTACTTAAAGAAACAATAGAAAGAAAACATTACGTTTATTTGCGCTAAATGTGACGCAAAAAAAGCAAAAACAAAAAAGAAATAATAATAAGAAAAGATTGATGGAACATGCAAAACGGCTATCACTTAAAGAAAATATATCATTTATGATTAGCTGTATACAACATTTTATAAAAACGAAATCAACGCAGTACATTAATTTTTGAACCCCGATAGTGCAAAGTTAGGCCTACTCCTCTTGGAATCCAACGGGACGGGAATAGGGCTTCTTCAATGAAAGTTTTATTTCTAAAGAGATTAAAGAATGAGTCCAGGAATTGAACAGAAGACATATTCAAAATTTTAAAGTAATGATTGAGTATAACCGATAGAACGAACAACTCCCCATTGAACGGTGTGAAGAGTTCACTCGATTACCAGTTCGCCTTATTCGCCAATAGATGGCGTCCACCGTCCCAAACATATGGCTTGGGCCAAGTAGCCCATATATGGGTCGAAAATTATACCACGAGAACATGCTTTAGGGTTCGCAGTTTCTCCTAGGTTTCATCAAAATTCGTCGGTAAAAGGTAGGAAACGGACGGGCTGAAGGACCAACAGATTTAAAGTCAGGTAGACCGTCGGATTTACTTTGTCTTTATAATTAGTTTATAATTTATAATTACTTTAGAAATTTCTCGTACCCCGACGCATCGCATCGCCTGCCAACACTACCTATTATTTTATTTTCACTAAAGATTTTTCTTTTTGTTCGGCTTCTAAAGGTCTCTGCGTGATATTCAGCCTTCTTCAGGAATTTTATTATCAAACGCTAAAAGAAATGTTCCAATACAAAGACATTAAAATTATAGATCTCTTTGTTCCAATACGAGTTATATTTCTATTTATAAACACCTTGAAACAAACAAATTGAAAACAAAAAAAGTCTATCTTCATTATTAGAATAGATATTATGAGTGAGTAGTAATCTTTCATTGTAAAGTTTGGGATTTCTCTGTTCTAAGTAAAATTCAAGCTGCTACCAATGAGATACTACTCTGGCATAGCAAAGGACCACAAGACAAGAGTTGGACGACATTGTACGAAGCCGCAATCCCACTATCTGCCCCAACGTAAAGTTATTAAATTACTGTGGTTTTGAGTGTCGTCCTGATACTGGTGAGTATTAGCTTGAGTGTCTCACTGCCTGGTGGATAATCGCTGTAATGAAATGTACTGTACGCACATATATATATGCACACTTATTATAATTTGTACTCGCACTTATTTGCATTCGTTATATTTTTTTTATGTTGACGTAATAAACAGCGTTGTCAAAAACTGTCATAATATTGTAACAGCGCCTGAACGTAATGGAATGATTATTCTGACCTACAGGAATGAATGCAAATAAGTGCGAGTACAAATAATAATTGTGGCTACTTATATCATTTTGACAGGCTGAAATAAGATTTGGAAAGTTCTTAAAAATACAGTCAACCCGTAGTGTTTTTTGCGTCTCGCCTAAGTGTTGAAAGTATAAAACGCCACAAGCGAAAGTGACTGTTATTATGTTTGTAAAATTCGACGCCATTACAAACTGAATTAGCTTACAGTTTCTTTTCTGTTCTCTTTTCTATCAGCCAGTATAATTTAGTTAAATTGTTTAGTAGTGACGAGGAAATAATATTTGTTTTTGTACTTTAATAAAAGACTTTTTTTTTTAATTATTGGGAAGGCCGGGCGAAGTGGATACCTTATGGTATTTAAGGTCATAGCAGAAAAGGTATACAATACAAAAACAGAATAATGATCACAAATCTCGTAGCGGCGATCGGCGGCGATCTCTCGCGTCCGACCCTGGTCCAGGCCATGGTCTGGAACAAGAGTGCATGGCAGGTCATCACCTTTTTCTGCGAAGCAGAGATGCTGGCTGCAGCGGGAATCCCAACGCCCTCACGCCACTAGCCGCCGCAGGTGACGCCCTGGTTGAGAGACGACATCGAACTTCCAGCCACCGCAGGTGCGGGCCTGCGGGCGGTGAGCAGTGGGCAGCTCGCCGACCGGTAAGGACCAGGCCCGAGTTGACGGCGCGTTGTGATTCACGCGCGCCTCAAAGAGATGTCAGCATATCGTGACGGGGTCCACGAAGACCGATGCCTCCTCGGTCAAGGTTGCGGGTTGGTTAAAAAAGAAACCGTGGCCCTGGCCGTCGTACAGGCAAGTGAAGAAACAGGAGTGGGACTGACTAAAGAGTCAGTAAAAGTCTGAAATACCCTTCCTTTCTTCGAAAAATGGTTTAGATATGCTTTAAAATGATTGAAATAGTGTGTTTGCGCAATTATAGTACTGGACCTCACGCTCAAAAGTAGTGCTTGCGATCAACAAGCCAAGTCATACATCCATTGCTTTTTTCAGCATCATTATTTCAATGGATCATAATGGAACAATGGTTTAGATATGCTTCAAAATAGTTGAAATAGTGCGTTTGCGCAATTATAGTACAGGGCCTCACGCTCAACAGTAGTGCTTGCGATCAACAAACCAAGTCATACATTCATTGCTTTTTTTCAGCATCATTATTTCAACTGCCTTTTTGGAACTCGATTCCCGGCGTATCCCATCACTATGTGACCGCCAAAAGTCCATTAAACTTCATAACAACATAGCGGTTCCAGTTGAAATTGAAACTGTTTGTGAAAACATAAATTAAGTGATTGTTATAATTACCAAGTGTTTGAGAATTAAGTGGTGTCGTGGATTCTGTTTTGGGGTATTATTTTGGTGTATACATTCTGTTTTATGTTTAATTTTAATGGTGACGATGGTGGTTTAGTAGTGGTGTTCCAACGGGTTTCATAATGTACCATACGTACGTTAAGAGGGGACTCTAGTGCCGAGGAATTTGGAAAATAGCTATTTGAAGAAACTATGCCGTCGCGCTGCTTCCAACCTCTCCCGGTAAAGTGCGAAAAGGACAGTTGCAGCTCAGGCTAATTTTACCTACAAAAACATTGACCAAAAGACGTTACGTATTCCGCTGGTTTCTTCTTAAAACACGACAAATCTCAATTATTTTTACATCAATATTTAGAGGAAAAGTAGGTAAACATTTGCTTCTATTATTTTCTTTTTTGTAAAAAACTTATCACGTTTGTCTAATAGTCATCTGAACATCACGGTAAAATGGGTTATTTTTCGCGATTTTGAAGTATCGTTGTATCTTTTATTAATTAAGTTTCGGAAGAAATCAAATGATAGGGGCACTACAAATAATTACTCTAAAAACATTATCCACGAATAAAACAGCGGAATACCTTTGTATTCCGCTGTATAATAGATAAAGCATCACTAGAGTTTCCTCTTAAGAGTAATCGTAATTTGAAACAACATTTTTTTCGGAGACGCCCTGGTCGGGAGATGACACCAAACTCCCAGCTACCGTAGGCGCGGGCCTGCGGGCGGTGAGCAATGGGCAGCTCGCCGCCCGGTAAGGACCAGGCCCGAGTCGACGGCGCGTCGTATTTCACGCGCGCCTCAAAGAGATGTCAGCACATCGTGACGGGGTCCACGAAGACCGATGCCTCCTGGGTCAGGGTTGCGGGTTGGTTAAACAAGAAACCGTGGCCCTGGCCGTCCCACAGGCAAGTGAAGAAACACGGGTGGGTTTTAGTCAGTAAAAGTGGAGCGGAGAGCGGGAGAAGTCATTTGATGATTTCCCATCCCAACAAAAAAAAAAAGGTATGCGCATGCGTCATGTAGACGTGAAACACTCTTTTATTTTGGTTTTAATGGGCAATCATCAAATGACCTCTCCTACTCAGGGCGGAGCAGAAGGGCGTGTCAGACTTTTACTGACTAAAACATATCCGTGTTCCTTTACTTGTCTGTATGCCAAGGCCAAGGTTTACCTTTCAAACAACCCGCAACCATGACCCATACATCAATGTCCTTCCAGGCAAGAAAAAAATATTGGTGTTATTTACTCTTTCATCCTAAACTGATACTTATCTTAAACCGAAGTCTTTATCAATACAAAAACATAGGGGAAACGTCAGGAAGCGGGGCCGAAGTTCCGGATAGTTGAGGTGTCTAATTGAGTAACACAATATTACTATCAACATATTAGCATAAGCATATTTCTGATCCATTGCTCTACACGTTCAAAAAATGCGTCTGTACAGCAATTTAAATAACGCAATAAATATTTTTTAAGTTATCGTGGTGGCCTAGTGGTTAAAACACCAGCCTCTCAAGTATGAGTGCGCGGGTTCGATTCCAGGTCAGGCAAGTACCAATATAACTTTTCTAAAGTTATATGTACTTTCTAAGTATATCTTGGACACCAATGACCGAAGGTGAAGGGAAACATCTTGAGGAAACCTGGACTTTAAGTCTGAAATCTCCAACGCGCATTGAGCAAGCGTGGTGATTACGCTCAATCCTTCTCTGTATGAGAGGAGACCTGTGCCCAGCAGTGGGACGATAAAAAGGTTGATGATGATGAATAAATATTTTTGGACTGTCATAATGAAACCCATTGTTATTTATAGTATGTTATGCAGTTATTATTACCATGCTAATAACAGATAGACAGTAGACTCTTAGAAATATGGTCCCGTTTGTTACCCCGTTTTTTTTTTTGTTGGAGTGGGCAATCAATCAACTGACTTCTCCCGCTCTGGGCGGAGCGGAAGGGCGTGTCAGGCTACGGTTTCTTTTTTAAACAACCCACAACCTTGACCCAGGAGGCATCGAACTTTGTGGACCCCGTCATGATGTGCTGACGTCTCTTTGAGGCGCGCGTGAAACGCAACGCGCCATCGACTCGGGCCTAGTCCTTACCGGACGACGAGGTGCCCACTCCCTCGTTCCGCCTCCTCCTTAGCCAGCATCACTGCTTCGTAGAAGAAGATGACGGCCTGCCACGCACTCTCGCTCCGGACCATGGCCTGAACCAGGGTCGGATGCGAGAGATTGCCATCGATCGCCGCTACGAGGAAACGGCGGTGCTCTAATCAAGCCAGGCAGACCTTCACCGTATGCGCCACCGTGTCCTCAGGGCGATCCGTTTGTTACACCTTGTGTACAGAACCCAAAAATATCAGATTTCCTTAAACCGTTGACACAATTCTCAAACGACACATGCAGCCTACTTCACGAAGCGCATCAAATAAAAAGGACACATTAAAATTAACGTTTATTTTCACGACGACCTTCGTCTCGGTATATTTCGGACATAGAGTAACAAAATAGCATAATAAAATAGCAAATAAATGCAGTGTGACAAGAAATTCAAAATATTTATTTATTTGTACACTTAGGTGTTCGCTGATGGTGTTAAATAACAAAAATGTTTTGTGTTACTATGTTTAGCCTTTAAAGACGTACAAATATAATTTACTCATTAGTTATTGTGTGTACAGGAAGGCCTATTTTCTACGTGGTTTCACCCGCGTAGGTTCCGATATGTTTTTTAAAATCCTCCGCTCCTATGTGTCGCGCGTGTCAGCTAGTTATATAGCCTAAAGCCTTCCTGGATTAATGGGCTATCTAAAGCAGAAAGAATTGTCCAAATCAGGTCAGTAGTTCCTGATATTGGCGCGTTCAAACAAACAAACTCTTCAGCTTTATTAGTATAGATTCATGAAAATAAGTAACAGTTCAAAAAAAGAACAAAAAAAAAACAAAAAGAAAAAACAACAAAAAAGTAACAGTTTCAAATCTTTGAATATACACAGAACATAACATAATAATATAAAAAAAAATAATGAAAAAAAACTTTAAAATAAATACTAAATTAACTAAATGTATAAACAAGAATTATAAACTAAATAAATTTATTCATTACCTAGCATTAAATGACTGCGCCGATTATGCCATTTACTGTACACGCGTAGTCGATGCTGTAAGACAAGTGAACACAATAAACTCATTCCGGTTGTGGCGGCAAGGTACCTACCACGAAAGATTGTAAAGAAGATTAAAGTGGACTGTATTTAGGATAGCAATATATTAGAAACTACTAACAAATATGTGATAGAATGATGCCTTCGGAGTATATCTCTCTGATTAGGCGCTAAAAGCGGCAAACCAATTACCTCCAACCTTCAGATGCAGAGTTCGTAGACGACCAAACCAGATCAAGAGAAGGCGCACGTCGACACAATTCACTAGTAGACTCCCTAACTTTATTAATTTTGACTTTGGAGGCCTAATCCCCTCGGGGGTTACTTTAAATACTTAAAACTAGTTAAATTTTGTGACCATTAAAAGATCGTGGCCATAACTCGCTAGCTTGCCAGTTCGAAGGGAAGTTAAAGCGGTCGGCGGAAGGACGCACTACCACTATTGCGTTCAGTTTTCTTCAAGTTTTCGGCAGCGCTCACTGCTGATAAACACAAAAACCAGAGGAGATATTCAACACCGGTATCACGAACACAATACTAGGGTTTGATTTATTTATTTTTTCGCACATGAATTGTACAGAAGTGGACTTAATGCCTTAGGCATTCTCTACCAGTCAACCACGGGTGGTGAAGAGATTAGTTGGCAGGTGCTTTAGTTACACACTACAACTCTGCTGTACGGGCTAGCGGCTCAACCATTAACTAAAAGAAAGTAAGAAATTAACGCTGATTCCCCAGTACAGAAACTAAACTAATTTTAAGTATAGTGAATATTTTACGCCTCTCGTACTAAAATTTATCTATTTTTAATTGTCATGTTTATAATGTCGTCTAAACTGTCTATGGATTATCTTAATTTGACAGGACTACACTAATATTTTGTCTTCTGTCCTTTTCTTAATGAAATGGAAAAAAAAGACGCACGGAGCTTAAATTTAGTTTAGTTTGAGACCAGGGAAATCATGGTTAATATGTAATAAATAAATGTGAGAATAATGCTGTAAAAAATTTTTTAACACCCTTGCTCGTAAAGCTGATGTAATCCCACCGGTTTTAAATATGTAAAGCGGGCCATAACAAACGCGTGTGTTATCAAAGCAAATAGTTAAGTTATAGTCCATAGAAATTCCATAACAGCATTATTTGTCATTTCAAATAATTATGGAACTGATCGCCGCCGCGTGGCTCTAGCCAGTGAGCAGCGCGCTGTTCCATATTTGAAATGGCAAATAATAATACTAATGGCGGGAAAGCAACAGTGAGCATTCACAGATTGAGTTTATTTAAAATAACTGATGTCCTATTTGAAATAAACAAATTTGTATTTGTTTGTATTTAAATGAGTATTTGTAAAAAAAAAAACAGTTTATTCGGTAATTTAAAAACTTGACTGCATGCTCTAGCATCTTTGCCAATATTTTCACGCAGCTACGGCAGAAAATAAACATCGCGCCATTTTTCTCAAATTTTCTTTTCTTTGTACCTGTATTCTGAATATATTTTTTTCTGCTTCCTCGCAAGTGTGTTAAAAAATGTCGTACGATATACGTGCGTATTGGTTATAACATGCTCGGCTCAATTACACCCTCGCCTTCGGCTCGGGCTGAAATTCCGCCTCGCATGTTATAACCATCATTACGCACTAATATCGTAATGTACTATTACATTTCACCTATGTATTCGTTTATCGTATAATATGCTTTCTGTATTAAAATCTATGTATTGTTTTTTGCTTTAATGCGTTTTGAGGCGTCAAAACTTTTGACGCTTTTATAGATTGCCTTTAGTAACTATGGATTCGAACAACATCGAAATTCCGGCCACCGTAGGCAAACGCTGGTCATTAAACGACCAGACCCCGGTCGACAGTAAACTACCTTTGAGACTAAAATCTAGACTCATTTTATTTTATTGTAAATTTTATCGTTCAAAAGTACTTTTTAAAATGCCTACACTAACTACCTATACTTACCAATATTTTACAAAATGGCAAAGTAGTAAGTTACTGGGTTATATGGCTCAATCTCTGAGTCTACTGGGCCGACATTGTAAAGTATTTTACCAATATAGAGCCCAATTATTTGTAAGTGTCATAGACGTTAATAGGATATTTGACTAAAAAAAAACTAATTAGTCCGTCAGTCAGATTTCCAAAAAATACTAGACACTTATTTTTTCATATAAACAACAAATGAAGACGACACAGCGCGTTGAAAACTCGTGTGACGTCACTGCACGCTACACTTTTTAGCGGTCAGTGACGTCACCAGCCACCACTCCTGATCTTTGATGCCTTTTATATTTGTAATTTTTTATTGATTTGATAAAACAAAATATACGTATCCAATATTTTTCATTAATCTGACTGACGGACTAAATAGAATCATTTTTTTTTTTACCCAGGAAACATCCCTAGTATATTAACCAGAAAATTTAAATGACTTATACTAGGTAGTTGCATTTTTTCACAAGTATAAATATTTACCGGCCGAAGAAGTGGGCACGCGTCAACTACGGATCAAACACGGGTCAACAACGAGTCAACTATAAAAGGGAAAGTAAGCCTCTTTGTTTGTTATCCTTTCACGCCTAATCCAATGAACCGATCTTTATTAAATTTTTCTTTCATGTAGTCAAGGACATAGGATACTAATATTATAAATCGGAAAGTGAGTTTGTTTGTTTGTTTGTTCCGCTTTCAGGCTAGTTTCTATGATAAATCCTTTACTGTACAAGCAGTTCTGCTATGGAATGACTTGCCCGTGTCCTTAAGGCGTGCTCAAACAGTCTACTTTTAAAACTATGATAAAGAAGCACTTCCTCTCTATTTAATTATATTATTATGTTTTATTTGCTCTTATATGATATTTATTAATTAGATGTATACATTTATTTAAACTTATTGTATAATCTACTAGCTGTTGTCCGCGACTCCGTCCGCGTGGACTTCAGTTACAGCGCGCGGTGGTTCCCGTTTCCATGGGAATGCCAAGATAAATGCATACATTACTGCAAGGTTTCCTCAAAATCCATTCAGTAGTGTTTTCTTGAGCAACATACAAACATCCTCACAAATTTTCGCGTTTATAATAGTAGTAGGATTTAATTTTACCGGGTTTAAAGGTTAGCAAAGGATAGAAACATCAAATATCATACTTTTAATTATTTTGCATTGATTGGTGTTTTGGATATGCTTAGTATGTTATGAAAATAAGGGTTAAAAAGTATTATGCTTCATAAAATATGAGCACATTTAAGTGAGTACGGTTTTATAAACAACGTTTAATGTTTTTCTATCTTTTACCAAAACAGATTTTCTGGATTTGATACTGCACGTGAGCATGCGATATAGAGTTGCCCATGAGAAAAATATGTTGTTTCTAAATGAACTCCTGCAACTTTAAGCGTCTGACCTTGGGCTTTGTTAATTGGTATAGCAAATTCTGCTTTTAGAGGGAACTGTACTCTTTTAAATTAAAATGGCAAATCAGTCGGGACGATGGGAATACGGGGAATCAAGACATTTTGTCTTTTTACCATTCCAGTCATGATTGTAGCCCTTACAATGCTGTGATCCAAATCTGTTATTTATAGCAGAGTACCATTACACAGCGTTGGAGCGTCAAGATTCCTCATTAATAGGACAGGAACACCAACTTTTAGTATCAACTTATGGGATGGCATTCTTACTTCGATATAGCGAAGGCGTTTGACAAAGTCTGGCACAACGGCTTAATCTATAAGCTGTACCAACTCGGCGTGCCTGATCGTCTCGTCCTCATCTTACGAGACTTTCTGTCAAACCGCACCTTTCGCTATAAAATCGAAGGAGCGCTCTCCTCCTCCCGCCCCATCCGTGCAGGTGTTCCCCAGGGCTCTGTACTAGCCCCACTCATTTTTACGGTCTTCACTAGCGATATCCCGAAAAGCAGTAAGGCTAAACTTGCTCTGTTCGCAGACGATACAGCCATCTACTGCTCGGGACGCAGTCCAGACTGGACTCCATCTTCAATCCGCGGTCAACAAGCTCGCTGACTGGTTTAGAAAATGGAGAATTGAAGTCAACCCCCTAAAAAGCCAAGCGGTACTCTACAGGAAACCGCGGGTCAGTGTCACCCTTCCACGACCCCTCACCATGGACGGCAAGCCGATCCCTTGGGAGAAACAAGCCAAGTACTTAAGTGTGATTCTCGATCAAAACCTCAACTTCTCAGAGCACATTGAGAAGGTCCGCGCTCGCGCCGCCTTCGCTCTAGGTCGACTCCACCCCCTCCTCAACCCGCGTAGCAAGTTATCGCTCAGGTGCAAAATGCGCTTGTACACAGCTTGCATACGCCCGATAATGACCTACGCTTGTCCAGTCTTCGTACATGCCAAGCCACGTCATATACATAGGATGCAACTAGTCCAAAACCGATTCCTCCGTAAAGCCACAAACGACCCTTGGTTCGTCCGTAATGAGATCCTCCACGTTGATCTCAAAATCCCCACCATCCAGCAGTTCAAGAAACGTCTCTCCAAACGCTTCTTTGATACTGCCACCAAGCACCGCAATCCTCTTATAGCAGCGGCCGCCAATTACACTCCCTCCACCATCTCCCGACTTCGCCGTCCTCGGCATGCCCTCACAGACCCCGATGACCCCATTACCCTCCTCCAAGAGGCCAATAGGGCCACCAGCACAGTACACAAAAACAGACCGACCTACCGACCTCGCCGCCGAGGTCCATCGCGACGTCGAGGTCCTCCCCGTCCCCTGTCCGATGAAGGCCAGCCCGCGCCGCAGCTGAGCCAGTAATTATCATAATGTCCCAACAATGACCTCTGAGTTTGTTTCGACGTTTCTTCTCAGAGCTAGTACTAGGAAACGCCGTGGTCATCAAACCATTAAGTATAACTTTCGATCCAGCCGCCCCTTGCTGTCCTCTCTAGCGACGCCCTAAGCCGAGGTTCGTACCCCACGGGGGTTGCCCTTAGTGCGTAGTCGCCTAATTTTAATTTAGTTTTAAGTGCCCCTGGCTGGAGGCTTTAATTTTAATTAAAGCATCCACAGGAAAGTCCGATTAAGTAGTTACGGTCTCTTAGTAGCCACCTACGAGATGCCATATAAAAAAAAAAAATAAAAAAAAAGGATGGCATTCCTAATAATTCTAAAGAGTTGAAATTCTATAGGGTATGATGTAACTTGTTCAGTGTCCATAATATCGTCCACTGATAGGTATTCTACAACATTTCCCTGAACATTTAACATGATTTGTTCATTTATTTTATTAACTATTTCATTAGTCGGCGCCAAAATTGCCCTTTCGCATAGCCATTCTCGGTTGGCCATATTTATTTGAAGATCCGGATAGACATTATTTGATAGGTCATCTGAGCTATCCACAATTTGACAGAACCCATGCCTCAGCGTAATCATACCGTTCCTGTCAGCTTGCATACAATCTTCTCAGAGTTTTAGAACAGTAGCTGCATATTGCCCGGCTTGAGAATCGTGGTTAATTTGTACTCGCATATTCGTTGTGAGATAATACTTTTTCACGTGAACTCCTAATGCAGATGCTTTCAAACAGGCATTTATTTCATCTGTCGGCGTACCCCTAGTGTTCATCATCATCTTAGCGTTTATCCCGGTTGCATCAGCGGCTTTCGCGTTGGAGCCCAGGGTCCGCTTTCCTGCACATTCTCCTCCATTTCGCACGATCTTTAGCATCCTGTGGTAGCTTGTTGGTACGCATGTCATCTCTTACAACGTCAAGCCAGCACTTCTTTGGTCTACCCCGTTTGTTCCGGCCCGGCGGAGGCGCCATGGCAAGACGGCGTACCCCTAGTAATCACATCAAATTACACTGGTGTAACATTCTTTCGCGCTCACTGCTTTTACTAATGTTGCATACTTCATGAGCTAAATTCAATGGTAACTTTAGAACTGAGATCGTTGTTCGTCCCCCACTAAGTAATGTAGCAGCTATTCCCGAAGAAGCAACTGCAACAGCAACTCCTTTATCTTAACATATAGGTTTTGCGTGTACCTTCTGGAGAATCTAAAAAGAACAAACCACCTCGGCCACTGGCAACATTTTGAATTATTGCTCAGTGGATATTAAGTAAGCGCCTGTTAAAATATTGAGAGCAATATGCACGTCCGCGTTTTTTCCCGTTTACACAACATTTTTTGTTACTGCTCTGCTCCAATTGGTCATAGCGGGATGTTATATAGCCTAAAGCCTTCTTGGATTAATAGGCTATCCAACGCAAAAAGAATTTTTCAAATTGGACCAGTAGTTCCTGAGATTAGCGTGCACAAACAAACAAACAAACAAACTCTTCAGATTTATATATTAGTACTAGCGGCCGCCAGTGACTTCGTTCGCGTTAGTTATGCTCCGCTCCTACTGATCGTAGTGTGATGTTATATAGCCTAAAGCCTTCCTGGATTAATGGGCTATGCAACGCTAAAATTATTTTTCAAATCGGACCAGTAGTTCCCGAGATTAGCGCGAACAAACAAACAAACAAACTCTTCAGCTTTATATATTAGTATAGATAGATGTAAATAGTACACTGTAGACTACTTATATTATTTATCTCCCCTTCCCCTTGGTATTCCATCCAAAGGTTGTCTGTAAAAGATCGCTCTTTAGCGATAAGACCGCCCATTGCGCCAAATCTTTTTATTTATGTTCTGTAATCTATATGGTGTACATAACAAAGAGTATTCTATTCTATTCTAACTACTGAACCATTTGCTTTCAAATTTTTCAAACGTAAAGTTTAAAGTCAGGATTATCTAGATAATACGGTAGGTACTTTACATCCTGGAAAAAAGATATATTCCCAAGGGGAATCTAAAAAGCGCGATATAACCGATTACAACGCGAGCGAAACCGCGGGCGGAAAGCAGGTCTTTAATAAAAAAAAAAAAAAGTGTTATCATTTTTTTATGAACATCTTGCGGGACACGACCCTTTATTTAAGTAACTAGCCTATATTTTCCGGCTGACTGATCTACTCCTCAATCTCGAATCCATGTTACTGTAAGTGGCTCAAGATAGCCTGCAAGATTCAAATATTCTTTTTTGTTTTTTTTTTATATATATATACAACGTGTAACATAAAGGGTATATACATAACAAAAGCATGGCATCTTTACATGATATCAAACGATATTGGAAGGGTTTTTTAATCCTATCTCTTTATGTTAGGAAGTTATGAGGAAAAACAACGCCTGTGATAGGCTACTATCATACTAGTCGCACAGGGATATTGAGGACATTTATCGGATTTTGGCAAGTAACGTGACGAGTAACGAGTAGTTATTAACGTATGTAGTGTGCTGCCACGTTTGTTATGATTTGATTTTAAGAAACACACGAAACCGAAAATTCGGTACCAATTTTTTGAGTATTTTATTTTGAGTTAAAACCCTGCCGATATCGTTTGATATCATCTAAAGATGCCATGCCCTTGGTATGTATATACCCTTTTTGTTACACGTTGTATATATATTATAAACCAGTGCTTGACCGCAATCCCGCCTGATGGTAAGCAGTGATGCGATCGTTGATGGTAAAGGGCACTAGTTTATTAAGAGCCTATTCACTCTAGCCTTGAAGACACTCAAATTATAGTCCGACGGAAACACCGCCGCCGGCAAGTTGTTCCAGTCCCTTGATGTACGCGGTATAAAGGAGGAGGCGAAACGCTTCGTCTGGCTCGTAGTACTGTTAATAACGTAAGGGTGGAAACTCGCCGTACGACGGGTCGTCCGATGGTGGAACGAAGATGGGGGAATTAAATCATACAATACAATCATGCAATGAATCATTGTTTGGACTGTGCAGGTTGTATTTTTATTAATATTAATTGGTTCACGTTCGCTACCGCTACGACACAGAAGCTATACTCTGTGTCGTAGCGGTAGCGAACGCGGCCGCTGCGCAAGGAGGAGCGGGAGATGATTGAGCACTGGTCTGGTCGTGCCTCGCAAAACACGTTAAGCCGTTGGTCCCGGTTGCCATACGAACATCTAGTGGCAGACGTTACGGGTTGTTGGAGCCCTCAAAAGTCCAACAATTTGTCTAACTGCATAGCTTCGATATCGTTTTCGGGTTGTGGAGGTCAGACGGCAGCCGCTTCATGGAAAATATCGAAGTTTAGAAAAAATCAGCAGTTAGACTTGTAACGCGGACTACAGACTCCAAAGCTGAAAAAAAGTTTCGGATGCGACTGGGATTAACGCTGAGATGATGATGATTTGATTACGATTACAAACAGTATTAACCGTTGGGCAGGTGCCCGTCAGATTCAACATCCTCCCGTCCTGCATATGGCTTCACTTCTTCAGAAATCATACCGGATCGCTTGAACGCTCGTACGACGAATCGCTTGACGGCAAGACTTTTAATGGTGGGTGGTAACTTAAAGGTAGAGTAAAGTTATCATACCTACAAAACAAAGCTACAATTTTCTACTCTGTGTCCTATAAGCACCGTCACGACTTAATAAGGAAGAAAATTGTTAGAATTATTCCAATTCTGTGAGCAAACCGGTTGGCGTCGTGTTGCCCGTTTTAATTGTCCTGACCTTCTCTCAGCTATGATCGAATCGACTTTCAGATGCAGCTTAGGTATTACCTAAGCTGCGGTATTTTATATTTTATTTATTTATTTAGTTCACACAACAAAGGTCAATATTACGAGTACTAATATATTGTAGCATACATAAAATAAAAACAAATCAATACATAGTATAAAACAAAGTCGCTTTCGCTGTATGTCCGTATGTATGCTTAGATCTTTAAAACTACGCAACGGATTTTGACGCGGTTTTTTTTAATAGATAGAGTGATTCTTAAGGAAGGTTTGTATGTATAATAAATGCATTATATAGTAGAGAAACACTGAGAAATCTAAAAAGCGCGATAAAACCGAATTCCACGCGGGCGAAGCCGCGGGCGGAAAGCTAGTATAAAATAAATAAACAATCTTTGTAAAACTAAAGTGATACATATTTTTTTTTAAATTATAAACTGTGCGTGACCGCAATCCCGCCTGATGGTAAGCAGTGATGCAATTATTGATGGTAAAGCGCGAGTTTAATAAGAACGCGAGTTTAAAGCGATTCGTCGTGTTCCGGCATGATGTCTGGTGAAGCCGTACGGTGGACGGGTCAGAGCAGTTGTGTTGCGATGTGTGCCGAGTACGATATGCCTAATGTTGTTGTGTCGGGAGTTTGGTCGTGGAGGGTCTCCAGATCATCCTCTGGCGCGGCATCGTTGGTCGTGTTGTTGGGTTAAACATAGCATCACCTCGCTCAACTGCTGTCTTCCTTCCTATTCACTCAGTTTTTTTTGAGTGAATAGGCTTAATAAGGTAGTGCGCTTTACCATCAACGATTGCATCACTGCTTACCATCAGGCGGGATTGCAGTCAAGCGCTAGTTTACAACTATTAAAAACAAAAAAAAAAAACCTATTCACTCTAACCTTGAAGACACTTAATCAGTAGTCAGATGGAAAGACCGCCGCTCGCAAATTGGTCCAGTCCCTCGACGTATGCGGTATAAAAGACGAGGCGAATCGCTGAATACGAATCGTAGAGCCAATAACGCCTAGTGCATATCGTAGTGCCAAAATTCTAAAAAAAATAATTTTAAAAGATCCTAAGTGACACTCTCTTCATCATCAACCTTTATCGTCCCACTGCTGGGCACAGGTCTCCTCTCACACAGAGAAGGATTGAGAGTAATCACCACGCTTGCGCAATGCGGGTTGGCACTCTCACCACAAGGGAATTCAAATTCACGTTGTGATGAAACTCCAACCTCACAACCCTCAAAGGGCATTTCGTCTTGATTCGTATATCCTCTACAATCAACCTGAATATACAACGTTATTTTTTAGCGTTATAGTTTGTTCAGAATAAGCAACTGAATCGATTCCAATCATTTTTACACCATGTTATATTTTTTCCCAAATACATTTAGAAATTATTGCAGTATGGTTACCGAACGCACCACACAGCGTACGGTAAATCATGGTACATGGCACGTGCGTACGCCCACGCAACAGCTGACGCCACAGGTCAAAGCACCGCTCGACCGCCTGAGCGGAGCGTACCGTTGATCCGTTTTTGGGACAACCAAGTAGTATAACAAGCTCATAACTTTACTTCAAAATACTGGACACGTGTTTCGGGTTTAGCATAAATAAAAAACGATGTTGTATACAGCGGCGTCACTGGTACAGCGAGACGCAGCAAATGGTTCGGTACGATCGGTGCAGTTTGTATGAAGCGAATGTGTATGTAACCTCCACAGTTCAGTTACTGGGTAACAGGATATTCTTAAGCAAAACTGGTTGTTCTGTTAGACTTTTGGACTTACGTCCTCCTCAAGTCGTTCTCCTGGAGGGTCCTGATGTCCCTGTGGAATTATCTTCTCCTTTACGATAGTTAGCCGTCTGTTAAGATCCCTGGCAGCGAGTATAGCATCATGCAGGCTGGTGTCCAGAGATGAACGAATTTGATCAGTCCACCTTATTAGACTGCGACTTCTTAAAACTTGTCCATCAACATTCCCAGTAACCATCAGCTGTTCAAGGTTATCTCCATCTTTTGGGCTTAAGACTACCTGTAATGATTATCAAAGATGTACATTCTGACAGCCGAGATTACCGGAACATCATCATCATCCAGCCTTTTTTTTCTAATACCACCCCAGTGTCTTTGATTCTGCCGCGGCCCCACACTTTCGTGCCGGCCCGGTCTGTCCGGGCCTCGTCTTCTGCACGGGGTAGTGAGGTGTTAAACTACCACGTGTATCACCTCTGAGGCGCGCGCCGACACTCGCGCGCGCCTCCGCTTCGGGGTCCGTCGAATAGGGGACTTCCCTATGTCCCTCGCCCCTGGACTATGATCATCCAGCCTGCTACAACTGCTTAGTTTCTTCCCATCCGGGTTGGGGCCAGCTTCCAGTCTGACCAGATTCAGCTAAATACCAGTATTTTACATGGAGCGTCTGCCTATCTGACCTCCACAACTCTGTGGATAATAGGATACATATCGTACCGAATTTCGGACATCTGACGATCCGTAACGACGGTTAAAGATCTGGAAATGACAGTCGGGACCAACAGCTAAAGGTGAAGGTCTCTCATCCACAGATTAACCCCGGCAATTGTAGCTTAACCTGATCGATCGCCTTGCACCCTAATTACTACCAATATGAACCATTTAGATATATTAGAGTATTGTTAATCCATAGCTCTAAGAAGTTCTGCTAACCACGTAAATAACGCAATGAGTATTGTTGAACTGCCGAAATGAAACCCATTGGTAGCGATAGTCTGTCATATTAACCATCACTTGGTACTTTTTAATAGTCAATGTCGGTCAGTCCAAGAAAAGTGAAGCTAAATTGCACGTTCCAAAGCGTAGATCTCTATGGAGAAGAACGTGCAAGAAACTCCGTGGACAGTATAGACACTCTTTTGAAATCATAATATATGGGTTACATTTCTTCGTTACATATTTATGTTGCTTCTATCATGTGAGCACAATGTATATAGACAGGACATCCAGCGCTTCCCTGCGACTTTAGTCAGGTCATTTGACCACCTAGTCAGTGGGTGTACGACGCTGCGCTTGCCGGTACGTGGTCGCCATTCAAGAGCCTTTCTGCCCCATCGGCCATCGGCTGTACGAGCTATGTGCCCTGCAAACTGCCACTTCAAAAAGCTAATCAGCTGGGCTATGTAAGCGACTTCAGTTCTTTTACGAATCTCCTCATTCCTAATTCGATCACGTAGAGAAACATCTAGCATAGCCCATAGCATCTAGAATAGCTATAAATAATATAAAATTAAATAATCAATTGATTTGTTGGCCTGGAAGAGATTGCATTAGCGATAAGGCCAGCCATTTTATATGTATTTTATAGTTTTGAGTCTATTTTTTAAGTAATACAATAAAGTCATCATCATCCTCATTTCATCGTTAATCCCAGTAGCATCCGAAGTTTTTTCAGCTTTTGGAGTCTGGGATCCGCTTCACCAGTCTAACTGCTGATTTTGGCTAAACTTCGATATTTTCCGTGAAGCGACTGCCGTCTGACCTCCACAACCCGAAGGCGATATCGAAGTATTGCAGTTAGACCAATTGTTGGACTTTTGAGGGCTCCAACAACCCGTAACGACTGCCATTAAATGTTTGTATGGCAACCGGACCAACGGCTTAACGTGCTTTCTGAGGCACGACCAGACCACCGTTCGCTACCGCTACGCCACGGAGGCTGTCATTTTGTACAACAAAGTATGTTCTATGTTATGGGTCTGGTTTCCGCACTCAGTCCCTCCAGTGGACCATTGTGCGTGAGCCATGTCGGTCTTTGGTGGTTATTCCAGCCAGCCCACCTCCTTTCAGAAGCCTATTAAGTCTCCTGGCCTGTTGAGAACATCTGTGTTGGATCTTGGTGCCCCAATGGTTTTACTTCTGATTTGGGTAAGGCCTGTACACTCGAAGAGTACATGTGCAACTCTCTCTTCATCCTATATGCAGGCTCTGCACAGAGGACTGTCTGTTATGCCTATTGTATGGAGATGCTTGTTCAGCGAGCAGTGGCCCGTAATGATCCCAGTCATCAGTCGCAGGCTTTTCCTATCCAGGCGCATCAGCCTTTTGGTTAGCCTGTCATCCAGGGATGGCATAGCCTCCTTGGACTGCCTGCAGCCCGGTGACGAGCACCACCAAATCTCCACTTGTGCGTAGGTATATCTTTGTAGCCATCTGAGTATTAGGATAAAGGGGATAGGCACAATGGGCACCGGTCCGCTGCCAACGCGCTGGATGGCCCTTCTAGCCAGCTCGTCAGCTGCGTCATTACCCAGTGAACCGCTGTGTCCCTTTATCTACTGTAGTGTTACAGTGTTGCGGTCTGGTACGGTTGCCCGTTCCAGTGCGTCGTCGTGACACTCAAGTAAAATAAATAAATATAAATAATAACTTTAAATGAAGTCATAAAGCTATTAAAGTACTGACATGCACAAATAACAATAAAGGTTAATACACTATCAAGGACCATCGGAACAATTTTTAAGGATATTACTAATCCATTGCTTAATATATTCTAAAAATGTGTCAACTCAACAACATAATTAACGCAATGAATGCTATTGAACTGTCAAAATGAAAGTCATTGCTACTGATAGTGTGTTACGCAGTTACTCTGTATGTAGTGTAATATTCGTTTAAATGACTGCGCAAAAAAGCTTTGAATTGAGACAGAAAGCGAGCATAATTTTGGTACTATTATACCATACTAATATTATAAATGCGAAAGTAAGTCTGTCTGTCTGTCTGTCTGTTACGCTTTCCCGCTTAAACCTCTCAACCGATTTTGATGAAATTTGGCACAGACAATCTTTAGACCCTGAGAAAGAACATAGGCTACCTTTTATCCCGGAAAAATTTGATGTTCCCGAGGGAAATCTAAAAAGCGCGATATAACCGAACTCCACGCGGGCGAAGCCGCGGGCGGAAAGCTAGTATTTTTATAAATAACATTATTTTTTGTATATGCGAAACCCAAAACACGTCTCCAGTATTTTTATGTACATAATTTCAATAAGCTATCATGAAAACTCACAAAGTTATGAGCTTATTATTTTACCTCGTTGTCCCTACAAAATAATGGTCAACCCATCGCTCTTCCGCCCGCGCTAGCCGCGACGCGGGGTCAGCATGCTTTTCGACTGCCGGCAGAAGTTACCACCCACTCGACAAATTCTTGGCACTAAGTGATCCGGCATGATGTCTGGTGAAGCTGTATGGAGGATAGGTCTGAGCAGTTGTGTTGCTATGTGAGCCGAGTACGATGCGCTAAATGTTGTTGTGTCGAGATTTTGGTCATGGAGGGTCTTCAGATCAATCTCCCTCTGGCGCAGCATTGTTAATCGTGTTGTTGGGTTTAACATTGCATCACCTCGCTCAATTGCCGTCTTCCTTCCTATTCACTCAGTTTTTTTGAGTGAATAAATAGGCTTTTAATAAACTAGTTATGGTGGTAGGCAACAACATCAGCCGCCGGCATAAGTTACCACCCACCAGACAAAGCCGTACGGAGGACGGGTCTGAGCAGTTGTGTTGCGATGTGTGCCGGGTACGATGTGCCTAATGTTGTTGTGTCGAGAGGGTCTCCAGATCATCCTCTGGCGCAGCATCGTTGGTCGTGTTGTTAGGTTAAACATTGCATCACCTCGCTCAACTGCCGTCTTCCTTCCTATTCACTCAGTGTTTTTGAGTGAATAAATAGGCCCTTAATAAACTAGTGCGCTTTACCATCAACGATAGCATCACTGCTTACCATTAGGCGGGATTGCGATCAAGTACTAGTTTATAATTATAAAAGAAAGTAGAAACCCTGTCAATAGCATTTAAGAAGGAACTCTAGTGTTGCTTTCTCTATACAAATGTATTCCGCTGTTTTCTTCGTGGATAATGTGTTTAGAGCAATTGTTTTTTTTTTTTTTGTACAATTTGACACCGTGATTATACGTGTCCCTATCATTTGATTATTTCCGAAACTTAATTAATAAAAGAAATATAATGCTTCAAAAACGCGAAAAATAACCCATTTTTATCGTGATGTTCAGATGACTATTAGACAAACGTGATAAGTTTTTACAAAAAAGGAAAATAATAAAAGCATTGGTATACTTTTCCTAAAAATAATTAAGATCTGTCGTGTTTTGAAAACGAAAACAGCGGGATACGAAACGTCTTTTGGTCAACGTTTTTGTAGGTAAAATCATCCTGAGCTGCAACTGTTCTTTTTGCGCTTTACCGGGAGAGGTTGGAAGCAGCGCGACGGCAATAGTTTCTTCAAATACCTACCTATTTTCCAAATTCCTTGGCACTGGAGTCCCCACACCATTTCCGTTGTGTTAACAATATTTGATTTCAAAGCCTGTCTTTGAAGTTTCTTACCCGTTCTTCTCCATACCTACCTACTAAGTTTTGGAATGGGCAACTAGGTCAATCTTTCTGACAGATCGACATGACGCCTAAACAATCCAAAAGCGCCTGAAATTGGCTTATTTGAAATGCTTAGAGTTTGAATAACTTGTTATCAACCAATCGCTTTGAAGAACTTGAGAAATTCAACATTAAATTATAATTATAAACTTTAGCAGGTTTACCCAAAATAGGTAATTACCGAATGAATCGACTTTCATATAAAACTTATTAAAGTATTCGTCAATATATTGAAGAAAACTCCGATTGCGTATTACAAAGAATAATATTCACATAAAATATTTCTAAGCTTTCATATTTTGAAAGAAGAAAGTAAGTAACTTAATCATAAAGTTAAAGTGCTGTTGAAAGTTTAATGTTTTTCATAAATTAAGGTTGTCAGATAAAATTGGGAATTAGGGAGCGCAGGGCACTGGCGGTTAAGATTAACAAGCTGGCACGCAGGTTTGCTCGTTGCAACGAGAATGTTAAAATCTCTCTTTTTAAAGCGTACTGCCAGACCTTTTACACGAGCAGTCTGTGGTTTTGTTATACACAGAGATCGCTCGGTGCCCTGCGAGTCCAATACAACAACGGTTTCAGGATGTTGCTGGGGTTGCCCCGTTTCTGTAGTGCATCTAGCATGTTCGCGGAAGCCCGTGTTGATGGCTTTCATGCCATTATACGCAAGAGAACCGCCTCCTTGCTATGTAGAGTACGGGGTAGTACTAGCAGCATTTTGAAAGTAGTTGCTGATAGGATCGACTCCAAAATAATGGAGTGTTTCATGCGGGTCCTAGTTAGACAGTAAGGCGTGTCTGGCTGAGCTCGCAAATAATTAAATACTGTCTTTACTTTTTACATGCTTTTATTAGCTTCACTTGTATGTTTGCTTGCTTGTTTGTTTGTTTGTTTGTCCGCCTCTAACTCTTTGGACTACGAGTGAACGGCTCATTACTGTAAAATGTCCCACCGTTTTCAATACGTTCGTTCGTTCGTTTGTTTTTTTTAAGAATATCAAAAAATCATCAATTAGAATATTTTAAAAAATATCAAACTAAAAAGTTAAAAATAATTTTAAAAAAGCGTGAGGCGCTTAATATACAAAAATTACGGCACAAAGCGCCTCACGCTTTTTTAAAATTATTTTTAGCTTTTTAGTATGATATTTTTTAAAGCATGTTTTTTAGTTTAAACTATATTTATTATTACTACTAACATAGGCTTACGATTTTTGTAGTACTAACCGAATATGGATACCTACTGTCCGAAATAAATTTCTATTATTATTAATATCCTACTAATACATAATCAGCCTTTAATGTTCCCACTCCTGGGATACAGGTCTCCTCTCGGTGAGAGGGAGTGGGTCGAATTCTTAGACGCAGGCCCAGTGCGGGTTGGTAGATGTCACATGTTCTGAAGTTTGGCTCTAAGAGTTTTGAGAGCAGTGGTGATGAAATAACATACACAATGTAAAGGGCCTGATGGGATTCGAATTTAGAACCTACGTCGCGGCCGATAAGCCACCGCTGCTTCTCAAACTAATATTATAAATTATCCGTACTAATAATATAAATCGGAAAGTAAGTTTGTTAGTTTGTTTGTTACGCTTTCACGCCGTAACTACTGAACCGATTGCTTTGAAATGCAGACGTAAAATTAGAAGTCCAGATTAAATAATAGGGTACTTTTTATCCTGGAAAAATATGATATTTCCGAGAGAAAACAAAAATATTGTTACCTTCATAATTAATCCCCGAAAATGAGGAATCTAAAAAGCGTATAACCGAATTCCACGCGGGTGAAGCCGCGGGCGGAAACCTAGTTACAATATAAATGCGAAAGTTTGTGAATATGGATGTATGAATATTAGTAACTCATTTACGCAAAAACTACTGAACGAATCTTGATTAAATTTGGCACACATATAGTTTATAACCATAAATAACACATAAGCTACTTTTTATCCCGGTTTTCCCAGGGGATCAAAACTTAAGCGGGTGAAACTTCGCGATGCTGCTAGTAAATAATAAATAGGGAAGCTAACGTGTTACATTGTTATACGCACATAGCACCTAAAACGCTGACACAGCGTCGTGACAGCTACGGACACGAGACGCCGACGCAACACAAAGTGACGTATTCAACACCCGCATTCAAGATCACGGCCCTATGAAGATATCTTTCTATACCAGTAAGATCACTTTTGACACAGCACCGGTCAACTGTCGACCTATTTAGATTTAGTAATTACTAGCGGCAGCCAGCGACTTCGTTCCCGTGAAGTTAGTTATTCTCCGCTCCTATTGGCCGCAGCGTGATGTTATACAGCCTAAAGCCTTCCTGGATTAATGGGCTATCCAATGCAAAAATAATTTTTCGAATCGGAACAGTAGTTCCTGAGATTAGCGCGTTCAAACAAACAAACAAACAAACTCTTCAGCTTTATATATTAGTATAGAATTTTTTTTTTTAATATGTTATAAACTAGCGCTTGACCGCAATCCTGCCTGATGGTAAAGCGCACTAGTTTATTAAGAGCCTATTCACTCTAGCCTTGAAGACACTCAAATTGTAGTCCGACGGAAACACCGCCGCTGGCAAATTGTTCCAGTATACAGATATGGATTAATATTGTAATTTTAAAATAAATTTAGTTAACAAAATCCTGTATTCTTTTACATCCTCCGGCTACAGCCTTCGTAATTAACGAGCCAACACTATTTTTTTTTTAAATATAAACACGCAAAATCCCCCAACAGTAATTAAAGAAGATCTGTTGTCAAAATGTGTTGCAATGCACTTTTTTTAAAAAAAAATCCTGCTAATGGTTTTAACGTAGGTGGCTTGTTGTCCCTGCCAGCCTGTATAAAAAAATATATATACGGACAAATCACAGAGATTGAGCTAGCCCCAAAGTAAATTCGAGACTTGTGTTATGGGATACTAACTATGCGATACTATATTTTAAAATAGATACATATATAGATAAAAATCCAAGACCCAGCCCAATCAGAAAATATAGTTTTCCATCATGCCCCTCTTACACTATAGATTTGACTGATGACAATGATACAAGGTCATCAAATTCAGTGAGGGTAGTAACCAGCAAAAATAAATTAAAAAAATATATAAAAATTAATAAGTACATTGTCAAAACTCAAAAAATGGTGAAAAGACAAAGGTACTTTATAAAAAGTGTTAAGATGAACAGGGAAAGATTAAATTTGCTGAAACAGTTGGATATGTATTCTTTTAACTTAGAGCAAAGTAATAGGAGGTATGACATAGACATGGAGTCATTGCAATCTGAACTTGACCATCTGCAAGATAAACTTATTTCAATGACTAATAAGTATAATACCTCAGAAGACCTAATGAGAGAATATGTGTTGGCGATGAATGAGCTGGTTAACTCACAAAAAACCAACTGTGAGTGCGGCCTAACATCAGATGTGCTTACACCGGATCATTCGTTGACATCATGTAATACCACCTTGCCGCAGCCCTGTGTTGATGTCATAGTTCCTTCTGCTAATAGTGCCAATAGCCGTGACTGTAATGATCTTAATAGTCTTAAACAAAGCTTGACTAATGATGTTGTGTTGTTCTGTGATGAGATAGGTAAGGGCTTGGGGCGCTTGTTGACTGATGAATGTCCGGGTCACTCAATATTGAACTACTGCATGCCTGGTTGTTCTTTATATGGAATTATGCAAAAAATTATTAAATGTAACTTTTCCCAGGATACAACATTGTTAATTTTTGTGGGTAATATGGGAAATTTGAGCAAAAGAGAACTGCTTAAGAGTTGTGAAACATTAAGCAATCTGAATATTGGAAAGGTTGTCTTGTTTACATTCCCTTACAGTGACCAGTTGCCACAGGAAGAAAATAGGATTAGATTTGAACTAAATATGACAATGTCCAACTTGACATTTAATAATAAAATATTACATTTAATTGACATTAATAATTATTTTAAGAATTTGTATTTGACAAGAGATAGACATAACAATGTTATGTATTATCTTTCTAATTACTTTAAAAGACAGATAGCTGTGTCGCTATCATATTTTTTTTTCTATTACAGCCAAGAATTTGGCTAAACAACTTGCTTCTTTTGAGCAATGCAATGACATTCAAATTAATTCTGCCAATAATTTGGTATCAGTTGACATCATTAATAATTTAAATTAGAAATTAAGACAATAGAGCCAACCTCTAGCTATAACAATATACAGGATTACAAAGGTAACTCGGGAGGAAATTTAAAGTCAATAGATAATATTAATTTGGTGCATCAAAATATTCAAGGATTTATGAACAAAGATTTAGAGGTTGATTTATTCATGAACCATTATGGTATTGATATTCTTTGCATAACCGAACATTGGCTAAAAAGTCACCAGTTCTTGTTTAATTTTAAGAATCACCAGGTTGGTAGTTCGTTTAGCAGAATTAATGCTATACATGGTGGCTCATTAATTTTAGTTAGTAACCTGCTGAAATTTAAAAATCGTAAAGACATTGTGGGCCTGTCTGTTGAACGAACAGCTGAAATTGCCTGTATAGAGTTGGAGGGCTTCATTGTGTTAAGTGTGTACAGACCCCCTTCAGGATTGTATGACTGCTTTGAAAAGGTAATGGATGAAGTCTTACACAAGATTTGTGTTTCAAACAAAGCCATTATCGTTTGCGGTGATTTTAATATTAATTTATTAGAGAACTCTGGTTATTGTAATAAAATTATAAGTCTATTTCAGTCCTACAATCTTGTAAACCTATTTTTGGAGCCCACAAGAATAACACCTACTTGTGCCACGTGCCTAGATAATATTTTTACAAACATAATACCAATCCACAAAGAAGTTTTAAATTTACTTGATTCTGATCACTGCGGACAAAGGATTACTATTCCAAACCATAGTAAAAAAGTGGCCAAAAAGGATATCACTGTTAACCCCAAAACTGAAATCCGCTTGGAGGTTTTTAGATTTGATCTCATCAATAAATTGCCAGTCTTATCCAGTGCTGTTAAAGCTGATCCTAATCATCTCTATAACAATTTTTTTAATATATACTGTAAGCTATTTGATTCCACCTTTGTTCCCAAGACTATCTCTGTTAATAGTAAAGCATCTTTCTCTGATTGGGCTACCATCGGTATTCATACAAGTAGAACTCGGCTTTATGAATTGTACAATGAGAGGATTTATATTAACACTGTTGAATTCAATTTATATGTTAGAAAATATTCAAAATTATTCAAACAAGTTTGTTATATGGCCAAGTCACGTTACTTGAGTTCAAAGATAAAGAACAGTGGCAATGTAATTAAAACGACTTGGAAAATTATTAATAGTGAAACAGGAAGGTCCAGTGATAGAAATACTGACTATAGCCTGTCTATTAATGACAACATAATTAAATCAGACTCGCAAGTCTCTGAGGCATTTGAAAATTTCTTTTCGGATATTCCTGTTTCAACTACTAAATCCCTAAACTCATCACCTTCTGTTGCGGAGTCTTTGCTTAAAGAAAATGTTAATGTTTGTGATTCGGAGTTTCATTTTGAACATGTTATCAGTAGAGATATAATTAAAATCTTTCACACTCTGAATGTAAAAAAGACTGCTGACCTATGGGGTCATTCGGTGGAAGTTGCTAAGTCTATTATTGATATTGTGGCACCCACTCTAGCTGTTATCTTTAATGCTTGTATTGACTGTGGAGAGTTTCCTGATCTCATGAAAAATAGTAAAATAATACCTTTGTTTAAATCTGGTAGTACATCAGACCCCACAAATTATAGACCTATTTCTGTACTACCTACCTTTAGTAAAATTTTTGAGAAATTAATTTTAAACCAAATGCTAAATTTTTTTAATAAACATAAATTATTACATAGCAAACAGTTCGGTTTTACAAGGGGTCGTTCAACTACTGATGCCGGTGTTGAACTTCTAGGTCATATATATAATGCATGGGAGGATAAATGCGATGCCTTGGGCATCTTTTGTGATTTGTCCAAGGCATTCGATTGCGTTCTTCACGATACGTTAATCAGGAAACTCCGCCACTACGGGATCCGGAACTCTGCACTGGATCTTATTACATCTTACTTGAGTGGTAGGATTCAAAGCGTTGACGTTAATGGAAAAAGATCTTCTGGATCTTTAGTAACAATGGGAGTCCCACAGGGGTCAATTCTTGGTCCTTTTTTGTTTCTTATTTACATCAATGACCTGCCGTACCTAATAAAGGATAACCACGATATAGTGTTGTTTGCAGATGACACTTCACTTTTATTTAAACTGAAACGTCAGCAGCAGGTTACTGATGATGTAAATAGCGCGATCTCCAAAGTAGTCCATTGGTTTAATGTTAATAATTTACTCTTAAACGAGAAAAAAACCAAATGCATTAAGTTTACTCTACCTAACGTGAGGCAGGTGGAAACTAAAGTGTTGATAAAGGGCGAAGAATTGAAATCTGACGACAGCACAGTATTCTTGGGTATAACTCTGGATGCTAAGCTTCAATGGGGTTCACATATAGAAAAATTGTCTAAAAAGCTAAGTTCTGCTGCATACGCAGTTAGAACAATTCGTAATTTGACTGATGTTGAGACGGCCCGTTTAGTGTACTTTGGCTATTTCCACAGCGTAATGTCGTACGGCATTCTGTTGTGGGGAAATGCCGCCGATATTCAAACAATATTTGTTTTGCAGAAACGAGCTGTTCGTGCAATTTATAAATTAAGTCCGAGACACTCTCTCAGAGAAAAATTTAAAGAGATTAATGTACTGACCGTGCCGTCTCAATATATTTATGAAAATCTTTTGTATGCTCATAAAAATATAAAATTGTTTAAAAAATACAGTGATGTCCATGATATAAATACTAGGAACAGGCACAAATTTATTGTACCTACAACAAGGCTCAAGAAAATAGGTGGCTCTTTCAGATGCCAATGTATACATTTTTTACAATGGACTTCCAGAGGTGGTTCAAGATCTGAGCCTGAATAAATTCAAATCCTTCATTAAACGTAAGTTGTGTCAGAAAGCATTTTATAGTGTGAAGGATTATATTGAGGACAAAAAGGCGTGGGCTTGAGCTGCGTCCGATTTCTATACAATGATTGTTCTTTGATTATTCCTCTTGTAGTTTTAATATGTAATTGTTTATGTTATTTAGTCAAAGCCTGTATTACACACTATGTAGCCAAGCATATTGTACGTTACGGAATTGTATCGCTGACAGAGGTGTTCGGCACTTGTGCAGCTGCAACTGCACAGGAGTTAAACTTTCCACAGATTCGGGAACACTGTTGGAGCTGCTGAACCTTGGACAAAACTATCTTAGCATTGTGTAGATTCAATTTCTTAGTATTGTATAATTGCATAGCAAACGTGTGAGCACAATACGAATGTGCTGTAAGGCATTTTTTTGTTGGGTTAGTCTTTTTTATTGACTTAATTGTGCTCTGGCTGTTGAGAGTATGTCATGCTCACTCAAATGTCTCGCTGATGGTGGCGTGTGTTTTGGGTCATTGGGTTCCCTTCGATATGGTTGAGCTGAATGATGCTGATCCATACGTCATGTTCGTGAACGGACGCCGTCGGAGGGGACTGGTCATCTCTTAGCTGCCACGGCGTATTTTAATTTCTGAATTGATTTTTGTATGTTTTCCATAATGGACGCTCTCAGCGTACAATATATTTCTGCATCGTTCTCACGCGGTTGATTTCAACATGAATGATGTAATCAAATATTTGTAACAATAGCTTAAAAATTTAAAAGAGTGTCCATGGAGTTTCTTGCCCGTTCTTCTCCATAGGTACCTACTCTTTGGAATGGGCGACTAGCTTCATCTTATTGACTGACCGACCTTCTGACAATTCAAAAGTGCCTGTAACTGGTTTATTTGAAATAAATGATTTGATTTGATTTGATTTGATTTGACCTGGCCGGGGATCGAACCCGGGGCCTCCACGTCGTAAGCAGGCGTGTTGACCGCTACGCCACGGCGGACGACTATAAGATACGTCGTGTACTTGTTGGTCCTGGGTTTGGGTTTGTTTGTGCATCATGTGTGTGAAACATGATATTTTTAGATACAAAAAAATACAATTGAAAAAATTTTGTTCCTCAATTGTTTCAAAAAATGTTTCTTTATAATATTTCTGGTTTATCGTTTGTGCCAACCCTAGATTTTTGATTCGCGGTATTAGGTGTTTTTTTTTTAATAAAACTTTAGTCGAGTTCTGATTGGATGTTTATCTTATTAAACACCTAATTGCGTTTCTAAACATTCAGCCTTTATGTAAAAGCGTTAACGCGTTAATTTCTTTTAAATATCTTTAGGGTTTGCTTTAAAAAAGTTTTGATAACAATCAAAATACTTAGGTTTAGATTCTAAGGTTTATGTTTGGATTACGGGATACTAGCTATTAATACTTTGTTTATTTTAATTTGTCAATATCCTTAGAAAGATGTGAATATATTGCTGGTCTCTCCCAGGCAGCGGCAACTCGACTGGTTCTGAAGTTCTTGCCGAATCCTGCGCGCCACAAGGTCATTCAGCTTGGACGAGGCTTTCCAACGCTTTTCCTGTACGCGGTCGACATTCCAGAAAATTATGCTCCATCGGGCCCTCTGTTCTGTGAATCACACGCTCTGCTCTGAATGTATCACCATGTAAATTTAATCTAAAACTTACCCTGAAATCTCCGACATCTATGGGTGTGGAAATTTGTTTCGGGAGGTTCCTGTTCCGTATAAGGCGGTCGGAAACGCCAGGGTGTCACCACTGTGGCGGTCAACCTGAGGACACCGTGGAGCATACGGTGGACTGCCCGGCTTGGGTAGACCGCCAGCATGTCCTCGTGGCATTGATCGGTGGCGATGTCTCACGTCCGGCCCTGGTCCAGGCCATGGTCCGTAACGAGACTGTATAGGAGTGGCAGGCCGTCACCTCCTTCTACGAAGCAGTGATGCTGGCCAACGCGGAGGCGGAGCGCGTGAGGGAGCAAGAATTCCAGCGTCCTCACGCCTCTAGCCGCCAAAGGAGACGCCCTGGTCTCGAGTCAATATCGAACTCCTGGCCACCGTAGGCGCGGGCTTACGGACGGCGAGCAGTGGGCAGCTCGCCGCCCAGTAAGGACTAAGCCCGGGACGACGACGCGTTGTGTTTCACGCGGGCCTCAAAGAACTGTCAGCACACCGTGACGGGATTCATGAAGACCCATGCCTCCTGAGCCAGGGTTGCGGATTGGTTAAAAAAGAAACCGTCGCCCTGGCGCACAGGGAAGTGAAGGAACACGAGTGGGTTTTAGTCAGTAAATGTCTGATAGGTACGCCCTTCCGCTCCGCCCAGAGTGGGAGAGGCCATTTGATGATTTCCCATCCAAAACAAAAAAGGGTGTGGAAATTCAAACTAGTCAGAATATATACCAAACGTCGTCATCTTTCTTCTACGGCCCTTTTTCTAATTTATTTAGAGTTGGCGTAACATGTTTTATTCTTCTATAGTTACCGTCGTTTTTGAGGGGCTCAGGCGATCAGGTTAAGGTTCTTTTGCCGCGGCTGGTCTTTGGATGGGTGGATCTTTACATACCAAGACCCCTCCGTGCCTTGGAAAGCATGTTATACCGTTTTCCCGGCTTTTATTCATAAATCTTTGACAGTCGTGAAGGGTCGTCAGAAGTCCCAAAGTCTGGTCTGGCACCCAAGTCTTCGTCGTCTTACCAAGAGGTATCGTATTACCCAATAACTGGTTTATGGAAGTCATCATCATTTCAGCCGAAAGACGGCCACTGCTGGACATAGGCCTCCCCCAAGGATCTCCACGGCGAATAGTCCTGCGCGTCCCGCATCCAGCGATTTTCCACGACCTTCACCAGGTCGTCGGTCCACCTTTTCGGGGCCTACCCACGCTTCGTCTTCTGGTGCGTCCCGTCCCGGACCCGTCGGCCCCATCGGGCATCGGTCCTACGGGCAATGTGTCCGGCCATGGTCATGATTATGACATCAATAAAGAAATCAGTTGCGGCCCGCAGTCTTAATTTATGCCCGCTAGATAGCAAAAAGTTTGCCCTCTATAACGGCATTAATGCCATAATTACAGAAACAATTAAAAAACCATTGTATCTCAAGTGGATCCATGCTGCGGCGATACGAAAGGTATGACGTACAATTATGTGACTGATGATAAAGAAATCACTAATGGTCTGGAGTCTTCATTCATGCTCACTTGATAGCAAGAGGCTTGCTCTCTACAACGGGATGAATGCCGTAATTACAGAAACATTAAAAGGCTATTGTGTCTCTAGTGGATCCGCGTTGTGGCGATACGAAAGGCAAAACGAACGTAAGTGGTGATATAAGAGTGTAGGTACTATTATTTATTTTATTTATTTATATATTCTTTGTTGCACACCACAAACATACATTGATAAAAAATAAATATACTTAGTTTAAAACACTAAAAAACATGCTTTAAAAAAATATCAAACTAAAAAGTTAAAAATAATTTTTAAAAAAGCGTGAGGCGCTTTGTGCCATAATTTTTGTATATTAAGCGCCTCACGCTTTTTAAAAAAATATTTTTATCTTTTCAGTTTGATATTCTTTAAAAGCATGTTTTTTTTTTAGTTTTCAACTAGGTATATTTATTTTCAACTTTTTAGTTCGATATTCTTAAAAAAAAAAAACGAACGAACGAACGTATTGAAAACGGTGGGACATTTTACAGTAATGAGCCTCTCACTCGTTGTTCAAAGAGTTAGAGACGGACAAACAAACAAACAAGCAAGCAAGGAAACATACAAGTGAAGCTAATAAAAAGCATGTAAAAACATTATGGGCGGCCTTATCGCTAATGCAATCTCTTTCAGGCAACCAAAGAGTGCACAGATTCTCCCGAACCACAATTGGGACTATTAGATGCGCCTCTGCCCAATATTTCGAGGAACACCTATGTATTCATGTTTTTAGTCATAAATGTTCTGCCGTTTGTAATAACAAAAATTGTCAGTTTATTCGATGAAATTTGAAAAGAGATGAACAAAGTAATCCAAAACTTGTTTTAACACTAATGAGGCGAGTGTCTTATGTCTTGTATTTTAATTTTGTTTGTCAATACTTTCAAAAAGAACTCTTGGTATTTTGAATAGAGAACTGTTGCCAACAAATTAATCAATGATTTTGAAATTCGAAGCATATGGTTTTTCTAAAGAATGCTGTGGTCTTTTGAGGCAAATTCCTGAAACAGGAATGTGCAGCTGACCCAATAATATTTTATAGAAGAATATTGCCTGTCTCTCGCCTGTCTGTGTTTTCGAGTCGCTAAACTTAAGTGGCATTGGGCAGGGCACATTGCTCGTAGAACCGATGGCCGATGGGGCAGTAAGGTTCTGGAGTGGCGGCCACGCATTGGAAGACGCAGCGTAGGGAGGCCCCCAACAAGGCGGACCGATGACCTGGTGAAGGTCGCGGGAAGCCGATGGATGTGGGCAGCACAAGACCGGTCATCGTGGAAAGTCTTGGGGGAGGCCTTTGTCCAGCAGTGGATATCTATAGGCTGAAGAAGAGAGAGAAGAAGATTGCCTGTCTCAAAACGTTGAAGGAAAATATAGGGAGGAAACCGGCATGTCGTAAAGTTAGAACTTGGAAGCATGTGACATCTACCAACCCGCACTGGGCCCGCCTGATAACACCCGCTTACTCTCACCGAGAGACGACTTGTGACCCAGGGATGGGCACATTATAGGCTGATTATGTATGTAATACCTATTATTTTGTAGTCTATTTGGAGTTCCACTGCTGAGCAAAGGCCTCCCCTTTATTCTTCTAAACCTCCCTGTCTTGCGCTATCTCTAGATATATTGGCCCTACGAGCGTTACCAGATCGTCACACAACCCTGTGGTCTACCGCGACGGCGATGACCTCCCTCAGGTATCCAGTGAGTGACGTTCTTTGCACATCTCCACTAAATGCACCCCGCATTCACAAGACGTGTCCAGCCTACTCCTACTTCACCCTGGCTGTGTTTTCTCTAACATCCGCTACTAGAGATAGCATTTAAAAACCAGTGTATTACCTATAACAGCAGTAATATTTTAATCTTACTTCGTGTGGCAAAAGATGAAGCTATGAACGTTACTCCATATTTTTAGTTGCCGGATCATTTTATTTATCGATGTTGTTTTTGTATTGACCTTCTAATGATCCACGCTTTTAAAATTGATGAACCTGTAAAAACTTTTTGCGCTTCTGTACATTAAACAACTACGACAAAAAAACGACGCTGAAAAAGTATAAAACAAGATTTTCAGAACACTGAAGTGAACAAAGTTGCTAATGTAGTTGCAAGTAAATGGACACAGTAGACTCTACCAAGATGCCTTCGTTGTAAATTGACAATAACGTCATACAATACTATTCTGAAGTATGCAATATTCACTATGTAGAGATAAATTTTCATGTTTGGAAAACCGCAGTCACACGTTGTCAAGCTGCTACGGTAGGTAGGTATATGTAACGTGTGACTACGCCTTTCCAAACATGAAAATTTATCTCTACATAGTGAATATTGCATACTTCAGAATAGTATTGTATGACATTATTGTCAATTTACAACGAAGGCATCTTGGTAGAGTCTACTGTGTCCATTTACTTGCAACTACATTAGCAACTTTGTTCACTTCAGTGTTCTGAAAATCTTGTTTTATACTTTTTCAGCGTCGTTTTTTTGTCGTAGTTGGGTTTTAGTTTTTTAACTTTTTATTTATTTGTACTATTTTGGTGTTAAGGTGTATTTGTGGCGCATAATATTAAGAAAAGTTAAATTGATGAACTAAAAAAGATGTGAATTTTATGCAATCAGCCAATGCATACAGGTAAAGTCACAAGCAAATGCTAGTAATATATATATATTCAAAATGTACAAGTAAAGCGCTTTCAAATGATACCAAACACGCCATATTTATCTTAACTTTATTTTTTTACTCTGTTCATTTTGTCCGCTAGAGGGCGCCACATGCGATTTTGTGAAACCCCATATAGCCTATAACCAGCGGACAATTAAGACGCTTCTAACGATATGTCATTTGTCGAATTCTGATAATTAGTTTAGAAGTTACGAGGGAACAGATGAACATACATACATACATACATACATACATACATACATACATAGCCTGTCAAAATCATAACCCTCATTTTGCTTTGCCGTAGTCGGGTAAAAAATAATAGAAGCTTTAATAATATTATACAGATTTTTACCCGACTACGGCAAAGCAAAAGGAGGGTTATGATTTTGACAGGCTATGTATGTATGTATGTATGTATGTATGTATGTATGTATGTATGTATGTATGTATGTATGTATGTATGTATGTTCATCTGTTCCCTCGTAACTTCTAAACTGCTTATCAGAATTCGACAAATGACATATCATTAGAAGCGTCTTAATTGTCCGCTGGTTATAGGCTATATGAAGTTTCACAAAATCTAATGTGGCGCCCTCTAGCGGATAAAACATACAGAGTAAAAAACTAAAGTTAAGATAAATAAGCCGTGTTTGGTATCATTTGAAAGCGCTTTATTTGTACATTTTGAATATATATATATTACTAGCATTTTCTTGTGACTTTATCTGTATTCATGGGCTGATTGCATATAATTCCCATCTTTTCGTTCATAACTTCTTTACTACTTATCAGAATAAAACCACTGCATTACCATTAGATGGGCATTGATTGATTAGCTATAAAGCTTGTCCCCAAATTTAGTATTACGCCCTCTAGCGGACAATAAGTTCTATGTTAATATAAAATTAAATTAAATATACCATGTTTGGTATCACTTGAAAGAGCTTCACGAGTACTTTATGTTTGTACATAATTACAAGAATGCTTTAATGATGTTAAATATGAGCGGTAATTAGTTCATCAATTTAACTTTCCTTAATAATAATATTAAGGAAAGTTAAATTGATTGCCACAAGCCCGCCCGTGTGGTGCCGGGCTTAGAATAACACCAACCCATATCCTCCCGTGGGTGTCGTAAGAGGCGACTAAGGGAACTCTCACCAGGGATACGGGCAGCAGCGCTTCTCCTGTGGAATATCAAACCACTGCGATCCCCAACCCGCCTGCCAAGCGTGGGGATTATTGCAAACCCCCCCAATGATGCACACGACACAGCTCAGGTCCCTAGTCCCCGGCAGCTCCGCTATTCCAGTCTACGGTAGCGGACTCGGTTACGGCGGAGCAAGGGGTGCTAAGAATCTCCGGCAGAGATCCGGCTACCATCACCAACGATGACCTTTGGCCCTGGCAATATATAACACGCGCACACTACGGACCGATGAGAAGATTGTCGAACTGGAGGAAGAACTGAGCCGGTTGCGCTGGGACATTGTGGGGTTATCTGAAGTCCGAAGAGAGGGAGAGGACTCGATAATCCTGAAGTCTGGCAACCTGCCTTATTTCCGGGAAGGCAACCAGCTGTCACAGGGTGGCGTAGGGTTTATTGTCCACAAGTCCCTCGTGAACAGCGTTGTTAAAGTCGGGAGCTTTTCGACTCGGGTGGCGTACCTTGTACTCAGAATAACAAAACGATATTCGTTAAAGGTTATACAGGTCTACGCCCCGACGTCTAAACACTGTGACGATGAGGTGGAGGCTATGTATGAGGACGTCAGTAGAGCCATACATTCCTCCAAAACCCACTACACCGTTGTCATGGGGGACTTTAACGCAAAACTGGGCATGCGAGAGGCGGACGAGACGAAAGTGGGGCAATTTGGAGTTGGAAATCGGAATCCCCGAGGTCAGATGCTAATGGATTTCATGGAAAAGGAAGGACTCTTTGCGATGAATTCCTTTTTCAAGAAACCATTGCACCGCAAGTGGACCTGGATTAGCCCCGATGGTCAGACCAAAAACGAGATAGACTTCATAACGTCAACGAGAAGGCAAGTGTTCAATGATGTCTCCGTGATCCATGCGGTTAAAACCGGGAGTGATCACCATATTGTTAGAGGCATCTTGAACCTCAATATTAGGCTCGAACGCTTTCGACTTATGAAGTCTACGCTCCACCCAGCGTCAACCCTACTCCAAAACCCCGAAAGCTTTCAGATCGAACTGAAAAATCGCTTCGAATGCAACGGTGAATGCGTAGATGTGGACGACTATAACAACAGGTTTGTGGAAACTCTCCAAACGGTAGGGTCCAAGTTTTACAAAACCCTCCGTTCAAAAGGACAGAAGAAGATCTCCGGTCTCACCCGTCGGCTAATGGAAGAAAGACGGGAGGTGGTCTTGAAATCCCCTGATGACGCTTCGCGTATCAGATGCCTTAACAGACAAATCTCAAAATCTCTGACTCGCGATATACGCCAATTTAATACGAATTGTATTAAAGAGGCTATCGAGCGGAACAAAGGCTCCAAAGTGTTTGCACGAGATTTGTCTGTTGGACAGAGCCTACTTGCGAAGCTGAAGACTGGGGATGGTAGGATCATCACTTCCAAGCCCGAGCTTTAGGGTGGGATTGAGAAATTCTACGGAGAGTTATACACATCAATACGCGCACCTGTTGTAAGCCTGGCTAATGATCCTAGAGCCAGACTAACCCGACACTACACCGACGATATCCGGGACGTCAGCCTGTACGAGATTAGTATTGCCTTGAAACAGCTCAAGAACGATAAGGCGGCTGGAGATGATGGAATTGCGGCTGAGCTTCTGAAAGCGGATGGCCAACCGGTTCATAAAGCGCTTCAGAAGCTATTTAATTCCGTCATACTTAAAGGCGAAAGGCTTAAGGCGTGGCTCAGGAGCGTGGTGGTGTTGTTTTTCAAAAAAGGTAACAATATTCTCCTGAAAAACTGCATACCGATATCCCTCCTGAGCCATATCACGAAGATCATGTCGAACTCTCATGTCGCACCCACTCCAATTCTAGTTGGCTGTGCGAAGTTGTTGACGAGTATATATACCTCGGACAAACAGTCCAACTAGGTAGGTCCAACTTCGAGAAAGAGGTGTCTCGTCGAATCCAACTCGGCTGGGCAGCGTTCGGGAAGCTACGCTACATCTTCTCGTCGTCCAAGATACCACAGTGTCTCAAGAGTAAAGTCTTTGATCAGTGTGTGTTGCCAGTGATGACTTACGGAACTGAAACGTGGTCGCTCACAATGGGCCTCATACTAAGGCTTAGAGTCACACAAAGGGCAATGGAAAGAGCTATGCTCGGAGTTTCTCCGCGTGATCGAATCAGAAATGAGGAGATCCGCAGAAGAACCAAAATCACCGACATAGCTCATTAGCTCTACGAGTCGCTAAACTTAAGTGGCAGTGGGCAGGGCACATTGCTTGTAGAACCGATGGCCGATGGGGCAATAAGGTTCTAGAGTGACGGCCACGTACTGGAAGACGCAGCGTAGGGAGGCCCCCAACAATGTGGACCGATGACCTGGTGAAGGTCGCGGGAAGCCGATGGATGGGGGCAGCATAAGACCGGTCAGCGTGGAAAGCTTTGGGGGAGGCCTTTGTCCAGCAGTGGACATCTATAGGCTGAAAAAGAAGAAGATGCGCCACAAATACACTTTAACACCAAAATAGTACATATAATAAAAAGTAAAAAAACTAAAACCCAACTACGACAAAAAACGACGCTGAAAAAGTATAAAACAAGATTTTCAGAATACTGAACTGAACAAAGTTGCTAATGTAGTTGCAAGTAAATGGACACAGTAGACTACCAAGTTGCCTTCGTTGTAAATTGACAATAATGTCATACAATATTATTCTGAAGTATGCAATATTCACTATGTAGAGATAAATTTTCATGTTTAAAAAGGCGTAGTCACACGTTGTCAAGGTGCTTCGGTAGGTAGGTATACGTAACGCTTTAAGACAGCGAATTCGTTTAACCGATGTTGGCATTGACACAGTCGGCCAGAAAAGGGCTGTTGATGGTGGTGTTCTGATTACCGTCGCTGGCGCCGACTCTTCCACCAAGGCGGACAGTCTCGCCAATCGAATGCGAGAGGTCCTTTCTGAATTTAATGTAAAGATTTCACGCCCAACTAAGAGAGCCGAGGCGAGAATCATGGATCTCGACGATGCCGTCACACCGGAGGAAGTGGCAGCTGCTATTGCCGAAGTGGGTGGCTGTTCCCCTGAAGATGTTAAAGTAGGTGAAATTCGTCGGCCGCCGACTTCTCTGGGGCACGTCTGGGTCCGCGGCCCTCTAGTAGCGATAAGGAAACTAGCGTTCGACAAACGCATGCGTTTAGGTTGGACGATAGTAAGAGTTCAAATTTTGAAGCCACGTCGCATGATGTGCTTCCGTTGCCTCGAGCCCGGACACGTCCGCCGCCATTGCACTGGAACAGTTGACCGAAGTACCCAGTGCTACGCGTGTGGGGGAGATCATAAAGCGAGAGAGTGCACGTCGCAAATCATGAGGTGCCCATTGTGTGCAGATCAAGGTCTTCCAGCGGATCATCGGTTGGGGGGTAAGAAGTGGGCTCCGCGCAAGAAACAAGCTTCTTACGCTCCCGCTAGATCACAAGGGATGGTGCAGGCACCACTGGGTGCACACCCTGCGGAGGTAATGGACACTTCGACTTCCCAGCCTTAAAAGTACTTCAATGCAATCTGAACCACTGCCGCAGTGCACAAAACCTTTTCTTGCAAACTATTGCGGAGTGGTCAGTTGCTTTGGCGGTGGTAGCGGAACCCTACGGCGTTTGGGATCATCCTCGCTGGTTCCGAGACACCGCGAATTCCGTCGCTGTTTACTGGGCTGGCGGAAGCGGTGGGCCTCACTGCTCTTTACTAGGTAAGGGGCAAGGATTTGTTGCAGTGGAATGGGGACCTTTGGCAGTGGTGGGATGTTATGTGTCCCCCAATATTTCCCTCACTGAATTTGAGAGATATTTGGACAGGGTTGCGAGCTGCGTCAGGTGCAAATGCTCAGGTCATCCGGTGCTCGTCTTAGGTGATTTCAATGCTCACTCTAGAGCCTGGGGGAATACCCGGGATACACCGAGGGGACGCGCAGTACAAGACTGGGCTGGATCGCTTGATCTCAGGCTTCTGAATCATGGGTCTGTTTCCACCTGCGTTCGGTGGCAGGGAGAGTCAATTGTGGATCTGTCATGGGCAAGTCCCGCAGTTGCACGCATGGTGTCGGGGTGGAGAGTGGCGGAGGAGATAATAACACTTTCCGACCATCGCCACATTGTTTTTAATGTCACGTTCCGCCCTCCAGATAGTCTGAGTCGCCCGAATCCTGGCCCCCCGTCTCGGCGATGGTCTCTCAAGCGGCTCAACCGTGACATGCTCATCGCAGCTGCTAACGTTGTGGCATGGCCGGAAGATACGAACTCACAGAGGAACCCACAGGATCCAGAGGAAGAGGCGGTATGGTTCCGGGATAAAATGGCGATGATTTGTGATGCTTCCATGCCCAGGGTAAGGTGCACCCAGCGTTCTGGTGCGGTCTATTGGTGGTCAGAAGATATCGCTCAGTTGCGTGTTATTTGTCTTAGATCCCGACGCCAGTATCAACGCGCCAGACGCAGACGACAGCCAGGAGCTACGGAGGCAGAAATAGCCAGACTGTATACAGTGTATCGAGCGGCAACAATGGACCTCCAACACGCCATCGCGGATGCCAAGTCAAGATGCTGGAAGAAGCTTCTCGAAGGGCTAGACAGGGATCCATGGGGAAGACCTTATAAATTGGTCATGGCAAAATTACGCCCATGGGTCCCCCCTATCACGGAAACTATGGATCCTGGTCAACTGGAAGGAGTAGTAAATACGCTCTTTCCAGTAATCAGAGACAGTCCTTCACCACTGGTGTCTTCTACAAACTGGTCTGAAGAGTTGGGGATTACCGAAAGCGAGCTAGACCGAGCAGTCAGACGTTTGGCGGCTCGTAACACCGCGCCAGGCCCGGATGGATGGTATCCCTGGCCGAGCTTGGGTTTTGGCTTTGGGTGCTCTGGGGGACCGCCTAAGACGATTATTTAACAGCTGCTTCCGCGCGGGCGTGTTTCCCTCTGGTTGGAAGGAGGCCGGATTGGTCTTGTTAAGGAAGGATGGCCGGGACCCTGAGTCTCCCTCTGCTTACCGTCCCATTTGCCTCCTTGACGAGGTTTCCAAACTATTCGAAAGAATAATTGCCGGAAGGCTCGTCGGTCACCTATCACGATCTGGTCCCGACCTCGCCGATTGCCAGTATGGCTTCCGACAGCGGCGGTCCACTGTGGACGCAATCCTACGTGTTCGATCGCTGTCGGAACAGGTGGTTTGCCGGGGTGGGGTGGTGTTGGCGGTAAGCTTGGACATCGTTAACGCCTTTAACTCTCTGCCCTGGGATGCAATTAGGGCGGCACTTGTACAGCACAGAGTGCCTCCATACTTACAATGCATCGTCGGAGACTATCTTAGAGACCGACATATTCGCTATGTGGGCCGGGGCGGTAGAGTTCATCGCCGGGAGATTACGTGCGGGGTTCCGCAGGGATCTGTTTTAGGTCCGTTTTTGTGGAACCTCGCCTACGATGTTGTGCTGCGTACCGATCTCCCCGTTGGCGTTAGTGTCATTTGTTACGCGGATGATACGCTGGTGTTGGCTGGTGGGGACACCTTTGTCGAGACCATTCGGCTTGCCGAGTTCGGAGTGGCAAAAATCGTGGCGACCATCCACGGGCTGGGCTTACAGATTGCACCTCATAAGACTGAAGCCCTTTGGTTTCACAAACTGCCGAGGAGCAGAGAGCCACCGAACTCGTTCGTCAGAGTGGGAGATGCGCAAATCCTGGTGGGTCGATACATTAAATATCTTGGCCTAACCCTGGATGGTCGATGGGGCTTCGAGGAGCATTTTGAGCGCTTGGCCACCCGCGTAGGGAAAGCAGTCGGTGCTTTGCACAGACTGTTACCCAATCTGGGAGGACCTCGAGAAGAAGTTCGCCGCCTCTACGCCGGTGTTGTGCGATCGATGGCCCTTTATGGGGCACCTGTTTGGTCAAATAGGCTATCAGGTGTCCGACGCTGCAGGACCAAAATCAACAGTTTGCAGCGGAAAATGGCCATTCGTATCGCACGGGGATACCGAACTCTTTCATTTGAGGCGGCTACTCTCCTTGCCCGCTTTCCACCGCTGGACATCTTAGCGGACATGGACGCGAGGGTTTATAGCCGGATCCGTGCCATACGCCAAAGTGGCGATAGCTTGCCAGGAATCGCTGTTGTTCGGCTCAGGCGGCAGGAATGGCGACAAGCGCTCGAGCGGTGGCGTGAGCGGCTGCAGCAGCCGCAATATTCACATAAGCGCGTTGTTGAAGCCGTTCTACCTTACTTTGAAGCCTGGATGAAAAGAGAAGAGCGAATCTCTTATAGACTGACCCAGGTGCTAACCGGTCATGGTTGCTTTGGTGAGTACCTTAACAGGATTGGGCGTGAGACCACAGCAAATTGCCACCACTGTGGAAGCAACCTCGACTCTGCACAACACACGCTCGAGGAATGCCCTGCGTGGGCCTCGGAGCGGCAGGTTTTGGTCGACAGGATCGGGCGAGATCTTTCTCTACCAGCAGTAGTGGGTGCTATGCTGAGGGATAGAGAAAACTGGAGACAAGTCGTCTCCTTCTGTGAAACTGTGATGGTCCAGAAGGAGGCTGCCGAGCGGTATCGTGAGAGAGCCGATCCTGCTCGGAGAGGAAGGCGTAGAGGACGTAACCGCCTTGGCGCCTAACAAGCGGAAACCCCGCCTGTATCATTTAAGGCGGGAACTGGAGGTTGCGGGCGATTAGAGCGGGGACTCAGCTGGCCCACTGAGCGACTTCAGGGAAGGCGGCGCACAGTAGTCATGTGTTGTCTTACATAGTTAGGTTCGGGGAGACCCCTTTACAGTCTCCCAGAGATGTGCCCTAACAGGCGCTGCACGGCAGGGGCTCCGGATTGGTCTTTTGAGAGGTAACGGTGCCCCTGCTATGTGCAGATGGTGACACCGGGGTGGTTTTAGTGAGGTAAGAATCCCACACTCCCTGGTCCTATCCCCAAGGACCAGGGGCCTTTAGAAGGTTTCCCCCCGATAACAAAAAAAAAAAAAAAAAAAAAAAAAGGTATATGTAACGTGTGACTACGCCTTTCCAAACATGAAAATTTATCTCTACATAGCAGTGGCGAAGGGTGAAATTTTGACAAAGGGAAGCCGGTCCAAAAAAATAAACACTTAAACACTTACCTACTGCAGGATATCTTGGAGGAGGTCTTCAGATAAGAATAGTATTAAAAGCCCCACCTTCACCATACAAAAAGGACTGATGATTTGATAACAGTGTCTTTCAAGTATGATAAAAGCGGCAGCAAAAGAAAAAAAAAGCCTTTTTCGACGTGCATCTCCATACCACACATGCATGCTTGTTAGTAAGTACTAAGTTAAGTACCTATTGTTAGGGAATAAGAGTCAAGAAAAAATAAAATAAAAAATTACAAAAATAATAGTGTTAAAAACCGAACCACACAAACACCGATCCAAAACCAACAAAAATATTAAGCAAAAATAAAGCAAATTATACACAATCACAACGTTATTTATATTGTAATGCAATGCGTCTGTTTTTTTTTAACAAAATGAGCTAAAATGATGTTATAAAAATTCGGATTACTTTTCATTTTATTAAGCAAATTTTTTTTAATTACATGATAGCCAAATCGGACAATCTCTGCTCTTTTTGGCAGTTTCGCACATATGTGTGAATGCGTTTTAAAGCAGAAAATGACCGCTCAGCTGAAGCTACTGAAATGGGGAGGGTCAGAATTAAACTGCAAAGAGTCGAAACTTGAGAAAATGCGTCTTTCAAAGACGTATTCTGGAGCTGTAAAAAAAGCTCATAGGTGTCCAATTTATTTAACGACGCTGACGTAAGACTTTAAGTTCATTCAGCAGGTAGTCAGTTGAGCAGCACTCTATATGAATGAAAGCCATAATAACAAACAAAATACACAGTATTTAACCAAATCTGCGATTAAATTACGTTACAGAATCAGTCACAGTTTAAATACCACAAATATTAAAATATAACAAACGAAAAACACGAAAAACGAACACATGTCACATACTAACAATAATTTATTTTCAACCAAACGAAATGGAACACGAAAATATGCCAAAATAAAAAGAATATGACTTGCGAAGGATTTCATTATAACGTTTCTTTGTCTTATTCTAATAGAGGAGAGGAGAGAACTGCAAGCCGGTCGGCAGTAGCCTATCTTTTCTCAAAAATTACGGACGGTTAGCGATCATTAGAAAGAGATGTCTGACACGCTCTGTCTCTTTTCGCCTCATAGTAAAACGTTGGCCGAGATAAGCTGTAATTCGTCGAGTTACCTTTAATGTAATTTAGGTACGAAAAATTTAAGCGCTGATTAATTTACGACTATAAAATGAAATGTGATACTTAGGGTATTGCTAAGAATTACTATTGCTATTGTAAATCGCGCAGGCATTTGATTAATAATACTTTGTTAATGAAATAGAATGTAAATACTTTTGTATGAATATGGAACTGATTTTTGAAAGGTAACCCGGTGGGAATCGGCTTGTATGGACTCTTCGCCACTGCTACATAGTGAATATTGCATACTTCAGAATAGTATTGTATGACATTATTGTCAATTTACAACGAAGGCAACTTGGTAGTCTACTGTGACCATTTACTTGCAACTACATTAGCAACTTTGTTCAGTTTAGTATTCTGAAAATCTTGTTTTATACTTTTTCAGCGTCGTTTTTTGTCGTAGTTGGGTTTTAGTTTTTTTACTTTTTATTTACTTTCTGGCCTTTTGCTCAAAGTCGATGGGTGTAACATAGGGTTATGTTAAATTGTAATTATTGTAATTATTACCAACAACGGTCAATTCAAACTATCAAAACTAACAGTCTCCCTGCAGTAGATACATCGACAGAACATTATCTATTCCGTGGATACATCGGCATCGGCATCCAAGTGGTCGCAGTTAAATGGCTCCTTTTTTTAGGAGCCCAAAAAATTGTTTTCTGCGCTTCATAGTACAAAGTAGAAACGTATTAGGCGTTTGACACAACCATTCAAATAACAAAGAATTCTAGAGTCGACAGTTGTTTGACCAAATAGGCATGGGAATTTTTTATTTATTTGTTTATACTTTTTGCACAAAGAAATGTACAATGTTGGAAGTAATGTCTTAGTCATTTTAGGTTTTTCAGTATTTAAAACCAATCAAATAAGTATTAGTATGTAGTCGAAAAGTAATTAAAATTCATTGTGATTATGGCATACGTTACGTTTCGGCGCTGAATGAGGCGGTGCTATAAAAGAGCATAAATTAAATTTTCCCAGCATATGTTCACGGAATTCGAAAAAGTCGTTTTGATGGGTATGTTTGCAAAGTAATCAAAAAATGTGTTGTAACTTTCATTTTGTATTTTAAACTTATTACCTACATGACTTTGGGTTGTAAAAAACTGATCTTAAGGCGAGTCATTCTTATGAAAGAAAGAAAGAAAATACGTTTGCCAGAGGGAGGGGGAGGGAGGGAGTTTTGAGAGGGGAGGGGGGAGGGGAGGGAGGGAGGGAGGGAGGCATAGCAACATTGGTCGTACATCACATCTTTCAACTGCCGTCTTCCTTCCTATTCACTCTGTTTAGAATGAATAGGCTCTTAATATACCAGCACGCTTTATCATCGACAATTGCATCACTGCTTACCATCATGCGGTATTTTACTATCATTGGGAACCGTGTTGAGGGAGTGAGTGAGCGAGCCGTAATCTACCACGCGGGCCCAGTGCGGATTGGTAGAGGTCACATGCCTTTTGAACTTTGACTTTTGACTCTTAGAAGTTTTGCGTCTAGGACATGTCAGCTTTCTCACGATGTTTGCTTTCACGGTTTTGAGAGCAGTGGTCATGAAATAATTCACATAAAATAAAACGCCTGACGGGGTTCGAACCTACGACCTACTACTTGTACGTCGCGGCTGATACCACTACTGCTACTCCGCAAAACATAAATTGCCGATTTAACACAATAAGTATTAAAGCTTAAATGGAACTGAGCTGGAGACATCATCTCAGCCACATGAAGTCCTCTGCTGGACATGGGTCTCCCCGAAGGATTTCCACAAAGAACGGTTGAATGCGGCCTGCATCCAGCGCTTCCCTGTGATTTTGATCAGATCATCCGACCACCTAATCGGTGGACATCCGACGCTACGCTTGCCGGTACGTGGTCGCTATTCAAGAGCCTTTCTGCCCCATCAGCCATTGGCTCTACGAGCTATGTGCCCGGCCCACTGCCACTTCAGAGAGCTAATCCGCTGGGCTATGTTGGCGACTTTAGTTCTTTTTTTTTTAATAATTATAAAATTGACTTTAGTTCTTCTACGGATCTCCTCATTCCTAATTTGATCACGTAGAGAAACGCTTAGCATAGCCCTCTCCATAGCTATCTGTGTGACCTTGACCTTTCTTATGAGGCGCACAGTGAGGGACCACGTTTCTGATCCATGTCATCACCTGTAACACACATTGGTTAAAGTCATTGGTCACGTTCGCCGCGAAACGTGAGCCAAATTCACCAGGAAACTTCCAGAGACACCGAAACAGACCCGGGAAAAGATGGCGAGACAAGATATTTAGTTCACAAACTGTTCCCAGTTACTTAACGCCCATAAGCAGCATATACAATATGTAAAGAAATCCCCGTCCGACCCATAAGGATAATAAAGGTTAGACAAATACATGACTAAATAATATATTAAATTTTACATAATCAACATAGTAACAATACTAATGAATTTTGAAATAATCTTTTTTCCGCGAATCAATTCCAATTTCACCAAAATTTGGTAAATTTTTAAAAAGGGCAACACTATTTTCGACGGTATTATTATGAGCGATGCGACAGCGTGTTGCGTGCCCTGCCCCCCGTCACCCGCACGTGGATTGCCATGTAAGTTACCTCTTTTTCAAAAATAATATTATTTTTAGGGCGCTTTTTTTTTAAGTTTAGCCCGGCTTGTGGGCATTAGTAGAATCAGCTATCGATACCTTCACGGATCGGACAAGGTTTTCTTTACACATTGTATATCAGTAGCAAACCAAAAGCAACATTATGCTTATGATTTTAAAGATCACCGTGATTATGACAATGGCAGCAACGCAAAAACAACTTAATAACCAAGAATATAAAAATCACTTTGCTTCGAAGATAATTTGTATACAGACTTATCAAAAGCTTAGTACACAAAGGATATACTGCGTTTTTAATTACTTAATCATACCTTTTGTTTTTGAAGCTTCGTAACAATAGGACCATTTTTTATCATATTGTTGGTAGGCACCCCTATTGTATACGAAACTTTGCAGGAAATAATTGGCTGAAAAATAAATGTTGGAAATCGCTTGATTGAAAATATATTTTCAATGGCAGCGGCTGTTGAAAGGTTTTTTGCGTTCAATTGTTTGTTGAATTTTTAAATTCAAATTACTTTATTCAGACCTTTCTTCCTCCTCCACAAGTCGTTCTCCACATTACTAAGGATCGTCATGTCTCTTTGGAATTATCTTCTCCTTTTGCCATCTGTTAAGATCCCTGGCCGCGAGTATAGCATCATGCAGGCCGGTGTCCATAGATGAACGAATTTGGTCAGTCCACCTTATTGGACTGCGGACTCTAGAACGTCGTCCATTCACCTTGCCAGTAACCATCAGATGTTCGAGGTAGTATGTCTCCATCTTTCCTGGCAATATGGCCAAAATGTTCTAAAATTCTTCTACAGCCTCCGTGGCATACCAGTAGCGAAGGCGGCCGCTGCGCAAGGAGGCATGGGTTCGATCCGAAATATTTGTATCCATGAATATGTATATTTGCACTGGTCGCGCCTCAGCCGTTGGTCCCAGTTGCTATACGAACATCCAATGGCAGTCGTCACGGGTTGTTGAAGCCCTCAAAAGTTCAACAATTGGTCTAACTTTGATATCGCCTTCGGGTTGTGGAGGTCAGACGGCAGTCGCTTCGAAGACTCTAGAAGAGCTAAAAAAGCTTCGGATGCGACTGGGAATAACGCTGAGATGATGATGATGATGATTCTAACATTCTTCGAAGGCAGACAGAGGGGAGTTTTATTCTGACACTCTGCTCTCGAAGATTCAGACCTTTAGATTCATACAATGTTATTCTGAACTTATACAGAGTGGTGCTGAAAATACAATATGTAAATTAAACATCTTGTACCTCAACACATTCTCAATCTAGCCATAAAAAAGTCATCTAGATATATACATTACTTTAGTCACGAGAAATCGTTTTTAATTTTTCACATTTTCTACATGATGAACATGTTGATAAAGAATTGCTTACAGATTAATGACTGCCGCATCCAGCGGTATTAAACTTTAATAATAATGGCGCCAAAGAGCAAGTCGATACAGGACCGCGCTGTCGCCCGCTGATCGGAGGTCATTGAACCAATGTTTTAAAGGATGGGTAGATGGCGCTGCATCTAGCTCGACGCGAAAAAAAACGCTCTGTGTAAAAAAAAGCTTAAAAAATATTATTAGTGTATGAAAGTGAATAAAAGTACGTGGAATCATAAAACAATGTTTATTGAATAAGTGACAGTGTTATCTACGAGTATAATACACAAACTGTGCAGAAATTATGTATTAAAACAAAACATAATTAACGTCGATAAAAAAAAGTCAACAATAAAAACCAATAAATGATAAGTGAAGACAAGTTAAGTGACCCCTAAAAAAAGAGATTTTAAAGAGAACTATCAATACTAATAAAAACAAAGTCATTCTCAAAAAGCGAATAAAAACAAACTACTCTAAAAGCTAACTAAAAAACTAGCTCTTGGTGAACGTACAAGCTGTTTCTAATACAAACAATCATCAAAAGTGAACAAAATAATGTAAAATACTATAAATTATATAACAAAAACAGTGACCAGTATTTTTTTCCACCGTCAACAGTAGAAAAAAATTCTTATCGCATGAGTCATAGTAACCGTCTCAAACATTCAAATAATTGGAAGTAATTAATGTGTACCACTATTTCAACCAAGATAACCAAGTTGAAGTTAGTCCGGTGGCGTAAGAAACCCAGACACTTCGCTGGTACACAACTGGTCGTAAGTTCAAACCACGGTTAAGAAGTTCGACTTTTTGTGAATTTCTAATTTATGTTTAGTTCATCGATCAAATAGAAAACATTCCTTCGATAAATTCATAACCGAGGGTGCCACGATAAGACAGTAAATATGGATTCCAGCAACAATAACATCACCTACCGTAAACCATGTAGATCGAGCTCACTAACAGACCTTGACAAAAATATGAGCATCAACAGCGACAAAACTATACTCGACACAACAATGTTGAGTATTCCTGACAGCTTCCACAATACAATTGACGAAGTTCGCGAATTAACTGAGGAAATAAAAATGCTTAAAAATCAATTACTAAGCGCACATAAAGAAATCGAAGATTTAAACTCTGAGAATTCTCGTCTCAAAACTGACTTAGAAAAAATGTTTAAAACTGTTAATACATGTAAGAAGATATGCTTGACGCCTGATAAAAAATTATCCACTCCGACACGCAACAAGAAAACCTTGCATAGTATAAGTTCTCCAAAAACCCCGATCCAGAAACGCGAACAAAACCATCGTCGTCATGAGTGTGATATTATAAGTAAGCAAAATAAAGCAACACAAACCATTAGCACGCCTTGCCGCAGTCAGACGACAAACAAAACGCAACGAAACGTCCCTAGCCCTACCCTTAAAGAACCAATTGTAAATGTAAAATTGAAGTCTGTGCAAAAGAATAAACTGTGCATTTTGAGCGGCAGTAAAACTAAAGATACTACTTCTTTAGTTGAGGATGTCTTCTCGAAGTACTTTCACTACTGCCATTATATTATGCCAAACTCCAACGTAATGCAGCTCATAAATGGTATTGAACAAAAATTAAAGGAATTTACCTTAAATGACTACTGCTTACTCTTCATAGGAGAAAATGATATTAATGCATATTATAACAACTATATGGATGTAATAAAGATGTTAAATGAAATGTTCAGAAGAATAACTTACACCAATATAGTGATCTGTCTCCCAACTTATAAGACAGGTTCACCAATATACAACTTCAAAGCTGAATTGTTCAATAACCTACTTCATTTGGACAATCAGAGCCATAAGTATGCATACATCTTCGACAGCAATCGTGACCTAACACTTGAGATGTTCTCCTACACTACTGGCAGAGTCAATAAATATGGAATGAGAAGGATATATGATAATATTATGGATAACATTCTGGTTGATCTAAAATTGTATTTTAACGCGAATCTGAACGCTTACGCTGAGATCTTGGACTCCAATCTGGATTTGACTTATGATTGTACTATGTCCAATAAGCGTACTGGCCGTCTTAATAACCCAAATGACTTTTTTCGTTCATAATAGTATATTTATCTTGCATCAAAATATTGCTGGCCTTTTGAACAAGTCGGATCTATTAACGGTTCATCTGCAAGAACTATGTAAGAAACAAAAACATATAGACATAATCTGCATAACGGAACATTTTATAATATTTGGGCAAGAAAAACTTGTTAATATATCCAACTACAAACTGGCCGCCTGTTATTCAAGAAAAGCAAAAAAACGCGGAGGCGCCTGCATAATTGTAAAAAAATACTTAGAATATAAAGAATTGGACATTTCTCGCTATTCAGTAACGAACACTATCGAATGTTGTGCAATAGAATTACTCAACCATCAATTGATTATTTTATGTATTTATAGACCACCTAACTTAAGTAATTTAAGTTCATTTTATGAAAACCTAGATAACATCTTAAAAACACTATGCCTAAAGTCAAATAAGAAAATGGTTATATGCGGAGACTTCAACATAGACATATTAAAACATAATAACATTTCCCTTGACTTTGAACACTTCCTTTTAGCCTATAATCTCAAATTACAACTACAACAACCAACAAGACTGTGCAGTAATAGTTGCCTAGATAATTTTGGATGTAGTTTTCAGTTAAAATGTAAATGTGAAATAATTGACTTGGCGTTGTCTGACCATACTGCTCAGATTTTGGAAGTAAAGGTGAACAAAACTTGTAGGATAGGTTCGTGGCGTATTAGGAAGCGCGACTTATCGAAGGACAATTTAGAAAAATTTAACAATTACCTTCGATGTATTTCATTTTCGGACATATATGATACAGACGATGCCAACAAAGCGTATGATTATTTTCTCGAGCAATTCCGATTGCTATATGATCTTTGTTTTCCCTATAAGATGATTACTTTAAAAGCAAATAAGAAGATTAAATGGGTTTCGCGTGGTATACGAGTATGCAGCAAAAGGCAAAGACAATTATAATGGCAATACAGACAAAGCCGAACAAAAGAAAATAAAGCAATTTTTAAAAACTACTCTCAACATTTTCGAAAAGTGGTAACGTTAACACAAAGGGCTCAAAATAGTTATTTTATCAGTTCCTCTAGTAACAAATCAAAAGCTTCTTGGCAGATTATTGACAACAAATTACGTTATTCCGAACCCATATCACAGATTAAAGTCAGAGACAGCATTATTAATGACCCAAACCAAATAGCGAATACTTTCAATAATTTTTTTGTAGACCAGATCAAAGATAATAGTACAGGAATTAATAAAACTTTTAATCTAACCAAGAATTTTAATTCAATTTTTATATCTCCAGTAGTATCGCAAGACGTTTTAAAATCAATAAAATCATTAAAAAATAAAAATAGTTTCGGTTATGATGAAATAGCTACTAAAGTGGTAAAGTTCGCGTCAAACAATATTGCAGGTCACCTAAGTCACATAATCAACTTATGCTTCTGTTCTGGTGTGTTTCCAACAGCTCTTAAGACAACTATTGTTAAACCACTTTACAAAAAAGGTACCAAGGAGGAATTAAGCAATTATAGACCAATCGCCTTAATCCCAATCTTTTCCAAGGTTATAGAAAAGATAATCTATGAATTATTTGACAAGTTTCTAACGAAATACAACATTTTATGTGATGAGCAGAAAGGATTCAGAAAAAATAAGGGCATAAATACAGCTATTTTTAAGTTACTTAAAACTGTAATAGAGAACGTCGATATAAGAAATCCAATATGTGCAATCTACACCGGTATGACTAAAGCATTCGATTGTGTCCATTATGAAACACTTATCTATAAGCTTGACGCATACGGTATTAGAGGAAATGCCCTAAATCTCATAAAATCGTACCTCTGTAATCGAATACAATACACGGAAATCAGTAGAATTTGTATTAAAACTAAATGCGAAAGAAAGTATTTATCTCAGGCCAGGGTTATTAGATATGGTGTACCACAGGGCAGTGTACTGGGCCCACTCCTATTTCTGCTATATATAAATGACCTACCCCGTCATATTCAGCATCCAATGGTTTTATTTGCTGACGACAGCACAGCTTTAATAAAACGTGATGACGTAGCAAATTATGAAGACAATATAAATGATACCCTTAAAGACATAATACGATGGCTTGACATGAACAATTTATTAATTAATTTATCAAAGACATATATAATGCACTTCTACCAAAGATTATCTGTACAAAATTTGACCATAGAATATAATAGACAAAAACTGGAACAAGTAAAGGTTGCAAAATTTTTAGGAATATTAATAGATAGCCAATTGACATGGAAACCTCATGCAGAAGAGGTGTGTAAAAAATTAAGTACATCTGCATATATTTTGTTCAACATATCCAAAAAAGTGAATATGAAAACAACAGTTATGGCATATCATGGTATAGTAGCATCAATCTTACGATTTGGAGTTATATTCTGGGGTAATTGTTGTATGAGAGAACAGGTATCTAAGGCTCAGAAACGCTGCATAAGAGCTATGTGTAGTCTTAAAATGACAGACAGTTGTGTGCCTAGGTTTAAGTCTCTGAAAATTTTAACTTTTCCATCAATATACATTTTGGAATTAGCTGTTTTTGTAAAACTGAACAAGCATGAGTTTGTGACAGTGTCAGAAACTAGAAAAGGACCTATAAGAAGCCAATATAAGAATTTGTTAAGAATGGACGGTTGTAATACTGCATTGTTTAAAAAAAGTATTTTTGGCATGGCTCCAATTGTTTTTAATAAGATTCCCAATGAATTTAAAAATTACCCAATGATAACATTTAAAAAGAAGCTTACAGCTCTTTTATTAGAAAAATGTTATTACTCTGTAAATGATTTTTTAAATGACTACTCTCTTCCCAAATAAATATAAAATGTTAAAAATAATAGACAATGTAATAATTTAATGACTCATTTAATGTAACTATTCAAAATTTGCATGCCTAATTTAAGGTAGATAGTATAAGGATCTGACATTATGTAAACATCATTATTTTGTATACCTACTTTCTGTGCAAATAAATATAATTAATTGAATTGAATTGAATTGAATTAATTGAATTGAATTAATTGAATTGAATTGATGTTCTATTTCGTTTGCAATTTTATGCTATTTAGTTTGTTTGAAATTTTCAATTTTTTTATTTTTGATGCTACGTTTTTTTCTATGGATTAGAATTTTTCCTATGAACCAGCAGAGTCTGTGTTTTCATTTATTGTCGTATTATCAGCACCACTCTGTATAAGTCATTATCCGCCTAGCCTTTTCCCAACTACGTTGGGTCAGCTTCTAGTCTAACCGGATTCAGGTGTATACCAGTATTTTACATAGAGCGACTGCCTATCTGACCTCCACAACCCAGTTACTGGGTAATATAATAGAATAGAAAACTCTTTATTATGTACACCATATAGATTACAGAACATAAATAAAAAGATTTTACAAAGAGTGACACAATGGGCGGTCTTATCGCTAAGAGCGATCTTTTACAGACAACCTTTGGATGGGATACTAAGGAGAAGGAGAGAGAAATAATGTAGGTAATCTACAGTGTACTATTTACATAGAATATACAGTAAATATATACGTTAAGTGAATCATACTAGTTTAAATAAATGTGTGCATCTAATTAATAAATATCATATAAGAGCAAATAAAATATAATAATGTTACGGGCTAGGGGTACTAAAATGCCGGTTAAGGGTTACGAAGTTTATTGGCAACGAAGGTACAGTAGATTGTAGGCAATGACAAGTAGAATGTAGCTGATGCCGCACCGAAGTCTTCTCTTACGTCCACGAAGTCCGTGTTGTAAACACACAATAACGCTACAGTTGTTTCTTCACGTAGTACTTACAGTTCTCGTTATAATTGTCGCAGTAGGTCTTCTTTAAAATTGCTTCTTAACTGTCGCTGTTTTCGTATCGCTAGTCGGGTGCAGACTGACTCTGCGCCGGCGTCACGGCGGCATATATAGGCCAGTTGATCGAACATTCCAGAATTCTCTAGACGTAATAATAATACTGCATAACTTCGAGGTCACCGGCCAAGTAAGTACCTACGATAATTCCCGGAAACGGGTTTCTAGAAATTTCGATGTCGACACTTTGTTGACAAAACTGTTGAGACCCGTACCATTCGATAGGCCATCCTAAGTCTAGTAATGCGTTTTTACATTGTGCCTGGAAAATGTCTAGATCTAGGGAAATAGGACTTAAAAGTGACACACTGCTTGTCACGCGATATTGAACCTTATGCCATCGACATAAGGTCCATTCGTAAAAATAATATATTTAAATAGAGAGGAAGTGCTTCTTGATGACAGTTTTAAAAGTGGACCGTGTTTGAGCACGCCTTACGGACACGGGCAAGTCATTCCATAGCCGAACTGCTTGTACAGTAAAGGATTTATCTTAGAAACTAGTGGAATGCATCTATAATAAGATCACTTAGATCAGGTCAGACTTTCGGACTTCTGACGATCCGTGACGACTGTCAAAGATCTACAAATAACAGCCGGGACCAACGGCTTAACGTACTTTCCGAGATGGTCACCCATCCACAGATAAACCGCGGGAACCTGAGCGATCGACCGTTCGGCTGATATAATTTATCCATGAGCCCCGCCTATGTAAGTAGAAAGCAAATAAAAATTATTTAAAAGATGGCAAGTGTCTAATATGGGACGCAACTTGCGTCAACACTGTGGCCACTAGCCATATTGGCCGCACGGTCGTTTCACCGTTGGCGGCAGCTGAAGACGCCGCTAAAAGGAAGAGGGTGAAGTATGCGCCGTTGGCGGACCGGTACCACTTTGTACTTATTGCCGTGGAGACATTGGGAAGTTGGGGTACTGAGGCCAAGAAGTTCATTAGTGAGATGGGGCATAAACTCCGTGACAAAACGAGTGACTGCCGCTCCGGCTCGTTCTTGGTGCAAAGGTTAGCCATCGCCATCCAGCGTGGCAATGCGGCAAGCGTTGCGGGCACCTTTGCACCGGGAACCGTTAGGGGCGGTTTGTATAATTTGGCAGAACTTGACTGTCATTTGTTTTGTATTATATTTTTTCAGTTAATTTGACTGAAGGTATGGAATCTGGAAGCAAATGTCGGTCATCATCATTTTCTTGTTTAACTTATATTACTAGACATTGTTATTTTTTTTTAATTATTATTATTTAATTTTAATATGATTTTGATTGTACTTAAAACATATACTAATTGGTTGTGGGTGGAATAAATGGCGAACTCTTACAGAAGTACTGTAGCTGCGAAGAAAAGCCACGTACAGAATCTACACACAGCCGAGATGCGAATGCTGCGCTGGGCGGGCGGAGTTACACTTAGAGACAAGTTGCGCAATGAATATGTGAGAGGTACCTTTAAGGTTGCACCAATTGCAGATAAAATCACAGAGGCTAGACTGAGATGGTACGGTCATGTACAGCGAAGGCCGGACGACCATGTCGTGAAGAAGTGCCTTTCCATAGCTACAAAGATGAGAGGGAGGGGAAGGCCCCCAACTACATGGATGACGAATATCCGCAAGGATGTGAAGCAGTTGGGGCTTTCAGATGACGACGTATACCAGCGGAATAAGTGACGACTCAGAAACAGAAAAGCCGACCCCGCGTAACGGGAAAAGGCGGTGCGAAAGAAGAAAAGAAGACCGGCCATAACATCGGCTGCCGGCAGAAGTTAGCCGTACGGAGGACGGATCTGAGCAGTTGTGTTGCGATGTGTGGCGGGTACGATGCGCCAAATGTTGTTGTGTGGGGGTCATGGAGAGTCTCCAGATCAATGTCCCTCTAGCGCAGCATTGTTTGGTCGGGTTGGCCTTGGGTTTAACATTGCGTCACCTCGCTCAACTGCCGTCATCCTTCCTATTCCTTAGTTTTTTTAAGTGAATAGGCTTAATAAATTAGTGCGCTTAACCATCAACGATTGCATCACTGCTTACCATCAGGCGGGATTGCAGTCAAGCACTAGTTAATAATTATTAAAAAAAACTAATTGGTTACAGGAACTTGTGCATGGACATGTCTGCCGGCCTAGAGTCTTTTAAAAGTTCCATCAACATTGTCCGCCAGTCTAGCTAAAAGCATGTAATCTCACAAATTCTTAACAAGTTTAGTCACTTATTCCACACAAAAAAGCAGCTGCGCAAAATAATTAAATAAGTCACATTAATCTGTGAAAGTGGTCGCTAAATCCTATGAAATCCATTACAGACGCTGCTGACATCAATAAATATTATGAGGGTCCGGATGTTACCTGGTTTACATGTTGGACACACTTGCCAACATTGGATCCAACGATTGGGCCTTGGTTTTGCTGACGTATCCGTTCAAGGCCACATAAATGGGACAAAAGGTTGCACTATTCATACAAGGTTTATATGCTTTGGTAATGCTTTTTCATTGTTGTTTCGACAATTAACCTTTTATTATTATAACTTAGCTATAATGAAGCTGAAGAATATGTTTGGTTTTGTTTGAATTCGCTAATTTCTGAAACTAAAATTCTGGTTTGAACAAATCTTTTCACATGTGTTAGTATAATTCTTGAGAAAGACTTATAGATTTCTTGACGTCACAAAGGCAGGTCAGTCTCCATTGAGATTGGCCGCCGGGACCGAAATATGGACTGAACTCTTAGGAACCCTACGAGACGAATAAATAGAAACAATTTTGGAAAGAACGCTAAGTGAAAACGAGGAGCGCGGGATGGGATACGAGGCGGTGGGAAATTTTACGCGGTCAAAGTCGGAGGGAGAATGTAGGAAGCTATATGTAAATTGCTTTATCAAAATGAGGTTTTATTCAAAACCAACCAGGATTTTATTTTCTCTGGCACCATTTAACCCTTTCCTATCTGACGGTACTAATTTGTACCAGGTCATTCCCCGTCCATTATTTCGACAATACGAGCACGAATTACGTATTTGATACTGACGATCTTTTCAAGTACCACTACGCTAGCCAATCACAGTGATTTATTTCAATTTTGGTTACTTACTATCAGCCAGTGACAGTTTCAAATTTCTACCTGTCTTCAATTTGAAAACTGTGGATTGGTTTTGTTTTAGAAAATATTTAAAAATAGAATAAACGAGGTAAGTGTTGTTGTTTTATACTATTATATTAGAGTATAGTTTTAACTATACAATTAGTATTGTTTTAGATCATATTTTTAAATTTTAGTGGTAAAATAAACATAAAAATGAACGAGGACTTATAAGTACCGCCAGTGACTTTGGTTGTCAAAAAACGTTAATTAGATTGAATATATTATGATATTGGTTTATCATATATTTTAGATTTTTATAATGAAATATGCAAATAATACGGCTTTGATAGTAGCCTTACTTATGGAAGATCTTCCAGATTGTGCCGATACTTCAGATGTGGAATTGTCTGATGAAGAAAATATTCTTGAAGAACAACTACCCTCGACTAGCAATTTTGATGAAAATTTCGAGGCAGCATTAGAAGAATATATACAGAGCCAAGCTGAACCTAATACAGAACACGAGGAAGATGGTCCTAATGCCGAAATAGACCGAGAGGTAATTGTATATTCTATTTCCAGCACTGTTCCAGATAATTTACAGACTCAGGGAACTGCTAGGCCAACACATGCACAAACCAAAAAAAATATGTATAAATAAAATAAACATCTATTGCTTTATTAGGAAAATTGAACACAGAAGGATTTATGCAGGTGGAACTAAAAGTTCTAATGGAAAAGGCATTCCCAACAATCTGGTAGTTGACTCTAAAGTGAAGCATGGTCAATATGATTACGGATTTTCTAATTTGAATATTGTATATTATAAATGGAAGGACAATAAAGTTGTGCAATTGGTTTCTAATTTTCATGAGAATGATGAAGCTACAGTATCGCGTAAAGAAAACAGTGGGTCTACAGTCACCAGTTCAAAGACCATCAAATACTACAACTCTTACATGAGGGTGTCGATACGGCAGATAGATTGAGAGCACTATTTTGCCGGGGCAAGAAATGAAGAAGAAGTGGCACAGTTTGTTTTGGGGTATTCTAGACATTGCATTTGTAAATGCATATATTATTCATGGACTCATAATGGAAAAGACACCTGTAAAGGAATTTAGGAGATCCATTGCGCAAGGTTTGATGACTATGAAGGACTTCAAAGATAATAAGAAGAAAAGGTTATCAAGAGAGTCTGTGCCTAGCCCTGGATCATCTAAGAGGCGCAAAACTAGCTTCTCAACGTTGAAAGATGTTCGTTTAGGAAACCGTGGTGTACATTGGCCTACGTTTGTGCCAAATAGAGGGAGGTGTGAAGTACAGCATGAAAAAAGTTTAGTCAAAACCTCACTCAAAATGTTCACACCACAATATTTTTGTGCATAAATAAAAAAAAATGTTTTGTGGAATGCTAATGTATAATTAATTTATAATTTTATTATTAATTTGAGTCAAAAAGAAGTATTTCATGTTCCTAGTTTACTAGTTTTATTTCTTTGATTAGTAACCTAAAGTTCCTGACGGTACCTGTAAGTCTAGGTTATAAAAATAATATATAGATATAATACTAAAATCTGAAAAAAAGAAAATAGTTTTATTTGTTACCCCTTATCTATACAAAACCATAAAAACTAAATTTTTCATTATTATTGTCATATTCGCTAGGAAAGGGTTAAGTGACGGCACCCACGAATAACTTTTATTAACGCAATTAATTTGTCTTTCACATCAAGTTTCATATTTGTACGAACGTGCGTACATGTAGCGATACTATGGAGACTTTTTTCGTTACAGTACTATAAAGAAATAATAATAATTTATTTCAGACGTTCGACATTCCATACAAAAAAATTAATTACAAATAAAACCTTATAATTCTTTTGTTAGTAAGTACACAAGACAGAAATACAACAGAATCAAATGGAACCGCACAGAAATGCCAAGTTATGCCAAACCCAGGACGCAACCACCCGTAGTGTGTAGTCGGATCTAGTGCCGCCACATCGGCGAGTCCCAGCGGTCCACGAACACCTTCAGAAGGCTGTTCGGGCGGGCCCGCATTCGCTTCATGAGAGATGCACAGCGCTTTTGCATGATGGCATGGAAACCATCCTGTCGTTTCTTTGCAAACATTGCTAAAGCGCTGCAGCAGCGCCGAAGTCCGAACAGTATTCTGAACGCATTATTATAATGGTTGCAATGACAAAATATGTTGACAAATTCGGCAAAATTTAACGAAAACGTAGCGCTGCTGTCGCATCCATGTGTGCATTATTTATGAAGACAGCGATAGCGGGAAAAATATCGGTTATCTGTAAAGTCAGTTCCCTGACGATAGTTGAACGTGACAACGTCATAAGAAAATACTGATGTAATGTAATAAATAATTGACACCACATTCACTTTTCACTGCACTTCATACTAGACGAAAGCCTGTAAATGTATTATTGTATAGCAGAGCCTGTCCACGCGGACGCATCGCTCACTCAAGTAGGAGAGAGACACATGTCGAACGCTGCCGAACGCGGAGGCCGATTGTGCCTCTTTGTCGCTCGTTCCGCGCTCTCGCTTGAACTTTAAGCCTTAAATAGAACGGGGTAACGCCGCATGAGTCATGTTTTTTCGTGCGTGCAGCCGGCTCCATCGAAATATAAGACGTTGTCACGTCAAAATGTTGCGAGGTGGCTAATTTATGAAGCAAATAAATTGTATGTAATACGAGGAGTAGATTAATTGGGATAAGGGCAGCAGGATCATTATAATGAGCAATAAATAAGCAAAATAATATACAAAGTCACCTACCTACCATATGATCAGAAAGCCTTAAAATATTCCCTTATTAACTGGCTTGGAAATTCTGCCCGATATAGTGATGAATGAACCCCATCCGCCATTAAGCCAACATACATAATCTAGGGTAATGATTATGAAAATCGGTATTCCTACATGTCGGAATAGGGCGGCCGTTATAACAGATTGCACACCGGGAGCTGGGATGAATGCTTTAGAGTCACTTTGTAAAATACTTTTATCGGTTGTATAAAATGTGGCATTTTCGAAGGCCACCGAAAACTATCTACATTATTTGTCTCTCTTTCCCCGTGGTATTCCATCCTAAGGTTGTCTGTAAAAGATCGCTCTTAGCGATAAGACCGCCCATTGTGTCACCCTTTTTCACCTCTTCATTACGTATTTATTTTCTGCAATTTATGTGGTGTACTTAATAAAGAGTGTTAAATTATTTTCCCTTATTGCAGATAAACAATATCTTGCATTTCCGAACAAAAACAGAGGGGATTTATTACTTTGTAAGTAAGAGAGTCCGGTAAGATCAGAGACCTTAAAAATAATGTATTTTGAGGTTTTATAATAAATCTAAGTAGTTTACTGGCGATAAATAAAATAGGAATTAATAGTACCGTAAAAAATAAAGTCGACTTGAGAACCTCCTCCGTTTTTATTGAAATCTGTTAAAAAGTGTACACAAAAACACTAATTTCAATAGGTAAATAAACCAAAGAAAAATACCCGTGCGAAGTTGAAAAAGTGTTTATTGTCCTTCTATCTCATTGAAAATTAAAACACTACAGCGGTTTATCTCCTCTTGCGATATTTCAAAAATAAATACCACAGCGGTGGTATTTTGATAAAGGCTTAATAGTGTCAATGAAGCCTAAGGCCCTCATACGCCGTGGCTGAAAAGAGATATCAGTATCGGTTTATCAGGTGGATTGGTCGGGTCAGCATTAGGGTTGTAACGGATCTTCGCCTCCGCTTCCGTTACTGCGGAAGTTCCGCAAGAAATCGTATCTTCGCTTCTGCCTCCGCCTCCGCACAATTTTTAGCGGAGTTATAACGGAGGTTTATTTACGTATTTATAAAATAAATAATGCGAAAGCTGCGACGCTCGACAACCGTCCGGCCGCGTTTGAGCGCGAAATGGTCAAGAATCAACTAGTGCGAGACGGGAATGCGGCAAACACAATTTGTTTCTCCTTAATTTTCATTACAAGAAGGTAATATATTATTTTACCAAGTATACTACTATTAATGTACGTATTTAAAATAAAAATTTTGTTTTCATTAACCATAAATGTCAATTTTTTCTATATGTACTTTCACCTCCGCCTCCGCCTCCGTTAACCTCCGCATCCGCGGAGGTGAGACTCGTCGCCTCCGCATCCACCTCCGCCTCCGCTAACAAGCCTCCGTTACAACCATAATCAGCATCATCATCATCATCAACCTTTTTATCGTCCCACTGCTGGGTACAGGTCTCCTCTCAGACAGAGAAGGATTGAGCGCAATCACCATGCTTGCTCAATACGGGTTGGCGATTTCAGACTTAAAGTCCAGGTTTCTTCAAGATATTTTCCTTCACCTTCAGTCATTGGTGTCTAAGATATACTTAGAAAGTACATATAACTTTATAAAAGTTACATTGGTACTTGCCTGACCTGGAATCGAACCCGCGCACTCATACTTGAGTACTAGACCACCACGACATACGGTCGATTCCGGTCGGTCGATTAGTCGGGTGATTGTCTTTAAATGTCAGTAAAAATCCGACACACCCTTCCACTCCATTCAGAGCGGGAGAGTTCATTTGATTTCCCAACCAAAAAAAGACCGTCAAACTTGTAAACAAATATAAATCCGCCCGTGTTCTTAAACCTCGATATAATCTAACATTGTGGGCGTTAATATGTCATCATTTCTGCTGAACAACACGTTGTAATGTTATGTACATATTCAGATATACTTACACTTATTATTTATACTCATATTCATACTTATATATGTATCATTCATTTCCACGGTCCATAATATGCATTCCATTATTATGAGGCTCTGTTTTGATCATATTCCACTACACCAGGACTCATTTTTCTGTTTACAGACTCAGTCCTCAACTTTACGCCTAAGTTTCGGCGACTTAGTGACCCCTTAGCGTAGGAAGCCGTACCTATGCAGGACTGTATCACTTTTTCCTATCAAACACAGCACTTTTTAATTTAATACCATTTATATTTACATTGTTACAGAACATTTTCATTATTTTGACATTTTTTGACAACATTGTTGATGATGTATCTATGACAACCTTCTCATCAAAATTCTTGTTGGTCTGCTATTTTTATTTTATAATTGTTATTCGAACTCTTTTATGGTAAAATTATTTACCGTTCCTCGTCCATATTTTCGAATATTTTAAATTTCGACCTCCAACCGTTCTCCGAGGTTTCTTTAGAAATCATCGCAGAGCAGTGGTCAGTCGAGCTCTGGCTTCCAAACAAGCCTCTTAAAAGTAGGTCTCCAGTAAACGTTGCCTCGAGAGCCCTACTAGGGTTTTTCCTGCTGTGCCAGTCTCTATATAACTGGTGCGCCTGGAGCTGCCTGGCCCTTTGCCGCCGGAGCCTTCGACTGCTGCCGGCCTTGTGACGCCGGGGCAGTCCCTCTTCCGTAGCTGCCGCCGGTAGCTGCCGCCGGTCCACCAGGGCCGTTCTTCTGTAGCTGCCGCCGGTCCACCAGGGCCGTTCTTCGTGTAGCTGCCGCCGGTCCACCAGGGCCGTTCTTCTGTAGCTGACGCCGGTCCACCAGGGCCGCTCCTCCGTAGCTGCCGCCGGTCCACCAGGGCCGCTCCTCTGCAGCTGCCGCCGGTCCACCAGGGCCGCTCGTCCGTTGCTGTCGCCGGTCCACCAGGGCCGCTCGTCCGTTGCTGTCGCCGGTCCACCAGGGCCGCTCGTCTGTTGCTGTCGCCGGTCCGCCAAGGCCGCTCGTCTGTTGCTGTCGCCGGTCCGCCAGGGGCCGCCCTTCACCATCACCCATCAATCATTCATCTACATTATTCATTTTTATACTTCCATCTTGTCTTTTCTGTATACTAATAAATACTGTCTCCCTCTAAAGTCTTTTCTTGTCGTTATACGACAGTTTGGCGCCCAACTAAAATTTCCTGCACCCCCTTAACTTCCTAAATTCAAAAGAAACACTTCGTCTAGTGTCGTACATTCTCAGCTCTTTGGTTAAATATTTTGGCTATTCTATCCCTTTCATTTTCTCTTAACACACACATAACTCATTCACTCATATATACTTACAACACCTAACTTAATTTTCTTTTTTTTCCCTAACAGGAAAACAAGGTATACTTTTACATACTTAACTATCTTTTTCTAACTTACACTTAAATATGTCTCGTCCAATCAAATTTGAACTCTTAAATAAAAACGAGCTTGAATATGAAGTTACAATTAGACTTGAGGAACCAGCAAAAACAGTTATATTGTTAAAGAAGCAGATACTTCTGCTAGCTCCTTCTACACCATCGGAAGATATTTTAACTTCTCCCATTCCTATAGAGGAGGAGTTAGCTCAGATAGATAGTACTCTGAGTTATTTAAATATTAAAATAGATAATCTATTACAGGGTGATTCCAAATACCATCGCTTAATAGAATCTTTTATTAATCATTTATTTTACAGGTTGGAACGTATAGACACAGACTTAAACCCTGACTATAAACTTAATCTAGACACTTTAAAATCAAAATTTGAGACACTTGAAGGAAGTTTCAAGATTTATTGTTCAAATCTAAACTCTATGAATCTCATTCATATATCACTGCTCCCTCTACCCCTCCTATTCATACTCCTCTCGCCACTCCCTCTCCTCCTCCTATTTCTCCTCGTCTCACTGCTCCCTCTACTCCACCTATTTACCCTCCTTTCACAGCTCCTCTTTCCTCTCCTCTTTTAACTTCTCCAAATCATAATTTATTCAAAGATCTGAAACGATATACGTTTAATGGAAAATCTTGCCCTAGATCGTTTTTACAAAAACTTGACGAATATTGTCTTGTGTGGAATATACCCAAAAATTTGTTAATTACTCAGGCGTATGATATTTTTACAGACAGTGCCCTACATTGGTTTAGATTTAAAATAAATCAAAATCCAGACCTAACATGTGATGAAATTTCTTTGTCTCTAATTAAAGATTTTGGCGGTTTTGACTATGATTTTAAATTATTGGAGGCCATCAAAAGTCGTACCCAAGGTCGTGATGAACCAATCATATTTTATATCTCTATTATGTCGGGAATGTTCTCTCGTCTGGCTAAAAAATTGTCTGAAACGGAACAGTTAGAAATCATTCTAAGAAATATAAGACCATGTTACTCAGTATTCGTGGCACTAAAAGATATTAACTCTATTGATGCACTCTTGGCTACATGCCAAAATTATGAAAAATTCTTAGATCGAGACAAACATTTTAAAGAACCAAATAACCAAAAAAATCCCCTTATTTCAGAATTTGCTTATAAACAAATTCATCCAACTTCTTCGGAATTTTCTACTTCTGACCCAAAACCTCCTTCATACACAAATAGATTTAACAAAAACCCTCCCAAACAAGTAAACAGTCTAAAACAAGCTAACTCGCAAGAAAATTCATATTGCGTTCGTTGTCGTATACATGGTCATACCTTAAATACTTGTACTCAACGTCACTTTCTAATTTGTTTTAAATGTGGTCTTAAAGGTTTTAAAACCCCAGACTGTCCTAATTGTTCACCTAAACCTAACTCTAGTTCAATAAACGTAACGACTGACTTGAAAAGTAAAACAAACTTTGATGCCAACGATTGGAACGATTGGATTAAAACTCTTAAGAATTTCTTTTCATGCTATAAAATCTCTTCAACTCTATACTCTAATGAAAAGGATTTTAAACGACCTTTTGTTAACATCAAAGTTTACAATTTATCTTTGACTGGATTACTTGACTCTGGTAGTTCAATCACCTACTAATTATTTATGTAAATATTACTTATTTCTTTTGTTTACAGCTGCACATCTTATTTATTTTTTATATTATATATAAACATCACTCACTACACAAACATTACATTACATTTGCTCGACCCTACTCTTCAGTCTCACTCTTTTACCGTATGGAGCGGATTGCAACTCATTAAATAAGCCTATGCAGGAGCGGTTGGTTACTCCTAAAATAAGCCTAAACCAAATTCTCTCTTTCGCTCTTCTAGGAGCTTAAATTTCTACTGACATTATCTAATGTTTTCTTTTTTTTTTCCTTCCAGTCTGGAGCGGCTGACAACTCCAAAAATAAGCCTTGTCGTCATTCTAAAACACACTTCTATGAGTGGCAGTCATCAACTGTGAACTCCACCCATGCCTGTATGAAGAAGATTGCTTGAAAGAGAGAGGTGGTATGAATGGGTGAATGGAGATGGATGAATGTGTGAAGTGTTGTTTTACAGTCCCTACTTGAAATCTTATTAGAAAATTTTCTACAGTTGAAAATTTTTCCAGGGTCGGGGGGAAATGTAATGTTATGTACATATTCAGATATACTTACACTTATTATTTATACTCATATTCATACTTATATATGTATCATTCATTTCCACGGTCCATAATATGCATTCCATTATTATGAGGCTCTGTTTTGATCATATTCCACTACACCAGGACTCATTTTTCTGTTCAGAGACTCAGTCCTCAACTTTACGCCTAAGTTTCGGCGACTTAGTGACCCCTTAGCGTAGGAAGCCGTACCTATGCAGGACTGTATCACTTTTTCCTATCAAACACAGCACTTTTTAATTTAATACCATTTATATTTACATTGTTACAGAACATTTTCATTATTTTGACAACATTGTTGATGATGTATCTATGACAACCTTCTCATCAAAATTCTTGTTGGTCTGCTATTTTTATTTTATAATTGTTATTCGAACTCTTTTATGGTAAAATTATTTACCGTTCCTCGTCCATATTTTCGAATATTTTAAATTTCGACCTCCAACCGTTCTCCGAGATTTCTTTAGAAATCATCGCAGAGCAGTGGTCAGTCGAGCTCTGGCTTCCAAACAAGCCTCTTAAAAGTAGGTCTCCAGTAAACGTTGCCTCGAGAGCCCTTCTAGGGTTTTTCCTGCTGTGCCAGTCTCTATATAACTGGTGCGCCTGGAGCTGCCTGGCCCTTTGCCGCCGGAGCCTTCGACTGCTGCCGGCCTTGTGACGCCGGGGCAGTCCCTCTTCCGTAGCTGCCGCCGGTCCATCAGGGCCGCTCCTCTGTACCTGCCGCCGGTCCACCAGGGCCGTTCTTCTGTAGCTGACGCCGGTCCACCAGGGCCGCTCCTCCGTAGCTGCCGCCGGTCCACCAGGGCCGTTCTTCTGTAGCTGACGCCGGTCCACCAGGGCCGCTCCTCCGTAGCTGCCGCCGGTCCACCAGGGCCGCTCCTCTGCAGCTGCCGCCGGTCCACCAGGGCCGCTCCTCTGCAGCTGCCGCCGGTCCACCAGGGCCGCTCGTCCGTTGCTGTCGCCGGTCCACCAGGGCCGCTCGTCCGTTGCTGTCGCCGGTCCACCAGGGCCGCTCGTCCGTTGCTGTCGCCGGTCCACCAGGGCCGCTCGTCTGTTGCTGTCGCCGGTCCGCCAGGGCCGCTCGTCTGTTGCTGTCGCCGGTCCGCCAGGGCCGCTTCTCCGTAACTGCCGCCGGTCCACCAGGGGCCGCCCTTCACCATCACTCATCAATCATTCATCTACGTTATTCATTTTTACACTTCCATCTTGTCTTTAAATTTCTGTATACTTAATAAATACTGTCTCCCTCTAAAGTCTTTTCTTGTCGTTACACGACATGCTTAATAACAATGCTTAACAGAGCGAACTTAATATTAGATTAGTTTGTGAACAAGAGAATCAAGACCATAGTCGTAAGTTTTACTTCCCTATCCATACTAATATTATAAATGCGAAAGTAACTCTGTCTGTCGGTCTGTCTGTCTGTTACGCTTTCCCGCTTAAACCTCTCAACCGATTTTGATGAAATTTGGCACAGACAATCTTTAGACCCTGAGAAAGAACATAGGCTACCTTTTATCCCGGAAAAATTTGATGTTCCCGAGGGAAATCTAAAAAGCGCGATATAACCGAACACCACGCGGGCGGAGCCGCGGGCGGTAAGCTAGTTTCTAATAAATTCGATAACATCCCACAATTCCTAGAATTCTATTTAAATAATATCTCTATAAGTTACCGTCTGGACTTTATAGACGGGAATGCGGCAAACACAATTTGTTTCTCCTTAATTTTCATTACAAGAAGGTAATATATTATTTTACCAAGTATACTACTATTAATGTACGTATTTAAAATAAAAATTTTGTTTTCATTAACCATAAATGTCAATTTTTTCTATATGTACTTTCACCTCCGCCTCCGCCTCCGTTAACCTCCGCATCCGCGGAGGTGAGACTCGTCGCCTCCGCATCCGCCTCCGCCTCCGCTAACAAGCCTCCGTTACAACCATAATCAGCATCATCATCATCATCAACCTTTTTATCGTCCCACTGCTGGGCACAGGTCTCCTCTCAGACAGAGAAGGATTGAGCGCAATCACCATGCTTGCTCAATACGGGTTGGCGATTTCAGACTTAAAGTCCAGGTTTCTTCAAGATATTTTCCTTCACCTTCAGTCATTGGTGTCTAAGATATACTTAGAAAGTACATATAACTTTATAAAAGTTACATTGGTACTTGCCTGACCTGGAATCGAACCCGCGCACTCATACTTGAGTACTAGACCACCACGACATACGGTCGATTCCGGTCGGTCGATTAGTCGGGTGATTGTCTTTAAATGTCAGTAAAAATCCGACACACCCTTCCACTCCATTCAGAGCGGGAGAGTTCATTTGATTTCCCAACCAAAAAAAGACCGTCAAACTTGTAAACAAATATAAATCCGCCCGTGTTCTTAAACCTCGATATAATCTAACATTGTGGGCGTTAATATGTCATCATTTCTGCTGAACAACACGTGTAAGAAGGAATTTCGTACGAAAGAGTGGGTTTTATCGCATTTTTTTTACTACTACGTGAACATTCTCGTGATATTATCCATACTAATATTATAAATGCGAAAGTAACTCTGTCTGTCTGTCTGTCTGTCTGTCTGTCTGTCTGTTACGCTTTCCCGCTTAAACCTCTCAACCGATTTTGATGAAATTTGGCACAGACAATCTTTAGACCCTGAGAAAGAACATAGGCTACCTTTTATCCCGGAAAAATTTGATGTTCCCGAGGGAAATCTAAAAAGCGCGATATAACCGAACACCACGCGGGCGGTAAGCTAGTTTCTAATAAATTCGATAACATCCCACAATTCCTAGAATTCTATTTAAATAATATCTCTATAAGTTACCGTCTGGACTTTATATACAATTTGAATTTTGCCTAGCTTCTTCAGTTTGATATAAGTGTATAGAAAAGCTATCAAAGTACCATCTATTCTAAAATTAAAAGATATCTATCTATTGAAAAAGTGTTCTTAAAATAAATATGTTAAGTAAATGTCGGACTCCCGGACTACGAACCCCGGTACCTAAATAAATCAATGTACGACAAGTGACTCGACCCATTTGCTTATTCATAATTTAGTTATAATTCCATAAAGCCGGTAAGCCTTCGCCGAATTCAGGATTAATCTGAATAGTAGGTATTTGATTTATATATAAGAACGCTGAAACAATGTTATTTCAAACAGGAAATTGGAATTCCAATTCAAATATGTGTTCAAGTTTCAGTTTACAGAGATGAACTGGGAAACATATTATAAACATAGGTAACAATAATATTGTCGTTGTTTATTTTATAAATTTGTCTATATTCCTTACATCGTGGTGGGCCAGAATCAGAATATAAATGTTAGAGTGGATTAGGCACGCCACAATAGCGGCGGTAAGCCCCACTTTGAGGGGTGGTTAGAGAGGCGCCACGGCGCTCACCTTCCACCTGACGCAGGTGAAGACACGGTGGAGGTCTGCCTGGCTTGGGTACAGCACCGCCGTGTTGTCGTAGCGGCGATCCGAGGCGATCTCTCGCGTCGGTCCTGGTCCAATCATGATCCTGAGTGAGCGAGCATAGCAGGTCTTCACCTCCTTCTGCGAAGAAATGATGCTGGCAAAGCAGGAGGCGGAGCGCGTGAGGCAGCGGGAATCCCAGAGCCCTCACGCCGGCGCGCGCAAGGCACGTTGTGTTTCACGCGCGCCTCAAAGATATGTCAGCACATCATGACGGGGTTCACGAAGACCGATACCTCCTGGGACTCCGTTTTTTATTCGAAGGAATACTTATACGTTAAAGATAGTGAAATTTGTACAATGAGATAGCAAATACGCTTGTACCTACGGTTAAAGTACAAACTTAGTTCGGAAATCACTATGTAAAATTTTTCAAAAATTGTTCATCCTATCAAGTTTAAAATGATTTTCCTAGAAAGTCTTTATAAAGTTCTAGTTTTTTGACTTTTTGCATATTTTTGAAACTTATGGACATTTACCGTTTTTACTCGTGCAGCGATTATTTCCGAAAATATTACCAAAAATCAAAAAATTATTTTAGTAATTTAAAATTCTATTAATTTTGAAATACCTATCCAACATTACATCACACGTTAGGTTAGATGTGAAAAATAAAAATCACTCTCCACCTTAGGTATATAGGGGGTACCCTAATAAAACATCTTTCCCACTTTTTCTTTATGCACTTCGTAGTCGTGATTATAGATATTGGTACCAAATTTCAGCTCTGTAATGCTAACGTTCACTGAGATCATACGCAAACGGAAAGATAGACTTGATAAAACTATAAGAGTTCCTAGTTGACTACAGAACCCTAACAATACCAGTACTGTGGTTTTTTTTATTTCAATTCAAATATCGCAGCTTCTATGTTGTTGTGAACCCTTGGGGTAAGCTTCCGTTTTCCGCCAAAGCTATAATAGATTCATTTTCCCCGATTCTCCAATATTGAACGTCAGTATTCCCAGAATTTGATGATTTGATTCGACCGACCATATCCGATGCAACACTATTGTTATTGCTTTCCGCATTGATTCGATCAATCCGTAGCGGATTGTATTGTATTCAGTGTTTACCATAGAGCACTAGAGAAATAGACAGGGAATAGAATATGTGTTCCGAAAATCAGAATGAACCGATGAACTTTTCCTATATTGAAAAGCCTCAGCGACCTTTATTCTCATTAAACAAGGTTGCTTATGTCAAAATGACACAGTTGGTGCAGTGGTTGAGTGATGGACTACTGCGCTGCATGTCGCGGGTCCGATCCCCGCATGGAACAAATATTTGTATGGCCTACAGGTTTGTGTATGTGAGATTAAATGTTTGTAAATGCACACACGATACAGGAGTAGTAATTCCTAGAGTAGGGCAATGTTTTTATAATAAAAGGGAATGCGATATTTATTGTCAGCATAATAAAGTTGCTGTTAGGATGCGTGCTGCTGTGAGAGGTTTAATAACTGTGAACGTGTGGTGAAGAGATAAGATGGTAGGTGCTTTAGCTTGAAAGAAAATTGTAAAGGAAAAAAAAGCCCCTATATTTATTAAAAAATACTTAAATAAGCTAAATATACATACATACTATTACCAAAATATACTTATAATATATACATAAAAAAAACTAAAATTTGGGAGAGGGGTGTAGCAATAACTCTACGCTAGTTGTTGCGAAAATAACTCTGCAATTTCCGCTTAAATGCAAACCGACTTCTTGCACTTTCACAGTTCAACATTCATTATACCTACTTTGACAGTCCAACATTCATTGCATTATTTACCTTAATAAGCAAACAAATCTTCCGAATATATGAAGCAGTGGATTTACAACATCCACACACAATGAGACACTTAATAACGTGTTCACGTTACACGAACTGTTGATAGTGCCGAACAAATAGCCGAATTTCGGCCAAAGCCTACCAAACCATACCCTTCTTCTTCTTTTTCTGCAGCCTATAGATGTCCACTGCTGTACAAAGGCCTCCCCTAAGGCTTTCCACGATGGTCGGTCTTGTGCTGCCCGCATCCATCGGCTTCCCGCGACCTTCATCACCAGGTCATCATTGGTCCTCCTTATTGGGGGCCTCCCTATGCTGTGTCTTCCGGTACGTGGCCGCCCATCGATATCGACGATCGAGTTTCGTAATGAAAACTCGTACTAGGCATACAGAACCTTACTGCCCCATCGCCCATCATTTCTACGAGCAATGTGCCCCGGCCACTGCCACTTGATTTTAGCGGCTTGAAGATACCCTTAGAACAACAATATTCTTCAAAATGATTGTACCTGAAACTACGTTACGCAATTTTTTTACGGTGCTGCTTCTCGAAGATATTTATTGTGGAAAAAGGACATATCTATATTTGCAAAGGTCTGTGGTTTATACCAATATATTTGAAGTGAGAATAATGAAATCAGGCAGTCTTTGTTATGAATATTGCTGAAGGCTGTCACTATTGCACGAGACAATGAATACCGGCTTCCAATATTTTATCGGCCGTTAATGGATATTACGAAGTCTCCATAACGTAACAAAGATAAGGTTTTTCATTAATAATTATATCCAATTTTGAATTACCTACATATTTTTGCTTTTACAGACATTTTTCTTTATTAAAGTAAAAGTAAACTTCGCTTGGCTGAGAGTGAGGGACTCGTGACTAAGTAATAAAAGCAACATGCTTAAGTTACACTTGCCACGGTCGCTTCGAGGATGGGTGATCATCTTTACATGTCTCAAAAATGGCTTTAAGCAGATGTTCCAATGTCATTCTTGGACCTTTGTCAGTCGTTACAAATTAAGTTTCCAGTCTTACCGGATTAAGCTGAATACCAGTATTTTACGTGGAGCCACTGCCTATCTGACCTCGACAACCAAATTGGGTTATCTATATCTTTACTAATATATAAAACTGAAGAGTTTGTTTGATTGTATGTTTGTTTGAACGCGCTAATCTCAGGAACTACTGGTACGATTTAAAAAAATCTTTTTGCGTTGGATAATCCATTAATCCAGGAAGGCTTTAGGCTATATAACATCACACTGCGACCAATAGGAGCGAGGTATATATAAAAAAAACATCACAAACAACACCTACGCGGGTGAAACAGCGCGGCGCAGCTAGTAGGTTACACAACGTTATTTATTGCTTATGTGAAACTCGAAACACGTATTCAGTATTTTAAAGTAAAGAATCTATGTACAAAATTCTAAAAATATATCATGAAAAAGCGTTAAGTAATGAGCTTTTTATCTTACTTGGTTGTCTCAACAAAAATATGGTCAACGTACCACTCGCCGCCCGTGCCTACAGTGGCGCGGCGCAGTGTGGGGCCCCGTCCAGCTATGCGTACGCACCTGAAAGATCTACCGTCTACTGGGTTGTGCGCTCGGTAACCATACTGCAACAATTTCTAAAAGTATTTGGGAAAAAATATAACCTGGTGTAAAAATGATTGGAATCGATTGTTGCTTATTGTAAGTAAAAATAACTCTGTATGTAGTGTAGGACTAAATGATAAGACTCTCAGACTTTCAAGCGACGACTTGTAATGACAGTGAAAGATCTAAGAATGATAGCCGGGAAAACCGCTTAATCTATAATCATATCCATGAATTAGGCTATCACAATGACGTCTTTTTTATAATCCCATTACCTCGTATATACAAGTAAACAAATTTCACTTCTTTATAATACGTATAAAGATTGAATATAATATAATATCTTCTTCTTCAGCATATAGATGTCCACTGCTGGACAAAGGCCTTCCCCAAGGCTTTCCACGTTGACCGGTCTTGTGCTGCCCGCATCTATCGGCTTCCCGCGACCTTCACCAGGTCATCGGTCCACCTTGTTGGGGGCCTCCCTACGCTGCGTCTTCTAGTACGTGGCTGCCACTCCAGAACCTTACTGCCCCATCGGCCATCGGTTCTAGGAGCAATGTGCCCTGCCCACTGCCACTTAAGTTTAGCGACTCGCAGAGCTATGTCGGTGACTTTGGTCTTCTGCGGATCTCCTCATTTCTGATTCGATGACGCAGAGAAACTCCGAGCATAGCTCTTTCCATTGCCCTTTGTATGACTCTGAGCCTTCGTATGAGGCCCATTGTGAGCGACCACGTTTCAGTTCCGTAAGTCATCACTGGCAACACACACTGGTCAAAGACTTTAGTCTTGAGACACTGTGGTGTCTTGGACGACGAGAAGATGTAGCGTAGCTTCCCGAACGCTGCCCAGCCGAGCTGGATTCGACGAGACACCTCTTTCTCGAAGTTGGACCTACCTAGTGGACTGTTTGTTCCAGGTATATACAGTATGTTAAATAACAGAGGGCGTTCCCTTAAACTCGTTAATATATATCATTAATAGATTAAAATAAAAATATCAGCATAGAAAAATAAGCATAAAAAAATCCGAATAAAAAAAAAAATCTAATTGGAAATAAATTTGAAACCTCCTGTTTTAAATCAAAATAGTAGTCGTCATGTATAAATAAATTGCGACGTTGCCATCTTTCATGTTCGCGTGTACAGTGTGTTTCTTTTACATGTCAATTTAAAATTTTTATTGAATATTTTCTTATTGGAAAAAATTTTAAAACATTTTGTTTTCGAATGGAAATATTTTTTTTAGCATGTATGTATGCTATACTATTTCGGGTTAACGGGAACGCCCTCTGTTAGTTAACATACTGTATAATATATGACGGGGAAAACCGTCAGGAAGGCGGGGCCAAAAGTCCCGGATAGTTGAGGTGTCTTCTCATCCGCATGAGCATCCATCGCGGGCGGTATTTCGAGAAAACGTTGAACAATAACTATAGTGTGATGTTCGATTCTTATTATTTTAACTGTACAGACACTTAGATCACTTTAATATTAAGGGATTATAATGATAATCTCAGATTAAAACAGACAAGAGCCACTGGGTTTTAGTATGACCAACATACTTGATCGAAAGTTGAGCACATACTCCCAGCGCCAACGGTCGATCACTGTGTCAAACGCAACTCCAGTCGGTGTTACCGTTCGCTCCATGGTGTTACCCGCTCTTAATAAAAAAATCATAGTTTATCCGAATACCGATCGATTAATCGACTTAAAAAAATAGTAGAGTAATTTACGGACAATTGATCCGGCTCGAAGGACCAAAGTATGTTGGGGTTTTTCGCCGTTGGCGATACCCCAGAGTTGTTGTAGGTAATTAATGAGTAACACTAAAATACCCAGTATTGAGCCGCACTTGTTTATTTACACCTGACCGCGTGACGGAGGTATATTTACGACTGTTTTACATTGTGTTGAAGTTCATTCTACATACAATAGTATTTTGCTGTATGAGCATTATTGGCTCGTACAGATACTGGCACAAAACAGATCACAATATTCAAAATTAACCAGTCACGCGCCGTCATATTTATGTCATAAATAACGATATCATTTTAATAAAAGTTGCTCATTTGACTTGCATAGTAGAGGGGCCAACGCTGTGACCTTATTTTGTAATGGCAGCACGTGGCCAGAGTCGTTTTGGAGAGTAGGGATTGTCGAGCGGGGACTTTGCTTTGAGACGCAAGCAGGGCATTTCTCCGGGGCATAATTGTCGGTTTGCTATTTAATTTATTATTGTCAGTTGTTATTTCCTATTTAGTTTTTGCCTTTATAAAATAGAGTACTCTCTATTATCTATTTAGACTTCGTGCTCTAATTCAAAACTTTACCTACGAAATGGAGCCCTCACCACCACACCAAGATGGTGACGACCCTATCGCTCCGCCGTCGCTGACATCGTCATATATCATCATCATCATCATCTCAGCGTTAATCCAAGTCACATCCGAAGCTTTTCAGCTTTGGAGTCTGGGGTCCGCTTTACCAGTCTAACTGCTGATTTTGGCTAAACTTCGATATTTTCCGCGAAGCGACTGCCGTCTGACCCAACTCATACTACATATTCATACAAATATTTGCACTGCGCGGAGATCGAAGCCGCCTCCTTGCGCAGCGGCCGGGTTCGCTACCGCTACGCCACGGAGGCTATCAACATGACATCGTCATATATTCTATAAAAGAATAAATACATAAATACAGCCAAAATATTATAATCCTAAATATGGTAGCAATTTAATTAAATTCACATTAATAATATCTAGAACGATTAAAGTATTTTCAGAATAAAATACATGCTTGTTTAACATAAGTGCCTACGTATATTCATTATACAATGTGTAAAGAAAATCCTGTCCGACCCATAAGGATAATACAGGTTAGGTAAACACATGACCAAATATAATATAAAATTTTACATAATCATCATAGTAACAATACTAATGAATTTTAAAATAATCTTTTTTTCCCGCGAATTAATTCCAACTTCCCCGAAATTTGGTAATTTTAAAAAAAGTGACAACACCATTTTGACGGTACGCTTATGCGATTCGACCACGCGTCGCGTACCTTGCCCCCCGTCGCCCGCAGAAGGGTGTTAAGATAAAGGGGAAGGGGGGGCGGGGGGCGGGGGGGGGGAGGGGGGAAGGGGGTTAATATTATTTTGCAAAAAGAGGTAACATGTGCGGTAAGCCGCACATGTTACCTCTTTTTGCAAAATAATATTTATTTTTTAAGGGGATTTTTTTTAAACTTTAGTCCGTCTTTGTCGGCATTAGTAGAATCAGTTATCGATTCCTAACAATACCTTCACGGATCGGACAGGGTTTTCTTTACATATTGTATAGAATAAATAATTTTAATTCCGTAATTTCATCATAAAATATATTCAGATTTAACATTAGTACCTAACTAGTAGAGTAACCTACATATTCAGAAGAATTGCAACAATTAAGTGGCCGGGCACATTGCCCGTAGGACCGATGCCCGACGGGGCCGACGGGTTCTCGAGTGACTGCCAGGTACCGGAAGACGCAGCGTAGGGAAGCGCCCAACAAGGTGAACCGACGACCTGGTAAAGGTCACGGAAAGCTGTTGGATGCGGGCAGAACAAGACCGGTCATCATGAAAAGCTTTGGGAAGGAATTTGTCCAGCAGTGGACTTCTATAGGCTATAGAAGAAGAAGAAGAAGTTAAGTGTTTGCTTGGGTTCGGTAACGGTAATTACGTTTGTTCATTTTATGTATTATTATAATATATATTATTGCTCAACGGCTTTTTGTCAGTACGTCATGATCAAATCAAATCAAATCAAAAATAATTTATTCAAATTAGGCTGAGAGTCAGCACTTTTCGAACGTCAATATTACATAAGACAGTCCCTCAAAACGCCCACCCATCGACACTTCCTAAGTGCTTTCGCTGGGAAGAAGAAGTGGCGGAAAAAACTCCCCAGCAGCACAGCTGTCGGTTCATTTAAAAAACTTCCTTCATAACTTAGCAACATACATAAATGAGGCATCATTTTCAAGCTTTTCTGTAACTGAATTTGCATATTATCCAGGTGTAGCGGACACCTGGATAATATGCAAATTCAGTGGTTTTTCGAAAATTTACTAATAAAAATGAAGGATTTTTGAAATCCCGCCGTCGACCTTTTCTCGGTGGTAGGCCTTAACATCGGCTGTCGGCAGAAGTTACCACCCACCAGACAAAGTCTTGCCACCAAGCGATTCGTCATGTTCTGGTGGAGCCGTCAGGAGGAGGGGTCTGAGCAGTTGTGTTGCAATGTGTGCTGGATACCATGCGCCAAATGTTGTTGTGTTGGCAGTTTTGTCGTGGAGGGTCTCCAGATCAATTTCTCTCTGGTTCAGCATCGTTGTTCGTGTTTTGGATTTAACATTGAATCACCTCGCTCAACTGTCGTCTTCCTTCCCATTTACTCAGTTTTTTTCAGTAAATAGGCCTAATAAACTAACGCACTTTACCATCAACAATTGCATCTCCGCTTACCATCAGGCGGGATTGCAGTCAAGCACTAGTTTATAATTATTTAAAAAAAGGCCTATCGATCCTCTGTCGTGAACATCCTGTTAGAATAAGCAAATTCTTCGCACAAGTCACATATTTTAAGTTTATCATCTGAGTATTCGCAAAACCCTTTTACTATTTTTAATTATGTATACATCAACGTATTTTGGTGCTGTCGTTTTAAAAATTAAAGGTTAATTTTGCTGTACTATATTTGTATTACATGTGTGCCAATATACATTAGTGTGTATTTTCTGTACTATATTTGTATTATGTACATGTAACTCACAGCCTCAGTATTTGGGCGCTTGGTTACCTTCAAAGACCGTAGGTGTGTAATTAAATATTAATTGCGTGATTTTCGACTCTATTTTCGAGAACATAAATACCCGTTTTTCCCGAAGAGGTAGGCAGAGATTTCCCTAAAATACACTTTTTATCTTTAAATTAAGTTCTATTAATAAAATAAAATTAAGTTATAGTGGGCGACATACAAATTTAGACTCAGGTCTTATTCTGTAAGACATAATTATTATGTTATACAACGTTATTTTCTTTATGCGAGAATCCATTCCAATCATTTTTATACCATTTTTTTTTTTAATTTAATTATAAACTACTGCTTGACTGCAATCCCGCCTGATGGTAAGCAGCGATGCAATGGTAAAGCGCACTAGTTTATTAAGCCTATTCGTGGCGGCCATGTTATATGTTTCCCAAATACGGCAGATCATCCATACTAATATTATAAATGCGAAAGTAACTCTGTCTGTCTGTCTGTTACGCTTTCCCGTTTAAACCTCTCAACCGATTTTGATGAAATTTGGCACAGACAATCTTTAGACCCTGAGAAAGAACATAGGCTACCTTTTATCCCGGAAAAAATTGATGTTCCCGAGGGAAATCTAAAAAGCGCGATATAACCGAACTCCACGCGGGCGAAGCCGCGGGCGGAAAGCTAGTAGTATACAACGTGTAACAAAAAGAGTATATACATACCAAGGGCATGGCATCTTTAGATGATATCAAACGATATCGGAAGGGTTTCAACTCAAAATAAAATACTAAAAAAATTAGTACCAAATTTTCGGTTTCGTGTGTTTCTTAAAATAAAATCATAACAAACGCGGCAGCACACTACATACGTTAATAACTACTCGTTACCCGTCACGTTACTTGCCAAAATCCGATAAATGTCTTCAATATCTCTGTGCGACTAGTATGATAGTAGCCTATCCCAGGCGGTGTTTTTCTTCATAACTTCCTAACATAAAGAGATAGGATTAAAAATCCCTTCCAATATCGTTTGATATCATGTAAAGATGCCATGCCTTTGTTATGTATATACCCTTTATGTTACACGTTGTATATAGGGCGCCCCCAGCTGCGCCGCTGCAAGCGCGGGCGGGCCAGCGGTGTGTTGACCATATTTTTGTTGGGACAACCAAGTAAGATAACATGCTCATAACTTTGTAGTTTTTAATGATATCTTTTTGAAATTTTGTACATAGATTCTGTACTTAAAAATACTGGACACGTGTGTCGGGTTTCACATTAACAAAAACTAATATTGTGTATCGTACACATTTACCTATTCTTCAAATTGTTTTTTTTTTTTATTTTATATTTGTAAACTAGTGCTTGACTGCAATCCCGCCTGATGGTAAGCAGTGATGCAATCGCTGATGGTAAAGCGCACTAGCTTATTAAGGCTATTCACTCAAAAAAACTGAGCGAATAGGAAGGAAGACGGCAGTTGAGCGAGGTGATGCAATGTTTAACGCAACAACACGACCAACGATGCTGCACCAGAGGATGATCTGGAGACCCTCCACGACCAAACTCCCGACACAACAACATTAGGCACATCGTACCCGGCACACATCGCAACACAACTGCTCAGACCCATCCTCCGTTGCAGCTGCAGTAACGTAGTAGCTTACAGAGATATTATGTAAAATTTCTTTAGACTGTTGTGGGTAAGTAACGATCGCACAGGTCGGTTAAGCAACATTTGCCGAGGTTGGACTGTAGATGGGAGACCTTTTTCACGTACTAAGATACCTCCGTGGTTGAGAGATTGGTTTAAGAGGGAACTCTAGTGGTGCTTTCTCTATACAAACGTATTCCGCTGTTTTCTTCGTGGATAATGCTTTTAGAGCAATTTTTTATCTTCGGTTTTAAACCGTGCTTATACGTGCCCCTATCATTTGATTTTATCCGAAACATAATTAACCCTAGAGTGGGCGCGCTATGAGCATTTTGCCGCCCGCGCGAAAAAGACGTACCTAAATAATTTTTAAAACAACTGTCCGTTAGGCTTGCGCTTTTTAGTAGCTGATCCTAATCTCGTTAGAAACGTGTGCCGAAAAGCTGGATGCTGTCAGTACGCAGGAGACCGCTTGAGGAGAAGATTGTTACCACCGGGTGTTGCCGGGCGGCAAATTGCTCACCGCGCGCCCACTCACGGACATAAAATTGTGTAATGTATTTTTTACAAACTTGAAATGTAGACTATATTTTATGGCGCATTTATGCTTAAAACTACAAAAAAAATGTTTGATTTAACACTTAAAATATTAATTGATAATAAAAAATAAGAATATACAAAATGGAAGCGCAAATTTTATCTTGACTAGAGGAAACATCTGATCAAGGGCAGTTCAACATTGATAATTCAGCAAACGCTTTAGTACAAAGTTTATACCAAAATATCCGCAATACACACAACATAGACAATATAATAATACACATAACATCGCTATAGAGAACATTTTACTTCGATACCTCTTGCTGATCAGTTGCTAACCGATCTGCAACACCTGGAGTATATGTCCCTAAAAAAAACAGGCGCATTAAAAAAGGGTGTTCTAGATACTCAATGATGATACTCAATGAGATACTCAATGTTGCTGTGCAGCGAACATTGCACATACCTTTGTGAAGACTGTTCTAATAAAACATATCCTTTTAATTTACAAAATGCATAATTCTGTTATTTTGTTCCAATTTTGAAAGTTTTATAGACTATTATGTAGGATAAGGGAAAAAAAATCAGTTAAAATGTTAAGTTTCCTATAGTCTTTTGTACAGCAACATTTTTAGAACGAAGTTTAATAAATATGTTAATTTTTTATTACTTATTAGTGTGTTATTAAATTCTGTCCAAAAATATTTATTAAATTGCTGTATTACAAGTTAAAATGGTAAAAGAAAATGGGCGGCTAAATGCTCCCCACGCGCCCACTAATGTTTTGCAAAAAGACGCGCCCACTCTAGGGTTAATAAAGGAAATACGATACTTCAAAATCGCGAAAAATAACCCATTTTTAGCGTTATGTTCAGATGATTAGACAAACGTGATAAGTTATTGCCAATAAAGAAAATAATAGAAGCATAGGTATACTTTTCCTCCAAATTATGATATACGAATACGAAACGTCTTTTGGAGGTAAAATCAGCCTGAGCTGCAACTGTCCTTTTCGCACTTTACCAGCAGAGGTTGGAAGCAGCGCGACGGCAATAGTTTCTTCAAATACTTATTTTCCTAATTCCTCGGCACTAGAGGCCCCTCTTAAGACTTTGTTGTCGGCTATTCTCCAAATGACAGCAGAACTATGACGGTTATTATAGTTCCTCAAGCCCAAAAATCCAACAGTCAATCTTACCAAGGTTATCGTTTTACCCAGTAATTGGATTTTGGACGTCAGATAGACAGGCGTTCCATAATAAATTCTGCAATAAAACACAATTTTTATTACATCATCAATAAAAGCCTAAAAACTGAGTAACCAATTAAAACTGGACTGTAATTAATTAAAATACAACATCGGGTTAATTCGGGCAGTGTCGTGTTCGTCGTTAAGCAAAGGTTTAGCTTTAGCTTTGAATTTGGAACCTTGACAGCAGACGAGTTAATATTGCCAATATTGTAACTGCATAGACATTCGATGATGTCTTAAAAAGGAGGTTGTAGTGCAAAACCTACAACCTTTTTTTTTACGGTCTCGTATCCAAAAGGTGTCAACGAAACCTGTCACTAGGGTTGCGGGTTGGTTAAAAAAGAAACCGTGGCCCTAGCCGTCGCACAGGCAAGCGAAGAAACACGGGTGGGTTTTAGTCAGTAAAAGTCTGACACGCCCTTCTGCTCCGCCCAGAGCGGGAGAATTCATTTGACGATTTCACGTCCCAACGAAAAAAAATCTATCACTATGCTAATAAGTAATCAATAGATATTTTCACAGAGTATGTATTTCTATCACCATTATAACAAAAAAAATGAAAATAAAGAAAAATTAATGAACATAAATACCTTAATGATACCTACTAAAGGGGAAGAAAACGCAAAGCTATTTGCAGATGTCGCTGATGGCGTTTGACTCAAAACAATTAGGTGTCAGTCGTATCACGTTTTATGTTGAGTTTCTTTTTTTGTGTTTGACGAGTTTTTTTTTAGGTAAAGCAGAGCAATGTATTATACATGGACTGTTTCAAGTTAAAAAAGGAGTTAAAAGTCTAGAGGAGCTTCAGTACAAGGACGAAAAGCTGATCTAATTACCAGGCAAGTAACAATGCCCAGACTTTAAACTGAATGCAGACTTATGTTTTAAGTTAAGTACATTAATTTTGTATTAGGTTTAATGTTTCTTTAGTTATATTTAAGTAAATATCAATGTACTTGTTATTGCCATATTTTGAAAGTTTCAACCCTATTAACCTAAAATTATTATCCAGACTTGAATCGTATGACCGGAATTTTAACTTCGAGGTTCCTCAAAAACAAGAAATTCAAGAGAAAAAATCTGTTTTACCACCCTCGGAAAGCTATAGAGACTTAATCACACAACATAATCTTTATTGAAATCTATTTATATATTCTGTTCTAAATTGAAATGCATATCTTTAGGAAAAGAGTGATTTCCATTATTATTGCAACAAATTGCTACACAACGCGGTATATTTTTTACATTTTTATAAACAACGTAAACTCGAACAAATTACAATGGGCTTTGACAGTTTATTTGGGTCAAACGATATCAACAGTGGCGAGATTTGTCAGTTTTCTTCCCCATTGAGTTATGAAAGGGTGGAGTCTCCTTACACAGGCTTTTTTGCTTAAAAGGAGGCTCCAATAACAAAATTGTAATGTTACTTGTTAAAATAATAAACTATTATTACTACTAGTGAACTATTATAGGCTGATTACCTCGCCGATAAAAATATAAAAAAAAAATCGTTGATGGTAAAGCGCGCTAGTTTATTAAGAGCGAAGAGCCTATTTACTCTGTCTCTTTTTTATAATTATGATGATGATGATGCTTCCGACCAATTTCGGCGACGGCGAACACTTCGACTCCTAGCCGATGATTTGGCGCTCATGCGCTCGAAGATGGCTTATTTAGCCTATCTTGGCGGCGAAATTTCGTGCACACTGAGGGCACGTAAGCACGCCGTCGACGTAGTTGTATGTGATGGCAGCAGGTGGGCGGGCTTTTAATTGGTTGGTTTAATTGGACTGCAATCCCGCCTGATGGTAAGCAGTCATGCAATCGTTGATGGTAAAGCGCGCTAGTTTATTAAGAGCGAAGAGCCTATTTACTTTTAATTATAAAAAAGAGACACAGTAAATAGGCTTGACCGCAATCCCGCCTGATGGTAAGCAGTGATGCAATCGTTGATGGTAAAGCGCGCTAATCTTTTATTCTAAAATCTCTTTTAGGTTCAGCATAACGATGATAATATTATAAATATACAATACCTACTTTAAAAACTAGATAAAAATGGCATTTTAAATAAACAAGCTCTCTTTTAAAGTCGAAACAATATTGACCAAATCATGTTCATCAGATACTCGTATTTCAATATCAGTTTGCATGGATCTTATGTAGATTGATGATTCAATATGGTTGAGCTGAATGATGCTGATCCATACGTCATGTTCGTGAACGGATGCCGTCGGAGGGGACTGGTCATCTCTTAGCTGCCACGGCGTATTTTAATTTCTAAATTGATTTCTGTGTGTTTTCCATAATGGACGCTCTCAGCGTACAATATATTTCTGCATCGTTCTCACACGGTTGATTTCAACATGAATGATGTAATCAAATATTTGTAACAGCTTGAAAATTTAAAAGAGTGTCCATGGAGTTTCTTGCCCGCTCTTCTCCATAGGTACCTACTCTTTGGAATGGGCGACTAGCTTCATCTTACTGACTGACCGACCTTCTGACAATTCAAAAGTGCCTGTAACTGGTTTATTTGAAATAAATGCTTTGATTTTGATTAAAAAGGTCTTCGAGGAAAGAATCACATAGACTGAGTGATCTTATCCAGTCAGTTCACGCATTTGTCTACGTGTAGCTCAACTCCAAACTTACGGAGATTAACGATTCGACGAACAAAACCAACGAAAATTTTGGTTAATTCGCACACAATCAGTAAAGGCTGTTAATTATTATTCATTTTGTTTGGCGCCATTAAAATAAATATTAATGAAGCGGTCTAATTAAAATTCCTACGACACTATCTTCGTATTAAAGCTTCAAAAACACGTTAAAATTCAACAGGCACTGGTAGAAAACTGCCTTCGTCAACCATCTCTTAATAATTAATGATTACCACGAAGAAAGGGTTAAAATGCGAGGATTTCTACAATCTCTAGAGACGATTAATTCTAATGCTTACAAAGAGATTGTGTTAGTAGTGTTGTGGTTGAAGAAAAACAAGAAAGGGTGAGAAGAGTATTACAATAACAGTTGCGATGGCTTTCGTTTCGACAGATCAACGATATTTACATTGCGCAGAATAATTTCTCGAAGCAATGCTATAGCAATACCCTTTAGAATGATTTAGATTGAGACTGAATTTGTTTGGGGCTAAATTTTGTTTACGCGTGTAATTAATTCATCTGATCTCAGAGATTAAGGCTTACGAAAGGGTTGAAAGGTGTTCGTAAAGATATTGAACATAGAAAAATGTACTTTATATCAATTGCTGAACGTACAAACTAGAGACTAGTGTGTTACATAATCAGCCATATTATAATCTCATAATTATCACTCTTAGGATGCAGGCCTCCTCTTGATAAGGGAGGAAGGTGGTAGTGCGAATTGGTAGATGTCACATGTTGTTTTTTTTTTATAATTATAAACTAGTGCTTTCCCGCAATCCTACCTGATGGTAAGCAGTGATGCAATCGTATATATTAAAACGCTAGTTCATTAGGAGCTTTTTATTTAAAAAAAACTGAGAGAATAGGAAGGAAGACGGCAGTTGAGCGAGGTGATGCAATGTTAAATCCAACAACACGACCAACGATGCTGCGCCAGAGGGAGATTGATCTAGAGACCCTCCACGACCAAACTCACACACAACAACATTTGGTGCATCGTACCCGGCACACATCGCAACTCAACTGCTCAGATCCGTCCTCCGTACGGCTTCACCAGACATCATGCCGGAACACGACGAATCGCTTGGCGGCAAGATTTCGTCTGGCATGTATTCGAATTTGTTTTTTTTTTTTTTGGCTCTAAAAAAGGCCGATTTCCTCACGATGTTTCATCATCATTTTGGAAGCAGTGATGAAGAAATAATTTACACAAAGCAGTAAGTCGCAGCTTATACCACCAGCCACCTCTGCTCTCATACAGTATAGCTACCTATTACATACTTTCCCATTATTTTGATTAAATAACATCCCGTTTCATGGCAAATAATCAAATTAAAACCATTTACAAGAACATGAGAGAAAGGCCAGGAGCTGACCTTCAGTTTTCCTTAACTAAAGCACTCTGTGGGAGCTAATGGAGTTTTCTCATTACACAATATTATTTACTTGGCTGTAACTTCTTATATTTTCAATTTAACGCCACATTACGCCACCATCTTGGATATTGTTAAAACGTTTATAACTAGTAAGTAGCTATTGTTAGTTTGTAAGGATCAATGAAGTTTGGGTTAGGGTTGCGGGTTAGTTTCCGTGTGCAGTTTCTGGCCTGCCATCGGACGCGTCCCCAGGTGGCGGATAGGGGAACGGCCCTCAGATATGGGGGTTACCGGTTTACCGGCGCGGACCAAAACCAGATGCGGGGACCGCTTCGGCGGTCACACGTGCGGCGGGTCGGCCACCACTCGAGGTGGCTGACGTGACCCGAACTCCGGGTCACCGTCGGGCAACCCGGTCTCCTCATTGAGAGGAGCTGGGGGCCCCGTTTGCCTCCGGGCAAACGAGTGGGGCTAAGAGGAAGGACACCTCGCTAAAAAACCCTTGGCTGCTGCGTCTTCTCGCACAAAAAGACGTACCCAGCCCGGCCCCTCCCTGTGGAGTGGAGGGACCACTGTGGGCCCGCCCTAGGCGGGAATCGCCGGCGGGGGATTGGTAGTTAGGCTGTGCCATTTTCCCATGACCCCGCCACTCAGGCGATGTCGTTGTGCCGCTGTGGGTTTAGTGGGTATTCCCGGCTTCGGCTGGGCGAGTCCCACACACGCCCTTCGGGGTATGGTGCGTAAATGCATTACCACAGCGTCAAAAAAAAAAAAAAAAAGGGTTGCGGGTTAGTTAAACAAGAACCCGTGACCCTAGCCGTCGCACAGGCAAGCGTAGAAACATGGGTAGGTTGTAGTCAGTAAAAATCTGACACGCCCTTCCGCTCCGCCCGAGCGGGAGAAGTCATTAATTGATGATTTCCCATCCCAACAAAAAAAAAAAGGATCAATGAAGTTTAAAGATAGTTTATTGGAGTGATATATAGTATCGTGTATGGTTTTAAATACAAGCTTCAATACTATTGCTATTCGAATGGTATTAACAATATTTTTATAAAATAGTTATTAAATAAAAGGTGTGGTTCGAAATTGGTAAAAAATCATAAAATTAATTTTGTCATCCTTACAAGATTATATGATGACCTGTATTACGGTTCGCCAGCCCAGGTTCCCATAAAAGGAGTAGTAAAAAAAATCGAATAGGCAGATACATACAAACTTGACGAAAACTGACGCCGACGTTTGATTAAAATCCCCGAGGTATAACAGCCAGATTGGAGCAGGCCAGACTGTCCTATCTAATCTAGAAGTCCTAACACTCCCAGCCGCAGACCTTTTTTTGTTGTGGATAGGAAATCATCAAATTACCTCTCCCGCTTTGGGTGGTTTACGCGAGGTTCCTGTTACCCATGAGCTTTTACGAAGCACCAGTGCGGACACTGAGGCAGCGGTTAGTCGTATCCCAGAGGCGAGATACCCACTACTCACCGCTCGCAAGCCCCCGCCTACGGTGGCCGGGAGTTCGATATTGCTTCCCGGAATTCTGGTCTGCGTTTCGTACGGAGATGCACGATCGTATGTATTGCTGGCTGAACAACTTAAAAAGATCTATGAGCTTTCAGACTCCAGCAGTATATAATTTGCATGATATGCTATGCTATATTGTTTTAGGATTACACAGGCATTTAGAAGTGTCAGAAGGAGACATTGTAGGGCAGTTGCATGAAAATAGATCAAAGTAAAATCTCTTTACGTCACATAATACAGTATGTACAGCCTCCGTAGCGTAGCGGTAGCGGACGCGGCCGCTGCGCAAGGTTGCGCGGGTTCGATCTCCGCACAGTGCAAGTATTTGTATGCATGAATATGAATATTTGCACTGGTCTGGTCGTGCCTCGGAAAGCACGCTAAGCCGTTGGTCTCGGTTGCCATACGAACATCTAGTGACTGTCGTTACGGGTTGTTGGAGCCCTCAAAAGTCCAAAAAATGGTCTAACTGCAATGCTTCGATGTCGCCTTCGGGTTGTGGAGGTCAGACGACAGTCGCTTCACGGAAAATGTCGAAGTTTAGCCATATCAGCAGTTGGACTGGTTTACCAGTCACAAGCCTTTTCAGCTTTGGAGTCTGGGGTTTGCTTTAGCAAACGCCAGACTCCATAGCTGAAAAGGCTTCGGATGCGACTGGGATTAACGCTGGGATGATGATGATGAATATATAGCATGTTATTTTCAACATCTCGTTTCTTCTTTTCACTGTTGAAAAGGGACAGAAAAATATTGACCAGAATTAAGCAGTAATGAAGTACGTATTGCAAGAAAGCTTTATATTGTTTAGCTAAATAATTTGGCTGTATAGCTATATAGTTGTATAGCAACAACGTGTCGATGTTGCCAGCCTTTTATGGTTCGTGGGCAGTATGTACAGACTTCCTTTACACGACCATGCGCAAGCGGTATTCGTCTATGAAGTGTAGAGTGCGAGGCAGCGCCAACTCCTTTCTCGCGATGAGCCAAGAGACTGGATTGGTCTTATATCCGTTAACGTTGCGGCAGACATTGCGATAATCTGTGTGAAGACGCCAGAAGGGTCAGAATGATCCTTGATGATAGAATGGACTGTATCTAGGTTTTAGGTTCAATATATATTTCGAGGGTGTTAGGCTGACAGCAGGTTCCCATAAAATTCTTCACACCTAAAGTAAGTCAGTGCAACTCGCCCTTGTCCCGGCATTTCGGCAGTCCTAGGATGCACCAAAAATCAGGTTCAAGAGTTAGATCCTGACGTCCTGAAGTGGGAGTTCGCGTATGTGGAGGTGTCACAGTATCGAGTTCAGCGCGTAGCGAGTCTCGTAAGTTGAAGTCTGTCGTTTTTGACAGCTTTGAGTGCGCGTCAGCGTGTTCGAATGCGTTCGGATTTACCGATAAAACCCGAACACAGACCAGTGCAGCTAACATCACAATTAGCGAGAGAACAATTAAATGGGCGCAAACATCCCGCCTGCCTTGAAGGATGAAGATCTCTTCATTATTTTTATAGTCTAGAGAGAATGCGAATATTACAACTCTAAATTACCCATATAAAGTATCTTAACCTAAGAAGTTTCCTTAGTACCTTTAAACAACGTAGATAACCAAGGAAAGAAAATGTGCTTAAATTAAATTATTGAAATGGCAAAAATATACCCGAATTAGTGCGTACAGGTAAGGGACCCAAAGTGAGAAAATGCGTGGGCGTAAAAGCGGTTTGTTCACTAGGATCAGAACTTAAACTGGTCAATGGTCGTGAATTGAGCACAGCTTCAATTTGGTTAAAAACTGTGAGAAGCTCCTCATATGTGAGAAGTTGATCGCCAATTTTTAACTGAGCGAACATTAGTTTCCCAAGAGCCATCAAAATGCGGGGCTGATGGAGGATTAAAGCGGAATTCAACACCGTAAGTAACAATCTCATTCGAGGAGTCATTTTTAAAAGATTTGGACCAAACGAATTGTTGAACTTCATCAAAATATCTTTTAGCTCCAATGTAACTAGTACCCTGGTCAGAATACAAAACATGACATGTTTCGCGGCGTGAAATAAAACGTTTAAATGCATTTATGAAAGCCTCCGTACTTAAATTCACGCTCCAATTCGTGTAGTGAAAATCAAACATCTTCTGGCACCATGGCTTTCAGATGATATTAAGGCTATCATGCACAGAAAGGCTGTAACTAAAACTAAATATAATTGTCGGCCGTCGCCATCGAACTAGGAGATCCTTGTTGAGGCACGCAATCGCTGCAATAAGGTATGTAGAGATGCACAACGCCATTATATTCACACTTCCGTTAAAAACGGAAATCCAGCAAAATTCTGGAAATTTCTCAAATCCATGGGTGTTGGAAAATCACGCTAAGAATCGCTTCCCAAAGACTTAGACATTGATCTACTGAATCAACACTTCTCCTCTTCGTCCCACTGTAATGAGATCATAAAGGCGACTACAATTAACTATCTTTCCAACCTTCCAGCTCCGGTTCATGACCCATTTATTTTAGTCAATTTACTGGTTTTAATGTTAAGAAGAGCATACTTTCGATCACGTCCAATGCAATCGGTAGTGATTGTGTAAGTCGGAAAATGATACTCCCTGTCCCCGACAAGATCTTTGCTGTCTTGTGTTTCATCCTTAACATTATCCTATGGTGCCTTTCCATCTATGTGGAAAGATGCCAAAGTCATTCCGTTACCCAAAAATCCAATCCAACTTTCTTTTTCTGAATACCGTCCTACATCCATCTTGCCTTTCCTCTCCAAGGTCCTAGAACACCTTGTCCATCGTCAGCTTAGTACTTTTCTTTGGAAGAATAGTCTACTGAATCCTTTCCAATCTGGTTTTCGTCCTGGTCACAGTACCACTACGACTACAGCCCTAGTTAATGTCACTGATGACATACGCTTGGGTATGCAGCAGGGAAATCTGACGGTTCTTTGCTTACTGGATTTTAGTAATGCATTCAACACTGTCGATTTCGATATCCTACTTGGCATGCTTCGCTCGTCGTTTTTGACAGCTTTAAGTACGCGTCAGCGCGTTCGGATGCGTTTGGATTTACCGATTAAACCCGAACACAGGCCAGTGCAGCTAACATGACAATTAGTGAGAGAATAATTAAATGGGCGCAAACACTGTGAGTTTGCGTTTCTTGTCTATGCTTGTTATCTTGAATATTTCTTTTTTGTACTTGTTTGGAAGATTGTTGTTTCTTGAAAAAATAAAATGTACTTTCCCCGTTTACAGCATGCACTTTAAATGCCCTATGATTCTTTTCCCCTTTTTAGGATTTCGTACCTAAAAGGTAAAACGGAACCCTATTCATGAGACTTCGCTGTCCGTCTATCTGCAGGCTGTATCTTATGAACCGTAATAGCTAGACAGTTGAAATTTTCAGAGACAATAATATATTTTTGTAGCCGCTAAAACGAAAAATAGAAAAAAAAATACTTAAGGGCTCCCTTACAACAAACGTGATATATTTGCCGTTGGAAATGGAAATGGAAATACATAACTTAGAGACTCATATTTTAGATAATAATTAAGATTTAGTATATAAATATTTCCTTTAAGCACATCTTACTACTCGATGAGAAGCTCCATTAACTCAAGACAGACTCAATAACAGACATCCAATATCCTTTACACAAACAATGAACTAAGTTAGTTTCAAACTCTACTGATAAATTATATACTCATGTTAAACTAGTTGTAACATAGTATAAAGTGAGCTTTAAATGCTTAGAATAGAATACTATTTATTATACTCCACTCTTTCTCTCTTTATTATATTCTTTATACAATACTCTTTTTATATAAACTACAGAACATAAATATGAAGACTTTTTAACAAGCCTCCATGGCGTAGCGGTAGCGAACGCAGCCGCTGCGCAAGGAGGCACGGGTTCGATCCCCGCGCAGTGCAAATATTTATATGCATGGACATGAATATTTGCAGTGGTCTGGTCGTGCTTCGGAAAGCACGTTAAGCCATTGGCCCCGGTTGCCATACGAACATCTAATGGTAGTCGTTATGGGTCGTCGCAGCCCTAAGGCCCGTATTCCAGAAGCACACTCAAAACTCAAGCAAGTAATGCTTGAGTTTTGAGTGAGCTTCTGGAATTCTTAAACTCGTTTCAAGCCATTTGATTGATAGAAACTAGTTTGAAGTAATGTTTAAGCAGAGATCAATGCTTGAGTTTCCTTCTGAATACGGACCTTACGAGTCTAACAATTGGTCTAACTGCAATGCTTCGATATCACCTTCGGGTCGTAGAGGTTAGACGGCAGTCGATTCACGAAAAATATCGAAGTTTAGCCAAATCAGCAGTTAGACTGGTAAAGTGGACCCCAGACTCCAAAGCTGAAAAAGCTTTGGATGCGACTGAGACTAACGCTGAGATGATGATGATGATAAATATAAAGATTTTTACACTGGGCGGCCTTATGTCTAAGAGCGATCTTTAACAAATAAATTTTGAATTGAACACTGAAGGACAGATGCCGTGGGTTGTTTTGCAAGAAATACTCTGGCGATCAGGCAATTGTAGGAGATGAGTTTTAGTCAGTAAAAGTCTAGACAACAACCCCACTCCGGGGTTGTTTGTTTAGTCTAGTTGTTGTTGCTAGATGCTGCAGGACAGGTGACATCAGGATAGTCTTATAATAAAACTAGGAGCTCTGTGTTACGACGTGTGTATTCGGGACTATACGATTGACAGACTAGAACGGAAGTGACAATACATAGGTAGTGTTGCGCATCGACAATAGTGTTGAGACATATACGTAACATCTTCCCTTTTGAAAATACTTATTTTAATTACAAGACATAAAACTCTAAACTTGAGTTATCAACTTATGAAACGGAACGTAAGTACAATTTCTTAAAAATATTTTATGTTTCTTATTACATGAAAAGGAACGTTAATTTAACGACAAACAGAACAGAGGTAAGTACAATGCTTTTTCTTTTCCGAACGAAACGAACATGACATGTGACAGTGACATTTGAATGACAACTAATGTCATATCAGTTTGACATTTGTAACTTATAAACACATTTCAATATAAATTATCAACATTAATAATTAATTATTAATTTACAGGTAGATGCAAATTATATCAATTTGTGCAATTCTTAGGTCTAAACTTATATCTAGACATTAACAAACCTTCTTGGCTTCCTAATAGGTCTACCAAATGACGAGTATTTAATATCTGAACGTGTTGGTGTATCTAATGTTTTTGTTTCTGTTTCAGGTTTCATGACCGGACAAGGCGAACGAGGAGACTGAACTTTCGACTGAGGAGATGACGAAGACTGTTGGACTGGACTAGCAGTATCAATTGTACTATGCTGAGGCGATTCTTGGGGAACAACAGGACTACTGTAACTACTGTATTCTGATCTACGTGAGCATTGAAAAGAGACATTGGATGATTGAGGAGTTGTGTTTATGTTTGGTTTCAAGATGTGTTGACGGTTACGACGGAATGTTCCTTCTGGAGACGAAATTATATAAGACCTGGGGTTATTGTCAAGACTTGAAATAGTACCGGGAATCCAAATACTATCTGGCTGTTTTTTAAAGTAAATTTGATCACCTACATTAAGTGAAGACAAAAGTTTTGAGTGTTGATTATAATAAATCTGTGATTTGTGATTTTGTGTTTTAATTCTGTTAGACAATGACTTATAGTGTGGAATTCTAGGTTTTAAATTCCTATCTAAGACTGGAAGTTTAGTTCTAAGTACTCTAGACATGAGTAATTGTGCAGGGGAATACATACTCTCTTTAGGAGTGTTCCTATATTGAAGTAATGCCAAATGGGGATCTGTGTTGTCCGCAAAACATTTGGTCATCATATTTTTTATAGTGCCTATGGTTCTTTCAACGAACCCATTAGACCTAGGACAGTAAGGACTAGACGTGACATGTTCAATTTGCCATTCTGAGACAAAATTATGAAACTCTTTTGAATTAAATGGGGGACCATTGTCTGAAACTAGTGTATTAGGGATACCATGACGAGCAAAGAATGATTTCAAGTGACTAATGACAATTTTACTGTTGGAACCACCTATTAGTTTAGCAATTTCAACATATTTGGAAAAATAATGAACTACTATGACATATCTATCAGAATTTAGATCAAATAGATCGACTCCTACTTTATACCATGGAATTAATTTTATCTCATGGGGTTGAAGCGGCTCTTTAGTATTATTTCTTTGATAAGTGAGACATATGTGACAATTACTGATGAATTTCTCAATATCAGTGTACATATTAGGCCAATAAACAAGATTTTTAGCCAATCTTTGACAACTATGAATCCCTTGGTGACCTTCATGAATTTGTTTTATGATATCAATTCTCATATTCTTAGGTATTATGACACTATTATTCTTAAAGACTATGCCATTAATTATGTGCAAGTCAGTTTTCAGAGTAAAATAGGGCTTAACACTGTCTGGCAGTAGTTTTTTGTGTTCTGGCCAGCCTAGATTACAGTATTTAATCAAAAGTAATAAATCTTCATCTTGTGACGTTTGTTCTTGGATTAGCTTTAGTCTATTAGGGCTTATAGACAGTGATTTAATAACTATATTAACATGTAAATCTAGATCTTCATCAAGATCAACTAAGACTCGTTCGGGTAAGGCTGCTCTGGACAAAGTATCAGCAACATAGAGGTATTTTCCAGGTTTATAAATGACTGATAAATCATAGGGCTGTAATCTTAGCATAATTCTTTGAAGGCGAGGTGGTATATTATAAATAGGCTTATTAAAAAGTGACGTTATAGGCTTGTGATCAGTTTCTACAACTGTTTTACGACCATAGACATATTGGTGAAACTTGGTACAACCAAATAAGACAGCTAATAATTCCTTTTCTATCTGTGAATAGGACTATTGACAATTAGTTAGTGAAGCAGAAGCATATGCTATGGGATGTTTGTCATGCAAAATTACTGCTCCCATTGCATCTTTGGACGAGTCCACAGACAAAGTTAAAGGCTTATTCTGATCAAAATATATTAAGACAGGGGCTTCAGTTATATATTTTTTTAAATTTTCAAATTCTGACTGATGTTCATGTAGCCATGACCATTCATTGTCTTTAGACAAAAGTTTTCTTAAATTAGACGTTTTTTGTGACAAATTTTCTATATATGAACCTAAATATGTGATCATGCCTAAGAAACGTTGTAGTTCTGTAATATTACTTGGTGTTGGCATATCACAAATGGCTTTGACTTTACTTTTATCTACTCTAACTCCCTCTTTTGAGAAAATGTGACCTAAATATTTGACTTCAGTTTTACACAAATTTGACTTCTCCTTATTGAATTTAATACCTATTTCCCTAGCTCTCTCTAATACTAGTTTAAGTCTAAAATCATGTTCTTCTTTAGTATGTCCGTAAATTAAGAAATCATCCATCATTATTTTAACTCCGGGAATATCACTAAACTTTTTTGTCATGACTGAGTGGAACAGTTCCGGGGCAGCATTAATACCAAATGGCAATCTTAGGTAACGAAAACGCCCTTCTGGAGTAATAAAGGTACATAATTTAGATGACTCGTTATCTAGCTTAAGCATATAAAAACCTTTGTTAGCATCTAACGTTGTGAAAAACTGTGAACCTGACAGATCTGATTTGATTTCATCAATAGTGGCAAATTGGTAATGGGGACGCATTATAGCTTTGTTTAGTTTTCTTGGATCAATACATAGCCTTATCTTACCATTCTTTTTTGACGCAATGACAATTGAGCTGACCCATTCAGTTGGTTCATCAACTTTAGTTATAATTTGATCTTTTTCTAAGGAGACTAATTCTTCCTTCAATTCTTTCAAAAGACTAAAGGGGATCCTACGACAGGCATCGACTGAAGGTACAACATCAGGCTTTAAAGATAAATGACATTCATAGTTTTTAGACATCCTATTCCAGTAAATAAATCTTTGTATTCTGTAAATAGTGTATCGACTGACTGACTAAATTGGACATTATTTATTCTTTTAATTAATTTTAATACCTCACAACTATTACGACCAATAATGTTTCTACAGGGCAAGTCTACTATGTGAAAATTAATTTTAAATTGCTTATTATTATGACTGACTGACAAAGTAGTTTGACCCACTGTTGGTAGAACTTCTCCACTAAAAGTTGAAAGCTTATTATGACTCTTTACTATGATATTCAAAGGCAAGTTTAGACTATTAAAAGTATTAAATGACAATATGTTAGTATCTGCACCAGTATCAAGTAGAAATTCAATCAACTTATTGTTTATAGACAAATTAGTATGATATGACTTCTTATCTTTTATCTCATTTAAAAACAGACTATTTAAGTAAATATAACTAACTTCAGATGAGTTACCAATGTTTTCTTCTTGTACTAGGTTGACGTTTTTCTTAAAGCAGTATCTAGCAAAGTGATTCAGCTTGTGGCAGACGTTGCATTTGACACCCATTGCTGGACACCTGTTCCGATGAACTTGACCACATCTTTGACACTTTCCTGAGTGGCTAACGACTTCTTGACGACTGTGACTTCTCTGGCGACTTTGTTTGCTATCCTGATAACTTTGATTGACGTGACGACTCCGACTTCCTTGACGATTATAGCTGACTTGACGACTATACCCTTGATTGGCGTTATTTTGACGTTGACTGGTGTTTTGACGGTTTTGACTCTGACGATCGACAACACATATATTTTCACTTTTCGATGAGAAGATATCTGCTTCATTCCTCGTATTCCTCATTGTTATGGCTAGACTGACTGCTGCATCGAATGTTTTTGGTTTTTCGATGAGGATTCTTTCTCGAATGTGCGATGATGTCTGATTGAGATTCCACGAGAATATGTCTTTTAGTAAGTCGTCTTGTAAGGCTCCGAACTCGCATTGGATGGAAATATTCTTCAGCGCAGTGGCGTATGTTTCAATGGATTCACTAGACTCTTGCTTCCTATTGAATAATTTGTGTCTTTGCATTGAAATATTGACTCTAGGGGTAAAGTATTCCTCAAAACGTTGTAGTAGGTCTTTATAGGTTATTTTCGTGATATCCGTATTCAGTGAGTGAAAAATATCCAGTGCGTTTGGCCCGATCGTATGTAAAAGTATGGCGACTTTCCTTTGATCCGACTCAAATTGTAGGTTATTGGCAATGAGATAAATATTGAGCGATGTCTTGAAATTTTTCCACGCCAAGCCCATATTGGACGAATTAGTATCCAATTGGAAATTATGTAAAGGCAACATGTTATTTTGCTGCGATTGCGACGATGGCTGGGTGGGTGGCGGCGAGTTATTCTCGGCGGCCATTTTGACATGAGACCGGTGTGTCCGATTCTTGATTAATTATTTATGTACCTTTGACTTAGCGAGCTTCCTCCGGCTTCTGATGCTTCTGACACCATGTAAAGGTTGTTGTTGCTAGATGCTGCAGGACAGGTGACATCAGGATAGTCTTATAATAAAACTAGGAGCTCTGTGTTACGACGTGTGTATTCGGGACTATACGATTGACAGACTAGAACGGAAGTGACAATACATAGGTAGTGTTGCGCATCGACAATAGTGTTGAGACATATACGTAACAGATAGCACACTTAAACGACTCAGCTCCCGCCCCGCAAAAAGAATATAATTCAAATATGGGCTTTAAATATTGCACTTTAGATATATTTTACATTGGCATCATAAATTAGTAGACAGCTCGTTGGCAGCGAGATTACCGCCGTCAGGCTGCTCGGTAGTTAACGCCTCGCTGGTCGTTTGTTGTATAAGCCCCGCACGATGATATTGCGATGGAACCTTGTCACAATAACAGCTTTGTGACGTCATCTGTCACACGAAAGGACAGCTAGCAAAAGAATGTTAAATGCAAAATTATAGTTTATTAATTTTGCATTTAACATTCTTTCGGGTTAAGGATTTATTTGTATTTTATAATTTTATTATACATACACATACCTACTCATCCATATTCTGACAAATAAACTTTCATTATTAAAAAATTCAAGGAAATAATTCTTGTAGACGTAAGAAAAATATACTTATTCGTATATCTTTCTTACATGTTTATTAACTTTTGCTAACTACATTTCTGTTAATTTGTGAGCGGGAATTAAACCAGAGTACCAAATAACACCAGGATAGTATGTAAAATTTTTTTATATATAATTCAATATAATCTTACCCTATTTATTCAATTCCACTCATACAGTCTTCCGAATCAGAACGGCTTTCTGTGTCTGTCGTTTCCGATTCACTGTCGTCTGCCGTATTTATGATAAATAACTCGTCAGTTATTCGATCTTTTTTCCAATATTCCTCTTCAAGCCGTTTAACATGATTGACTTCCTTTCGCCAGTCATCTGGAGTTATTGACGCCAACGCCTCCAATGTCAGAGCTTCAATGCGACTTTCCAACTGCTCCACATTTTTTTCTGACACCCTCATCTTTACCAGGTTCCAGATGTACTCAATGGGGTTGAGGTCGCAGTTGTAGGGTGGTAATCTAACGACCTCATGGCCATTGGCAGCTAATAAATTGACAATTTTATAATTTTTCGGCGGTCTGTGCCGTTTAATTAATAAGTACAGTTCAGGTTTTGTACTGTCGTTGGGAAAGTCGATGTTGTGAGCTTGTAGCCACTCAACCATTTGCCATAGTTTTTTATTGTTCATACTTGGTGGCCTATTCTCTTCCCTACTGTGATAAGGGGCGTTGTCCATCACAATTATGGAGTTGCGTGGTATGTTGGGTACTAATTTTTCTGTAAGCCACTTGGTGAAATTCTCAGCATTCATTTGATCATGGTAATCCCCCGTTTTGGTGTCTGCTGTAAACATTAAAAGGGCATTGTCAACAAAACCGCTTTCACTTCCCGCGTGAACTATTATCCATCGGCGGCCGGGGCTGTCGTTCCGTCTCACTCCGACATCGGTTGCTGTTTGCCAACATTTTTTTACCGTGTAGTGTGCGTGTATCCACGTTTCGTCGAGATAAATAACGGGTCTTTTGTTATTAGCAAGCGAGTCATTTTCTTTCATACGTCGTAAATATTTAGCCCTCCACGCTTGAATTTGGGGTCTTTCAATTAGAGCCAGTCTTTTTTGGTAGCATCGTTTAAATTGGTAGCCTAAATCACATTTAATTATTTTTCTTAATGTAGTTTCACTATTGGTATAATTAAGGTCTAATTTTGAAGCCGCCAAGATTTTGCGCATTGTGGGTATTTCTCTCCTCACCGTATACATTGAATGTATAATATTTCTTAAAGCTGTTAAGGAAAACCCGTCGAAATATTCCTTCTTTTGTCTTTTTCCTTTAGTAGGAGTTCTCATTTTGCAACCACTGGCTGTTGCCGACTCATGCTCTCGTCGCAATTTAGTCACAGTATTTTTTGCAACGCCTGTGGCACATGCCACACGCTCCGTGACTTTGGTTTAGCTGTTGCTTCGGTATTAAAATGTCCTCAGTAGTGTCCGAAGTACTTTTTAAAGCACGGTTTATACTTTCAAGAACTAACTTACAGTCCTCTTTTTCTTTAACAAAATAATTGTCCACTTTAATTATAATTTCACGAGCACGATTGTGAATTAATTTCTTACTCATTTTAACGAGTAACAGCTAACAAAACTAAACAACAAAACTCAAGAACAACAATAAAACAGGATAACAAAAACAAAAAACTAACAAAAATATTCGATGTGCGTAAGTGGGTAAGCGCGGACTGAACTTGCGAACGGTACTGACGGTGCGAGGTCGACTACGTCACCAAGATGGCCGCCGATCGCAATATCATCGTGCGGGGCTAGTAGCCGTGCGGTCAGTACTCTGAAAAGTAACAACAGTCTCAAAAGTACTCTGTGCTACTAGCAGTCGGCGGCGCCCGCGCCGATGCTGCTGGTCGCCGCTCGGCGCTCAGTCAGTCAGTATCTACCAAGTAATGCGCTCGAAATAGTATGGGTAGTCTACGGTATACTAAGTATTTAGATTATACAATAAAAATATACTACACAAAATGCATCATTTTAATTTAAATAAAGGCATACAAACAACTAAAATCACTAAGATCAATTAAAATATTGATTGAATGCTTGGGGTATCATGGACCGAGTTTAGAACAAACGTTTCTATACTCCTCGGCATCAAACAGCGTCTTTCAGAAATACATAGTACAGTCCCGTATACTCGGGTTTTTCGGTCACGTATCAAGGCGCAATAATCCACTCAAAACTCCAAAGAACGGTTGGTTGTCCAGGGCAGAGTGGAAAGGAACAGACCTCGTGGAAGGTCACCGATGAGGTGGACCGAACAAATGAATTCGGCAGTGGGGGGACCTGTTAATAAATGCTCCAGACTGTCGTCCAACAGGGATAGATGGAGAGATCGTGTGGCGTGTGACATCAACGTCTAGAATTCAGTCATAGTGACTACGACCGTCCTGTCAAGAACGAAGAGAAGAAGAAACTCTTCTGCGACAGGCACACTCGTGCCTGTCGCGTATAACCGACTTCACACAGCGGTGTCATTTTTGCTTCACTTTAATAGCTGCGCTGAGTACCGAACTATAAAAAAAAACTTTAAAAAACTTTTTAACAAAAAAAAAAAACAATTGAATTTCAAAAAAAAGCACTACAAAATAACTAATTTCGGAAGTATTGTTTGTAAGTTTTTGACACCGAATTCCGAATTTGGTTATTTTTCACTTTGTAGTGTTTTTTTTAGTCGGTTGTATTTTTTTGTGAATAATTTATTTTTGTATTTTATCCTATGTATCAATAGTATTTGTGTCGGGAGTATATTGCGTAGTAGCAACTAGATTGAGAAACTAACAAGGTTCTAAATCGAGTCGCTAAGTATATCATTTACGAAATAGTTCCCTTTTACTATCGAGTACCTTCAAATGAAGCGGCGATGGAATTTAAATTATCTGATCTTATGAATACTTTGTGTGTGAAGTGAGTTTCACTTCTATACGGTTTCCATGGTCTATGGCTGTGCTCTGTCCTAGGAGCACTGACAACTCACACACAACATAACTATGTGCAACTAATAATTACGTTCGCAATTTACTAGTAACTCTCCCGAGTCTACACTGAACATGTTGGTATGTAGAGGGAGCGTACAAATACTTGCTTGTGATGTGACTAACTTATGAAGTCCTAGTATCTAATATAACCAATAATGTAACCCTTGTACCGACGACAGCTACTCGAAACTGTCAGATATTGCCAAACAACCTTGAGTCTTAAATGCTTTAGCCATAATGTGTATTTTGTTTCATAGAAAAGTGCAAACCTACTTACATATTTAAATACTTATGAAATGTGTGTGTGTGTGTGTGTGTGTATCGGTTTGTTTATCCATCTTTCACAGCAAAACCGAGCAGGAGTGGAAACGGGGTGGAGATAGTCGAAAGAATAGAGAGTGAGAAAGGGTACTTTTTGTCTCTTTCTAATCTCCCACTTCCCAAAAATGTGGAGTGGAAGTTTGTATGGACCATGCCGCAATTTTCATAGTAGAAAATTGTTATGCTGGCTATTTATGACAAAAAAAAAGCAGGCAATTTTTTTTTATTTTTTAGTAATCCGACTCTAACACCTTAAAATAGGGGGTAAAATTTTTTAAGAGAGTTTTCGCAGTTTTCAAGGTAGGAAGGATTTTTCCTTAAAAGGCCTAGGGTCTATCATTTTAAGTAAAAGATATATCTGTGCTAGAAGGCCCCGCTCTTGACTGACAAATTCGACGGCCTCCGTGGCGCAGCGGTGAACACGCCTGCCTGCGACGTGGAGGCCCCCGGTTCGATCCCCGGCCAAGTCATGATGGAAAACGATCTTTTCCTGATTGGCCTGGTTCTTGGATGTTTATCTATATATGTATTTATTATAAATATAGTATCGTTGAGTTAGTATCCCATAACACAAGTCTCGAACTTACTTTGGGGCTAGCTCAATCTGTGTGATTGTTCCGTATATATTTATTATTTATTTATTTAAATTATAAAAGGTAAAAGTGATATACCAAAAGAAAATTGAATTGAGATTTCCTCAAACCTAAACTTTGGGAGGTTTATTGATGATGAGGATTGATATTATGGAGTCCAAAATCAAAGTGGCTGCCAGGAAACTTGGCGTTATTGAAATGGTCCGGCGGTACTTCACACCAGAACAACTTCTAATGTTATACAAAGCGCAGGTTCGTACGTATGTGGAGTACTGTAGCCACATTTGGGCTGGTGCTGCAAAAATCCACCTGGTAACTTTAGATTCGGTGGAGACGTGGTGCAAAGAGGCTAATTGGCGACCCAGATTTGATTCAAAACGATCTCCAAAGGTCTCTAGGCGTAGAGTAGCCCGCAATTCGGTGTTATATAAGATGTATTTTGGAGAGAGCGCGCGACTTAATTCCTCCATATGCATACCATACCCTTACATTGTTGACACCATTACGATCCGAACGAATCGTTTCGCCTCGTCTTTTAAACCGTGTACATACATCGAAGGACCGGAACAATTTTCTGAGCTGACTACAAGTGTCTTCAAGGCTAGAGTGAATAGGCTCTTATTAAACTAGCGCTCTTTACCATCAACGATTGCATCTTATCACTAGTTTAAATATTTAAAAAAATCAGATTGAACTTAAAAATATAAAAAAGACACAATTCTTTAAAATAATCTGAAAATAATGTGTGAGGGTATGTGCGAGTGTGTGGGAGAGAGTGTGAATGAAATATTTCGACTTTTGATTTCATTTTTGACAAGATTCTTCAACTACCCTCCCCAGTGTTAAAAAATCTTTCAGAATTCAGTTCAGAATCATGAACTGAAAATCCATTATTACAGTTTGCGGGTCGATGTTAATGCACCACTCTTTTTCCTTCGAGTTGGACGAAATAAAGAAAATCTGTAGCAATTTAACAAAGCGTCACGTACTTCATTAGCGTTTCACAAAGCCATTAAATTCAGAAACTTATTGCTAGCTTTTCATTTTTTTACAATACAGAGACGAGTTTTCGAAGCTTGTAATTCATATTGTCAGAAAAAGTAAAGGTCCATTCAAAATGCGACCAAGAAGACGCAAGCTGCAAATATGTATGGCCCCTACCCACCCACCTAACAAAGTCTTGCCGCCAAGCGATTCCTCGTGTTCCGGCATGATGTCCGGTGAAGCCGTCCGGAGGACGGGTCTGAACAGCTGTGTTGCGATGTGTGCCGGGTACGATGTCCCAGATGTTGTTGTGTCGGGAGTTTGGTTATGGAGAGTCTCCAGATCAATCCTCCTCTGGCGCAGCATCGATGGTCGTGTTGGTCTTGGGTTTCACATTGCATCAACTCGGTCAACTGCCGTCATCCTTCCTATTCCTAAGTTTTTTTAAGTGAATAGGCTTAATAAACTAGTGCGCTTTACCATCAACGATTGCATCACTGCTTATCATCAGGCGGGATTGCAGTCAAGCACTAGTTTATAATTATAAAAAAAAACTATTTTCACAGTGAAAATAGTTTAGAATTTTTTCATAAAGGTAAGCCTGTAAGAGAATAAATAAATTAATAAAATAAAAACCCTTTTATTTCCAATAAATTTATGTTTCTTAAATTTGTTCAATTTATTCTATGTTATTAATTTGCCTCTTACTATTTTTTACTTTATTTCTAACCTTTGTATTTTTTTTTAAATGTGGCACTAGTTATGACTTTGGGCCAATTTCAAGTAAAATAAAAATCTTCAAAAGCTCTTCTTTCTTTCTCTTATGGCTTCGCACGGTTTGTGCATTTAACCAATGTCACGTAATGAATTATTCATGTCGAAAAAGACGGCCGCGAGTACCGAACACTCAAGAGGAAGTTTTGGTACAAAGCCATGATGTGGCCACTATGCTACAATATTTCACTGTTCTTTATGAATTATTCACTGAATGCACTTTTTACTACATAAATCACGCGTTTTTATTTAGTAAACGACACTATAAATAATATAAAAGTCCAATGAAAAATGAGCGTGGCACTCATCTTAGCTTCCCGCCAAAACCTCTCAACCTTTGTATTATATAGCTTGTAAGATAAATAAAGAAACAAAAAACCAGCCGGGATCTTTAAAAACAGCAAAAAAATCTCGTTTGTTGTGTGGGAGCCCCCCTTAATTTTTTTTTTTATATTTTTAGTATATGTTGTTATAGCGGCAACAGAAATACATAACCTCTGAAAATTTCAACTGTCTAGCTATTATGGTTCATGAGATACAGCCTGGTGACAGACGGATGGACGGAAAGACGGACAGCGAAGTCTCACGAATAGGGTTCCGTTTTTCCTTTTAGGTACGGAACCCTAAAAACGATCACGGTGTCGGGTCGGTCACCCTCCCACTTTACACGAACCTATTCCCCATATACATACCCATTATCAACTCTCGATGTTGAACCGAACATTGAAAATCCAACAGAGGGCATCTCTGCGCGTACAAATACTACAGTATTGGAATTTCGATTCTCGGCGCTGAGCAGTGCGCTGAAAGTTCAGTACGTTAAACAATCCCAAAGGAATCCGGGGGAAGGCTTACTCTAGTTGCATTCGAACAGAATGAGCTTACTAATAAAACTTGACATTGCTGATTGTGAATCTAACAGTTATGCAAGTCATCTTAGGCTGAAACAAAGGAGATGTTTCAGAAATATAGGGAGCCTGGGCCAGCACATTGTACACTTAATGCTAGGTATAGTTACGCTATAGTTAACTGTTTTTAATGTTAATTTCCTATATTTTGGCTTACGTTTTATACAAATTCAATTTAACTCGGCCAAGGAGTGCAACACGACTACTAATAAATATGGTGGTCAGCAATAAGCGAAATAAGATTTTGACAGTGACATTTGATTGCCGTGTCATGTATCTAAGGCTATCGTATCTATATTATCTACCATATGACTGCGAAAAAAAAAAACACGAATTCCGAACATACGGCTCATTAAATAAACACAATCAACTCAAATCAACACTCGATACGAACACAACGGGAAAATAGAACTGTCAAAGTCGCCAATCAAACATCATAAAAAGTGTCATGGCTACCTTAATAAAGGGTTATCTCACTAAAAAACGTTTCAAATATTTAGTTATATATACCTGTATTTTTATTCAAATTAATTTAATAGTATTTTAATGAAAATCTTCATTTTTTTTTCCTTTTTATCTATATAGCGTACATAGTGGTGGCCCAAAATAAAACATCTCCTTTATTTATTTAATCTTCCGCACATGAAATGTAGATACAGAGTCGGACTTAATGCCTTAGGCATTCTCTACCAGTCAATCACAGGTGGTGAAGAGATTAGATGGCAGTTGCTTTAGTTGAAAAAAAAAATGTAAAGAAAAAAAAAAGCTATTAACACTATTTAAAAAAAAAACTTAAATAAGCTTTATAATTATGCACACATAGTATTACCAAAATAATTATACTTATAATATACAATATGTAAAGAAAACCCTGTCCGACCCATAAGGATAATAAAGGTTAGGTAAACACTTGACCAAATATAATATAAAATTTTACATAATCATCATAGTAACAATACTAATGAATTTTGAAATAATCCTTTTCTCCCGGGAATTAATTCCAATTTCCCCGAAATTTGGTAATTTTTAAAAAAGTGACAACACTGGTTTTATTATAAGCGAATAGCGACGCGACCACGTCACAGGTGCCGCGTGCCCTGCCCCCCGCCGCCCGCGGAATGGGGTTGTTTACCGCACATGTATTAAGTTACCTCTTTTTGCGAAATAATATTTATTCTTTTAGGGGGATTTTTTTTAAGTTTTGCCTGTCTTTGTGGGCATTAGTAGAATCAGTTATCGATACCTAACAATGCCCTCACGGATCGGACAGGGTTTTCTTTACATATTGTATACATACAAAACTAAAATTTACTGTTACACCTTTTGTACCTATTTTAAAATATAATTTATTTTGATTTGATTTGATTTCATATTTTTGCAGTCTTGTAGATGCACTATATACATATATCAGTGATGTAGATGCAGTGTAGGTGAGAATAAACACATTCGCTTAAAAATAAATACTTACTACAGTTATTTCCATAACTTTGTATAATTTCAACGCACCTAAATTTTTCACACAATAAACATATCTCACTACCGAAATATGATACGCTAAAAGAAAACCAGTGAAAAACAAAAAAAAAAAAACATTGTCCATTATCAAGCGGTTTTCTGGTTAGTTTCACATTCGTTGGCGTCGCAATTTGTGATTTGTAGGAGTTTGCAAACATTATTTTCAATTTAATTACACATGTAGATAAAATATATTAAAACAATGATATAATTCCGTGGACATTGTGTGGGTTATATGTTTGTGTACTGTGTATTATACCTTAGCCGACTATTAATATTTTAACATGTAACTGTTTTTTGTCCCAAATGAATAGAATAAAATGAATTAAAATAAATTATAAGTTTGTGGTGCAGCAACATTTGGGCTGGTGCTGCGAAATGTCACCTGGCACCTGGCGCTTTGGATTCGGTGGAGAAGCATGCGAAGAGGGTGATTGGCGACCCAGATATAATTCAAAACGGTCTCCAAAGCACAGGCGCACAGGGATAGAGTAGCCAGCCTTTCGGTGTTCTATAGCACTCATTTTCGTGAGTGTGCGAAGGAATTGCATGAAGGCGGGATTGCGGTCAAGCGCTAGTTTATAATTTATAACAAAAGATTTTCTAACAAAAGTTGTGCTGTCTTTTCAGCTAATAAATAGATAACTACAATAGAGTACAAAGTTTCACGGCTCACCTATTTGCGTTGCCGTCACCTTATAACGCAGATTTGTCGACTTCAGCTCAGTTGCTAGTAAAAAGTAAAAAAAATACGTATATTAAAGATATTACTATATTAAAACTACCTAGTTACCTCACACATCACGTCCGGTTAGAAAGCAGCGTTGGGTTCTATTTATCTAGCATTTTTAGCAAAATTTCTTGTATCGTATTTTCACTTTGTGTTTAATGTTCGATGTTTTTATCTGAAAGAAAATACATTTAATTAGCAATGACAAACATTGTAAAATATAATATATGCCTTTTGGCCGATGCTTATTAAATGAATTTTCTTTTTTTCTTCTATATTTCCAAATACAATGTATGCCCTTTAGCCGATGCTAATTAAATGTCTTCTTTAACTAGAAAAGGACCAGACATATGCCATAAAACTCAGCAATATTTTGTATAAGCTTGAGCCCGTGGCTTCGCCAGCGTTGAGTTCATTTATATCGCGCTTTTTAGATTTCCCTCTGGAATATCAAATTTTTCCGGCATAAAAAGTACCCTATTACTTAATCCAGACTTCTTACGGAACTTTACGTCTGCATAATTTCAAAGCAATCGGTTCAGTAGTTACGGTGTGAAAGCGGAACAAACAAACAATGACTGTGTTTGTTTGTTTGTTCCGCTTTCACGCCGTAACTGCTTTCCGATTTAGGTATAATATTAGTAAGGATAAAGGACAAAACCCGCCACACATTATCCCACCCACTGCAACTCCTGAAAGCCAGAATCAACAGTGGAGAACGCCAGAAAAACGCCGAGCAATGAAGCTCGAAGAGTCCCGGAGAAACGATTCAACTGTCTTGGGTCCCGCAACGAACTTAATCAAAAAAGAATAGCGGAGGAGTAAGAAAAAATATATATTTTCCACATCCCTCCATAAAAAGCAGGAGACAGAACAGAACTAGGCCAATCGGCATAAAGGGACATTATTGCAACTGGGAGAAGCCCAGATTGCCAAGCACCACGGAATAAAATTTGATTAAGTTAATGGGTCCTAAGTAGGTATGTGCTGATACAATTGATTTCAATAATAGGTATAGCAAAAGCGCCTGAACGCACGGAAATTGGTTCTAGTTTCTACAAGGTCCGTATAATAAACGACTCCGGAAGGATGAAGGACAAGTCACATTCTTCTTCTTTATATTTATATTTCTGTAATCTATGTGGAATTCTTCGGGCTATGTCGTGCAGTGGGCTGGACACATTGCCCATAGGACCGATGCTCGATGGGGCCGACGGGTTCTCGAGTGGCGACCACACACCGGAAGACGTAGCGTGGGTAGGCACTCGACAAGGTGGACCGACGACCTGGTGAAGGTCGCGGGAAACTGCTGGATGCGGGAGGTGCAGGACCGATCGTCGTGGAGAACCTTGGGGGAGGCCAGCAGTGGACGCCTTTCGGCTGAAATGATGATGATGATGAATCTTTATGGTGTACATAATAAAGAGTATTCTATTCTATTCTATTCTATTCTATTCTATTCTATTCTATTCTATTCTATTCTATTCTATTCTATTCTATTCTATTCTATTCTATTCTATTCTATTCTGTTCTGTTCTATTCTATTCTATTCTATTCTATTCTATTCTATTCTATTCTATTCTATTCTATTCTATTCTATTCTATTCTATTCTATTCTATTCTATTCTATTCTATTCTATTCTATTCTATTCTATTCTATTCTATTCTATTCTATTCTATTCTATTCTATTCTATTCTATTCTATTCTATTCTATTCTGTTCTGTTCTATTCTATTCTTGCAAACATGTCGAGGCTTGTAAACAAACCTTAGACGCGCCTTTACAAGACCACGTCTGTCATATGCGTCGTAAAATATTAATGCTAAAAGCAACGCATGTTCGCCTTTAGACACAGAATATTACATATTCTTACTTTGGATAATCGAAATGTGATGTTAGCACGAAAGTCTTAATTGAAAAACGTTTGCTCTGAAATATTAATGACATAAAAGTGGTTATTATGTTGTTCTGAAGCCGTTGAGAAAAGGGAAAGTCGATGTTGTGTTGGGGACACACGGTTAGAAGAGTGTTCGTATTGTTACAAATGGACGTTATGTCGATGGCATAAGGTTCAATATCGCGTGACATGCAGTGAGTCACTTTTAAGCCCTATTTTTCCAGATCTAGACATTTTCTAGGTATAATAATAAAACGCATTGCTAGGCTTAGGACGGCCTATCGAATGGTACAGGTATCAACAGTTTTGTCAACAAAGTGTCGACATCGAAATTTCTAGAAACCCGTTTCCGGGAATTATCGTAGGTACTTACTTGGCCGGTGACCTCGAAGTTATGCAGTATTATTATTACGCCTAGAGGATTCTGGAATGTTCGATCAGCTGGCCTATATATAGGCGCCGCGACGCCGGCGGACAGTCAGTCTACACTCGACTAGCGATACGAAAACAGCGACAGTTAAGAAGCAATCTTAAAGAAGACCTACTGCGACAATTATAACGAGAACTGTAAGTACTACGTGAAGAAACATCTGTAGCGTTATTGTGTGTTTACAACACGGACTTCGTGGACATAAGAGAAGACTTCGGTACGACATCAGCTACGTTCTACTTGTCATTGCCTACAATCGACTGTACCTTCGTTGCCAATAAACTTCGTAACCCTTAACCGGCGTTTAAGTACCTTTAGCCCGTAACAATTGGTGTCAGAAGCGGCATGCCGGTCACGCCAAGGGAAGACGAAAGAGTACGCACGCGACGACAAGCAGCGATGGATTTAGCGCGTCAAGAGGAAGAATCGCTTGGTGTCCCTGCACCCGTAGAAGATGCGGCCGTCGTAACACCGACGAATGTGAGTGCGCCTAGTACCAGCACTATTCCCGGAAGCAGCGGACCCGATTTATCGGTGTTACTAGCTCACTTGACGGCGCAAATAAAGCTGAGTATAGCAGAATCCCAGGCGCAAATAAAAGGCATAGTAGCAGAATCACAGGCAAAATCCCAGGCAGAAATCCAGGCACAAATAGAAAAAACCCAGGCTCAAATAAAACAATCCCAGGCAGCAACCCAGTCACAAATAAAGGAATCCCAGCAACTGGTATTAGAATTAAACGAAAAATGGCAAAAAACCAACGAAGAGGTCAACGAACTTAGAATAAAAACAGCTCAACAAGATGCCCGTCTGGACCAGCAAGATACGCGCATAGACAAACAAGATGCGCGTATGGACCAGCAAGATACGCGCATAGACAAACAAGATGCTCGTATAGAGAAACTAGACAATACCATACTGGAGTTTGGGAAAGAAATAGAAAGAGTACAGAAAGGAAGTATCAAAGGTGTGATACCTGTACCCAGTGCTCTGCCGACGTTCCATGTACCTCATTTTGACGGAACAACGTCATGGGTGGCCTTCCGCCTTCAATTCGAAAAGGTCGCAAAAGGCAACAACTGGGACTACGATCAAGCGGTAACCGCTATTACGCTTGCTCTGCGTGGTGATGCGGTACAAATTCTCGAAAATATTTCCGGCGATTGCAATACCCTAGCCTGTCTGCTAGAAGCGTTGGAGTCTAGATACGGGGAGAAACACCTCGAACATGTCTACAGGGCTCAACTCCGCGACCGCACACAGAAGAGCAGTGAGGGTTTGCAACAATGGGCAACGGAAATAGAACGTATTGTTCGGAGGGCGTATGCATCAACACCGGGATTAATCGAAGCTACTACGGTGCAAGCTTTTACCGATGGAATCCGGGATGCGGAAGTCAGGGCTGCAGTTCGTCTGGGCCACCATCATACTCTGAAGGCAGCCTTGACACACGCTCTGGAGGTGGAAGCAGTACGTCAAGATGGCCGACAACACCACCGCATTCGTGAGGTAACCCCAATAATAAAAACTCGGCAAGGACCAACCTGCTATGAGTGCGGCGAAAAGGGGCATATTCGGATCAATTGTCCCAGGAAGTCTAAAGCAAGAAGTACTTCTGGGACACAGGTGGAAGCTGAGGATTTAAACTAGGAGCAGCCAGGGCTATGGGGCGAGTACTGGCTGGTCGTCACGAAGCCCCCATTATAACAGTATCACAAGTGGGTGACGGAAACAGTCTTATTATAGAAGGAGAACTGAATGGTAAATCATGCAGTTTCACATTGGATACTGGTGCATCAAGAACTATTGCACGACCGGAGCTATTTCCTCGCACCATTGCATGGAAAAGAGGATCTTCACAATGCCGATTACAAACCGCCACCGGCCAACCAGTACTCGTCCTTGGTGAAACGAACGTGTCCTTGAAAATGGGTGATAAGACATTTACGCACCCCGTTTTAGTAGCGAATATTACAGATGATTGCATAATAGGACTGGACTTTTTGAAGAAACAGCAGTGCGTCCTTAATGTAGCTAAAGGAGTATTGAGTTTCCCAGAACAAGAAGTATTTCTTCAAGGTGGAAAACAGGGGTCAGTGTACTGTGTAAGGAGAACGGTATTACCACCAAGATCAGAAACCTTAGTAGATATTAGATTATCACCAATAGGATGCCGTAAACGTTGCATTATAATAGAAGATTCTGGAGATCACCCAGACTGGATAACAGCAAGGACACTGATGATGATTTCCGATAAACCAAAAGTACGCATTATCAACGTTAGTAACAAAGAAATCATTCTTGATAAGAATTGCATGGTGGGTGTGTGCGATCATGTAGCATCTTTGAGAAAAACAGAGGCACACGAAAAGGAACGTGATAAGAAGTGGCAGGAACATATATCGACACTACTCGAAAATTGTAAGGGCAATTTAAACAAGTTCGAAAGTCACAAAGTTAAGCAACTGTTACATAACTTCCATGACATCTTCTCGAAGACCGCCGGTGACGTGGGAAGGACCGGGCTCGTCAAACACCATATAGATACGGGTGATACACAGCCGATAAGACAGAGACCACGTCGTATCCCCTTTGCAAGAGAACAGGAAGTCACGGAAATGTTAAGAGATATGGAGAAAAACCGGATTATAGAAGCATCCACCAGCCCTTGGTCATCTCCAGTAGTCCTAGTCAAGAAAAAGGATGGCAGCACAAGGTTTTGCGTTGACTACAGGATGTTGAATGATGCCACGAAAAAGGATAGTTATCCTCTGCCACGTATAGATGACACTTTGGACTTGCTAAGTGGCATGAAATGGTTCTCCACAGTTGACCTCAAAAGTGGATACTGGCAGGTGGAAATCTGTCAGCAGGATAAAGAAAAGACCGCTTTCACCACTGGTCCTGGGAACGGTCTCTGGCAATTCAATGTCATGCCTTTTGGACTGTGCAACGCTCCAGCAACATTCGAGCGCCTAATGGAGCGCATTTTGGTGGGGTTGCTTGGTGATGCATGCCTGGTCTATTTGGATGACATCATCATTATGGGACGAAACTTCGCAGAACACCTACGCAATTTAGAGAAAGTGTTCCAGAAACTGCGTGAAAGCGAATTTAAAACTCAGTCCTAGTAAGTGTACACTATTCCAGAAAGAAGTTGGATACTTGGGACACATTATTTCGGCGCAAGGAATTCGAACAGACCCTGAAAAAATAAAAGCCGTGTCGAAGTGGCCTACCCCTCGTAATAAAACTGAGGTACGCTCTTTCTTGGGTCTGTGTGCATATTACCGTCGGTTTGTGAAGAACTTCTCCGAGTTAGCGAAACCGTTGCATCGTTTAACAGAGGAAAAGTGTCAATTTGAATGGAACTCTGACTGCGAACAGGCATTTGCTCTACTGAAAACTCACTTGTGTGAGGCTCCTGTACTAGGTTACCCTAGTAGGGAAGGCCGATTTTTGGTAGACACAGATGCCAGCAATGTGGGTGTTGGAGGAGTTCTCTCTCAAACACAAGGAGATAGGCAGGTCGTTATCGCATATTTCAGCAAATGCCTTTCCAAGCCAGAAAGAAATTATTGTGTTACCCGCCGAGAACTTCTAGCAGTTGTTAAGACCTTACAACACTTCAAGAAATATTTGATTGGGAGGCAGTTTACACTTCGTACCGATCACGCTGCCTTGCAGTGGCTCCTCCAGTTCAAAGACCCAGAAGGACAAGTAGCAAGGTGGATAGAACAGCTGCAAGAATTTGACTTTGTCACTGAACATCGAAAAGGCAAGTCACACAATAATGCTGATGCTTTGTCTAGACGACCTTGCGAAGAATCTTGCCGACATTGTGCCAAACAGGAAAAGAAAGAGAACGTAAGGATTATCCAGGTGAACGCTTTGGATGAAGACTGGGATAATCAATCATTGGAAGACGCACAAAAGGAAGATAGCGACTTGAAGACAGTAATCGAATGGAAGAAACGAAGCCAAAGGCCCACTTGGAGTGAAATATCAGCGCTTAGCCCAACAGTAAAAAGTTACTGGGCTCAATGGGACAGCCTGATAATTGATAATGGAGTTCTCAAGAGGAAATGGGAATCACCCAGTGGTCAGGAGGTCACCTTACAGATAGTTGTCCCCTGTGATAAGGTCGCGTCAGTGCTACGACAGGTGCACGACGGAGTATCCGGAGGACATCTAGGAGTAAAGAAAACCCTGGAGAAGGTGAGAAAAAGATTCTATTGGGTGCATTGCCGCGAAGACGTTGAGGACTGGTGTAGGAAATGCGTAGCTTGCTCCTCAGTAAAGGGACCGCAAACGAGAGCCAGAGGTCGGCTGAAAGTGTATAATGTTGGTGCACCTTGGGAAAGAGTTGCTGTCGATATAGCTGGGCCATTCCCTGTTACTGAAGAAGGGAATAGGTATATCATCGTCATGCAAGACTATTTCAGCAAATGGCCAGAAGCTTTTGCAGTACCCAACCAAGAAGCTCATACAGTCGCCAAAAAGCTAGTTCACGAGGTGTTCTGTCGATTTGGCATCCCTTTGGAGTTACACTCTGACCAGGGTAGAAACTTCGAGTCTTCACTATTTCAAGAGGTTTGCCAACTGCTCGGGATACACAAGACTCGTACAACACCATATCACCCACAGTCAGATGGAATGGTCGAAAGATTCAATCAGACGTTGGAGAATCATTTGGCCAAAGTAGTGGAAGAACATCAAAGGGATTGGGACCAATACATTCCACTCTTCTTAATGTCATACCGCTCTGCAACACATGATAGCACAAACTGCACACCGGCGAAAGTCAACTTCGGCCGAGAAATTAGACTACCCATAGATGCACTAACCGGAACACCTCCCGATACTCCTATTCTAGCCGTCGACTATGTGGCCGACCTGCGGCGTAAATTAGATGGAATACATGAGCTAGTGAGAGAGAATGGTCTGAAAACCAGTGAGAAAATGAAGATCCGATACGACCGCAAAGCTAACGTGCCCGGATTCGAAGAGGGAACTTTGGTATGGTTACATAATCCCATTAGAAGAAAAGGAAAGAGTCCAAAGTTCCAAGCCAAATGGGAGGGTCCGTACACGATAGTAACCAGAATAAACGATGTCACCTACCGGATTAAGAAAGGATCTAGAGGGAAGCTGAAAATCGTACACTTAGACCGCCTAGCTCGCTATTATGGATCAAATCATGCTCGGGACGAGCATGACTAAGAAGGGGCAATGTTACAAATGGACCTTATGTCGATGGCATAAGGTTCAATATCGCGTGACATGCAGTGAGTCACTTTTAAGCCCTATTTTTCCAGATCTAGACATTTTCTAGGTATAATAATAAAACGCATTGCTAGACTTAGGACGGCCTATCGAATGGTACAGGTATCAACAGTTTTGTCAACAAAGTGTCGACATCGAAATTTCTAGAAACCCGTTTCCGGGAATTATCGTAGGTACTTACTTGGCCGGTGACCTCGAAGTTATGCAGTATTATTATTACGCCTAGAGGATTCTGGAATGTTCGATCAGCTGGCCTATATATAGGCGCCGCGACGCCGGCGGACAGTCAGTCTACACTCGACTAGCGATACGAAAACAGCGACAGTTAAGAAGCAATCTTAAAGAAGACCTACTGCGACAATTATAACGAGAACTGTAAGTATTACGTGAAGAAACATCTGTAGCGTTATTGTGTGTTTACAACACGGACTTCGTGGACATAAGAGAAGACTTCGGTACGACATCAGCTACGTTCTACTTGTCATTGCCTACAATCGACTGTACCTTCGTTGCCAATAAACTTCGTAACCCTTAACCGGCGTTTAAGTACCTTTAGCCCGTAACAGTATTCAGAAATTAGTACCTACTTGTTTATTTATTTTAATAACTAGCTTTCCGCCCGCGGCTTCGCCCGCGTGGTATTCGGTTATATCGTGCTTTTTAGATTTCCTTCGGGAATATCATTTTTTTTCAATAAAAGGTAGCTTATGTCCTTTCTCAGGGTCTAAAGATTGTCTATGCCAAATTTCATCAAAATCGGTTGAGAGGTTTAAGCGGCACCGCGTAATAGACAGACAGACAGAGTTATTTTCGTATTTATAATATTAGTATGGCTTATAAACTAGTGCTTGACTGCAATCCGCCTGATGGCAAGCGGTGATGCAATCGTTGATGGTTTACCGCGCGGCTTTAGCGCGCCAGTTTATTAAGCCTATTCACTTGAAAATCTTAGTGAATAGGACGGAAGACGGCAGGTGAGCGATGCAATGTTAAACCCAACAACACGACCAACGCTGCTGCGCCAGAGGGAGATTGATCTGACCCTCCACGACCAAACTCCCGACACAACAACATTTGGACGACCATCAATGCCAATTTTTTCCGGGTTAAAAAGTAACTTATTATTTAATCCGGACTTCTAACTTTACGCATGCAAAATTTCAAAGTAATCGGTTCATTTGTTACGGCGTGAAAACGGAACAAACAAACTCAGTTTCCCATACAAGCAGGGATGTCGGAGACACAACCGTGCAATCCGAATTGGCTGTTGTAACTAAACCAGGGAAAAGACACAGCCTCCGACAGCCCAGACTTGACTGCCTCCGTGGCGTAGCGGTAGCGAACGCGACCGTTGCGCAAGGAGGCGCAGGTTCGATCCGCGCACAGTGCAAATATTTATATGCATGAATATGAATATTTGCACTGGTCTGGTCGTGCCTCGGAAAGCACGTTAAGCCGTTGGTCCCGGTTGCCATACGAAAATCTAGTGGCAGTTGTTACGGGTAGTTGGAGCCCTCAAAAAGTCTAACAATTGGTTTAACTGCAATGCTTAGATACCGCCTTCGGGTTGTGGAGGTCAGACGGCAGTCGCTTCACGTAAAATATCTAAGTTTAGCCAAAATTAGCAGTTAGACTGGTAAAGCGGACCCCAGGCTCCAAAGCTGAAAAAGCTACGGATGCGACTGGGATTAACGCTGAGATGATGATGATGAACTAAACCAGGGAAAAAAATTGTAGGTTAGGATAAACAATATGTAAAGAAAATTCTGTCCGATCGGTGAACGTATTGTTAGGTATCGATAACTGATTCTACTAATGCCCACAAAGCCGGGCTAAAGTTAAAAAAAATCGCCTTAAAAATATTTTTTTTTTGCGGTAGGCAATACTTGCGCGGTCGAAGGGGGTAGGGCACGCGGAACGCGGTCGCATCTCTCATAATAATACCGTCAAAAATGGTCTTGTAATTTTTTTTTAAATTACTAAATTTCGGTAAGGCCGAATTAATTCGCGGAAAAAAAAGATTATTTTATAATTCATTAGTATTGTTACTTTGATGATTATGTAAAATTTCATATTTTATTTGGTCATGTATTTATAATAATAATAATAATAAAGCTTTATTTGAAATTTCTTACAGTAGTGTTACTTATGAGCTAATATTTTAGGTGCTATGATTAGTGTGTGACTTTATTGTAAGAACCCCCTTCGGGTGAAAGCCTCCTCCAAGGTATTCCATCTCTCTTTATCTAGAGCAGTATTCAGCCAACTTTGAAAGAACTATATAAAGCAACAAATAAAGAAATTAAAATATGCTACAATACTCATAGGATAAATACTATACAAAAACATCTTGAAAAATCTAGATCAGCAAAAAGAGGTCATGTATTTACCTAGTCTTTATTATCATTATGGGTCGGACGGGGTTTTCTTTTCATATTATATATAGATAGTATAGCATCACAATAGGGTAGTTGACTAAAAAAAAAATTAGTTCGTCAGTCAGATTTCCAAAAAATACTAGACACGTATTTTTTCTTTTTTCATATAAACAAAACATGAAGACGACACAGTGCGTTGAAAACTCGTGTGACGTCACTGCACGATACACTTTTTAGCGAGCAGTGACGTCACCAGCCATCACTCCTGATCTTTGATGCCTTTTATATTTGTCAATTTTTATTGATTTGATAAAGCAAAATATACGTATCCAATATTTTTCTAGAATCTGAATGGCAGACTAAATAGAATCATTTTTTTTACCCAAGATACATCCTTATTTCTATGATCAACCGTGTGCGATCCGAGAAAGCGAAGTGAGGCAACCACTATATACAAACGCCAGACGGTTGACTAAACGACCAATTCTATCAGTCGGCTGCAACATATGCATGGCCAGTACACATTACATTAATCACTCCCACACGTTTGTACATACACGATAAAAAACCTCGGCCCATGAATTCAGCATATTATTCTAAAAGGATTAAGGATGAAAAAATATGCTGTTTCATCAATACGCAACCCAGCTTAACGCTGTTTCCTGCTGTGTAAATTATTTTACCACGATAGCTTTGTAAGCTGTGAAGGAAAACAGCGTGAGGATACCGGCATGTCCTGGATGAAGCCAAGCGATATCGACCAACCCACACTGAAGGGGCACAACGAAGGCTTCGTTCTTTTATTTGGTTATAAACTAGCCCCTTCTCTTCTCTTCTTCAGCGTATGATACACGCTCCCCCAAGGCTTTCCACGATGACCTTTCCACGATGATGGCTTTCTTGTGCTGCCCGCATCCATCGGCTTCCCGCGACCTTCAACATGTCATCGGTCCACCAAGTTGGGGGCCTCCCTACGCCTGCCAGAACCTTACTGCCCCATCTGCCAACGGTTCTACGAGCAATGTGCCCTGCCCACTGCCACGTAATTTTAACGACTCGCAGAGCTATGTCGGTGATTTTGGTTCTTCTGGGGATCTCCTCATTTCTTCTTTTATAAACTAGTGTTTGACGTTGATGGTAAAGCGCGCAAGTTTATTAATGAGCCTATTCACTCTAGCCTTGAAGACACGTATATTATAGTTAGACGGCACACCGCCGTTGGTAAACTGATCCTGTCCCTCGATGTATGCGGTATGAAAGATGAGGCGAAACGCTTCGTCCGGATCGTAGTAGTGACAATCACATAAGCGACGACGGGTCGTGCGATGATAGAACCGAAATGGGGGAATTACATTTTGATGTCGGAAAGCTTCCTATACAACGTGTAACATAAAGGGTATATACATAACAAATGCATGGCATCTTTACATGATATGAAACGATATTGGAAGGGTTCTTTAATCCTATCTCTTTATGTTAGGAAGTTATGAGGAAAAACACCGCCTGTGATAGGCTACTATCATACTAGTCGCACAGAGATATTGAAGACATTTATAGGATTTTGGCAAGTAACATGACGGATAACGAGTAGTTATTATCGTATGTAGTGTGCTGCCACGTTTGTTATGATTTGATTTTAAGAAACACACGAAACCGAAAATTTGGTACCAATTTTTTGAGTATTTTATTTTGAGTTGAAACCCTTCCCATATCGTTTGATATCATCTAAAGATGCCATGCCCTTGGTATGTATATACCCTTGTTGTTACACGTTGTATAGTCCAAATCGCACTGACTTTGTGTGTAGGGTTATGGAACACTTCCTCTCTCAGATGCGTCTATTACCTAGCAATTGGAAGACACAATCAAGACATTATCATTTTCCTAGCCTTTTTCCCAACTATATTTGGGGTCGGCTTCTAGTTTAAGTGGATATAGTATATTACTGTTTACTGTCCAAACGGCTTGTTGACACTTCCCGTGACCCAAGGGCTGGCTTTTACCTTGGCCAGCGGCTAAGTATTGCCATTCAACGCGGCAATGCTGCCAGTCTCTTGGGTACATTACCAGTCGACAGCGATGACGAAGAATTTTTTGATGCTGTATTGTAATTTAATAATATTTTTAATTAGGATAATAGCTTTATTTAGTAATTTGTATTTATTTAGTTTTATAAGTTTGTATATATTTAGTGGATATAGTTAAATACATATATATAACATGTAACACCTACGTTATCTGATAACTGGACAATACGATATACAAACTTATTTTGTTGCCGATTGGCCTAGTTCTGTTCTGTCTCCTGCTTGTTATGGAGGGAAAAAAACCCGCCACACTGTTCCCAACCCACTGCAACTCTTGAAAGCCAGAATCAACAGTGGAGACCGCCAGAAAAACGCCGAGCAATGAAGCTCGACGAATCCCGGAGAAACGATTCAACTGTCTTGGGTCCCGCAACGAAATTAATCAGAAAAGAATAGCGGAGGAGTAAGAAAAAAGATATTTTTTCCACTTCCCTCCATAACAAGCAGAAGACAGAACAGAACTAGGCCAATCGGCACAAAGGGACATTATTGCAACTGGGAGGAGCCCAAATTGCCAAGCACCACGGAATAAAATTTGATTAAGTTAATGGGTCCTAAGTAGGTATGTGCTGTTACAATTGATTCCAATAATAGGTATGGCAAAATCGCCTGAACACCCGGAAATTAGTTCTAGTTTCTACAAGGTCCGTATAATAAACAACTCCGGATGTAACTTGTACACTATCCAACATAATATTGCGTTCATTCTACCAAAGAATACACTCCCACAAGATGTGATGTGCGGACTGTTCAAATTCACAGTTCGATGTAGAACATTGACACAAAGGCGAAGGAACAAGTTTAAAAGAATACAGTTTACTTTTAAAGTTGCCATGACCTGTGAGAAATTGGGCAACGCAGTGGTCAACCTCCAGCTATGTCTTAGCCAGCCGATCGCCAACAGATGGAAAGAACAGATGGAGGGCCGGCCCTTGATGGAATTATCCCACCTACTTTGTCATTCGGATAAGAGGTCCTCCCAGACGTCAGTCTGACGTTTAAATAATCTAGAAATTCTATTGAGGTCGCGTTGTGTAACAAAGTTAGTTTCCATGGCCTCCCCCCTCGCGGAGTAGTACATTGAAGCACGTCGCTGTACTTCAAGATCGACTGGAAGTAGTAGTTATGAAGGGAAGTGGAGAAAATATCTTTTTACTTTCTCCTCCGCTATTCTTTTCTGATTAATTTTGTTGCGGGACCCAAGATAGTTGTATAGTTTCTCCGAGACGCGTCGAGCTTCATTGCTCGGCGTTTTTCTGGCGGTCTGCACTGTTGATTCTGGCTTTCAGGAGTTGCTGTGGATGGGATAAACTGTGGTGGGTTTAGTTCCATAAAAAAAAAAAAAACAAAGTTATTTTTTGTGTATGCGGAACCCGAAACACGTGGCCAGCATGTTTAAGTAAAGAATCTAAACATAAAATTTAAAAAAAATATCATGAAAAATCACAAAACTATGCATGTTATGTTACCTGGTTATCCACACAAAAATTTGTTATGGTTAACGCACAATAATTTACTTAAAACATGTTAATTTTACTTACGTAAACGTACTTTACGTATTGTACCTCTGCCTAGAGGGGTGGGGGAGGCTGGCCTGTTATGCGCACGCGCTTAGTACCACTATGATCTACCGTGAACTGTGTTGTGCGCTCGGTAACCACACTGCAACAATTTCTAAATGTACCTATTTAGGAAAAAAATTAACATGGTATAAAAATGATTGGAATCTATTCAGTTGCTTTTAGGGTTCCGTACCTCAAAAGGAAAAAACGGAACCCTTATAGGATCACTTTGTTGTCCGTCTGTCTGTCTGTATAGAAGACCGAAAGGCTGGCTACTCTACGCCTGTGCTCCAGGCTTTGGAGACCGCTACGTTTGTATGGCGGAACCCTCGGTGTGCGAGTCCGACTCGCACTTGGCCGGCTTTTTTTCTGAACTATATTCAAGTTTCGTATAAAGAAAAAATAACGTTGTATATATGACTTTTGGACTTCTGAAGATCCGTAACGACGGCTTTACGTGTTTTGATGCACTGAAGGGTATTGTTATGTACAGATAGTCATCCATCTACAAGCTTTGTGGAGGCATGAGGAACAGGTAGTAAAGTTCAGTCATCCTCCATAGTAAAGGGACGATTCTCCGACCAGATGGGTAAGTCATGTCTGGCGGACACTAGCCCAATGCTTGAAATTGGGAAGTTGTATGTATGCTAGTTGCATGGTAAACTCTGATTGCGAGATGTAGAATTAGGGTGACGTCATTGTTCGCATGCGGCGGTTGTAGCTACCGCTAAAGCTTTTTCAGTTCGATTGACCCTTATGCCTGTTATGACTTAGGCAGGAGCTGAGAAATTAAATTTTAATCGTCCAAAATCATTAATATTTTAGGTTTCGATACCAAAAGGGCGATGTGCCCGGCCACACTGGTTCAGCCACTTAAGTGTTGCAATTCTTCGGGCTATGTCGGTTACTATGGTTCTTTTGGGGATCTGCTAATTTCTGAGTTGATCACGCAGTGAAACCCTAAGCATAACCATCTTCATTGTCCTTTGAGTGAAATGCACACACACAGGCACATTGCCCGTAGGACCGATGCCCGATGGGGCCGAAGCACCGGAAGACGCAGCGTGGGTGGGTCCCCGACAAGGTAGACCGATGACCTGGTGAAGGTCGCGGGAAACCGCTGGATAGCAGTCATCGTGGAGATCCTTGGGCCTATGTCCGGCAGTGGACGTCTTTCGGCTGAAATGATGATGAAGATGACCCAAAGTATCTAATAAGCCATAACAGCTAAACTGTTCGGGCTACTAGCTGGTAGCAAGCTATTGTTACTACTTACATAGTTCCTCCACAAGCTCTTCCTAATCGGATTATGCAAGAACTAACAACCATAATGACACTGTACAATTTGTTCCTTAATGACGTCATGCTCCACCAAATACCAAGGTCACAAATAATGGATCTGCTCAAATCCTATTCCCGATATAAGCCAATAGTTGAAAAGGTCAGGCGTATACAATTGCATGTGACGGCTCTGCAGGCTTTATGCTAATGAAATTTATGACTAGACTTTAAATAAGTGGGATTTATGTAAGCTTATTTTACGATTCGTATAAAGATTTTGTGTTATAGAGGTGTTAAGGTGGAAAAGGGAGGTTTAGAAAAGGGATGATCCTCCGACCAGAAGGGGTGTTGTCTCTGGAGGGCACTTGCCAATGGTTGATGTAGGTTGCGTGATAATTCCGTGCGTAGTTTCTGGTCTGCCATTGGACGCGTCCCCAGGTAGCGGATAGGGGAACTGCCCCCAGATGTGGGGGTTACCGGTTTTACCGGCGCCCACCAAAGCCAGACGCGGGGACCGCTTCTGCGGTCATGCGTGCGACGGTTCGGCCACCACTCCAGGTGAGCTGACACGACCCGAACTCCGGGTCGCCGTCGGACAACCCGCGCTCCACACTAAGAGGAGCTGGGGGCTCCGCTTGCATGTGCGCAAGCGAGTGGGGCTAAGAGGAAGGACACCTCGCTAAAAAACCCTTGACTGTTGCGTCTTCTTGCACAAGAAGACGCACCTAGCCGGGCGGGGCCCGCCTTTAAGGCGGTCATCGCCGGCGGGGCATTGGTAGCGCAGGCTCTGCCACATTCCCATGACCCCGCCGCTAAGGCACTAAGGCGACATCGGTGTGCCGCTGTCGTTTTTAGTGGGTATACCGGGAGACTATCTCCCGGGGAGTCCCACATACCCATCGGGGATGCGTAATTGTCATTTTCTCCAGCGAAATAAAAAAGGTTGCACGGTAAACTCTGCTTGCGAGATGCAGAATCTGTGTCAAGTCATTATGACGCGTTGTTTTTAAGTACGGACTACATAGTATAAAACAAAGTCACTTTCTCATTCCCTATGTCAATTTGATGCGGTTTTTTTTAAATAGATGAGTGATTTAAAGGGGAAGGTTTATATGTAATAACATGCATTAAATAGTGGAGAAATACTATTATTTTTGAGGTTTCAAATGTGATGTCGTAAATATTTTTTTTTCGCGTTTACAGTCAAACGCGAGCTGAACCCTATGGAATTTATCAAAATAATATACTGAATATTATACACATTGAAAAGGTCTACAGAAAAGTCCGCGATGGTATATGTCTATCTCTTACGGATGTCCCACATTTTTTTTTTTTGTGTTATTTTCTACGACTAATATTGCCTAATTTTCGAAGCGATTTTAACCAATACAGCATTAATCCTTATCCAATTTAATACCTTAAATACATTGTTGATTTCATATAGATCTACGTATATCGCCCTTTACAGCATATGATTCAAATTAATATTTTCGAAGTTATTATAGGTTTAAAAATTGCGGGGCGTCGCGTTTGCGGCGGTACCGACCGGCGAGGGCGGCGGGTCGCTATGTTTTTTTATATAACGTTCACAGTTTTTCTGTACTGTATTTAGTATCAGCTTTGGACTAATGCGAAGCCGGGGTGGGTCGCTAGTAACGGGTATATCGATCTTCAGATTGTTTAATTCTCTTTTTAATTGTAATGTTTTATTTTAATGATTTCATATGTTTTAAGTAAATAAACTGAGTTATGGGTGATTTTTCAAACGACGCATAATTTTTGTTCGTGGTATGTATTAGGTAAATTGACGTCTAAAAGTTTTTGTATGAAAGAACTGTTACAACTCCAAAATTATACCTCGAATAATAGAACTAGACAAGCCGAATCAGGCTAATAATGAGGGTTTCGTGACGGTACAAAGGAGGAAGCGCTGAACGCGAACAAATATGTAATTACTGCTGCGGCAAAGCTCCTAAACTTGCGTGCCACAAAACCGAACACATTGCACACATATTTCCCGCCTATACTGCACCACTTGGGCGGAGTACATCGTGGAGTACGTACGCCAGAAGACGAATTACTCGCCGTGGGTCAACTTCAAGGGTTCGTGGTTGTGTATCGTATTGTTATCTTCTTATTATCATGGAAGAAGACTTCTGACCACAGGACGTAGTGTTCCGTCGCTTCGGAGGACAAATAGCACAAAAACGGCACAAGAATATGTTACTAGTAGTGAAGTAGTGAAGATAAAAAGCAGTGTTCCACCGATGACGGGAGCAGGGTCCAAGCTACCGGTGGTTAGAGCTTCAGAGACAGGAACCTCCTCACGATGCGTGCCGTATCGAGAAGTACTTACTGCCTTTGGAATCAGGCCCTTGTTCCACCGTCTAACGAGAGCCTCAATAGATGTTGGTCGAGGCTCTTGTTTTATCAAACCATTGGCCGATACGACAATCGGTACAATGACAGCCGAGTTCACATCCCACATGTCAACAATCTCGTGTGCCAAGTCGAGCTATTTAATTTGTTTCTCTTTATAATAAAAATATGTATGTTTAGGTTAAGGTATTATTTATGTATAGGCCTGCATCGCCTGAAATAAATAAAATGAAGTAAATTATCTGCTCTTATATCCCACTGCTGTTTTGAACTAACTTAGTTATCCATAGTTACTAATACTTTACTTACTAATTATATAAATGCGAAAGTAACTCTGTCTGTCTGTCTATTACGCTTTCCCGCTTAAACCTCTCAACCGATTTTGATAAAACTTGGCAGTTATTGAAAAAAAAATTATATTCCCGAGGGAAATCTAAAAAGCGCGATATAACCGATTTCCACGCGGGCGACGCCGCGGGCGGAAAGCTAGTAGAACAATAAAATGAGTGCAGTGTGCACTTCTGCCTTTCTAAAAAAAAGTGGCCCGCTAGTATTGGCAAAATCAGCGCCAAACAAAATAATTTTAACTAATATCAAAACACATTTTCTATAACGTCTTTGTTCAAAGAGCAACACAAACAATCAAAGACATAATTAGTTTGCCTCGAAGCACACTCTTGGGTACCAAAATATATTGCAATTAAAATGCTAAACAGTTCCCAGTAAATTGAATTATTTGGGTCCGTCGTTGAATTTCTTGGTTAAAGGTTGTTGATGAGAAGGAATCTTGTTTTTCAATGAAGAGAATGATTGAACTTCTTTGAACATTTTACCTATATTAAACCCATACATGACATATTCAGATGCCGGAGGCTTAAACCGGCCCTCCGCTACTACAGGTTTCAAGTCTAGCAGTGGACACTTCAAGGTTATATGCCGATAGACAGAAAAGACATTAACTAGTCAACGGTGGAAGAGGTCAAGATAGCCTATGATGTAACTGCTGAGACACAGGCCACTCTTCTGTGGGAAGAGGTACTGTGTGAGGTTCTGTGTGGGTGTGGGAGGGCTGTAGAGGTACTGTGTCTGTGTGTGTGTGTGTGGTGTACTGTCTGTGGAGGTGATACTGTCATCAATTCGTTTGCCAAACATGACTCCATATCTAACATGCAGGTCACGTAATCGAAGTTCATTTTTAGGGTTCCGTACCTGAAAAGGAAAAAACGGAACCCTTATAGGATCACTTTGTTGTCCGTCTGTCTGTCTGTCTGTCAAGACCCTTTATCTCAAGAACGCGTGGACGTATCAAGTTGAAATTCACATGAAATACTCGGGTCTATTGTCCCTTTAAGCTGTGAAAATATCAAACTTCTAAGCAAGCCAATCAAAAGATACAGCCGATTATGTCGATATTTTCAACAAATTTTCGACACTCGCAAAGGAATCAAAACCTACAGGATACTTCCCGTAAACTCAGAATCTTGAAATTTGGCATGAAAGATTGTCATATAATGCAAATATAGGAAAAATTGCGAAAATCACATTTTTTTAGTTATATAATATAATAAACATATTTTAATAAAATGGAATTTACTACCTTATTTCTCACGAACGAATAAAGTTATCAAATTGGTATTTATACCAAATATCTAGGTCTATTGTCCTTTTAAGCTGTGAAAATATCAAACTTCTAAGCCAAGCCAATCAAAAGATACAGCCTATATGTCGATATTTTCAACAAATTTTCGACACTCGCAAAGGAATCAAAACCTACATGATACTTCTGGTAAACTCAGAATCTTGAAATTTGGCATGAAGGATTGTCATATAATGCAAATATAGGAAAAATTGCGAAAATTACATTTTTTTAGTTATATAATATTATTACAAACATATAAAACATAACACAAAAACATATTTAACATATTTTAATAAAACGAAACTTACTACCTTATTTCTCACGAACTAATAAAGGTATCAAATTGAAATTTATACCAAATACCTAGGTCTATTGTCCCTTTAAGCAGTGAAAAAATCAAACTTCTACGTTAAAGCGATCAAAAGATACAGCAGTTTATACCGACACCTTAGACGAATTTCCGTCACACGCTAGGGAATCAAAACCTACAAGCAAAGACATTAAAATTATATTTACAATAGATAGGACATCACGAACAAAATCGTAAACCAATACTTTTATCGACTTGGTTAAAAGGTGCTCAGTCTAGTCTGCGCGTCAGGACGTAATTTGTGTCCACCAAGAATAAACATTTTCTAAGGAAATATGCCATGTTGCGCTTTGTGTTACTGTACATCTCGTTATAGTAAAACGACTGGACCTAACTTCGGAATGTTTTTCTATGAATTATTTATATTTCGTCTGCAATTAAAATTTAAAAAAAAATCTTAAATAGTTCTAGAAAATGTTCCATTATTGTAATAAGCGCCCTCTATTGTTGAGTAGTTTTACTATTTTCTTGTAGAGATGTAGTAATGTTGTTTATCGATTTAGTTATCGATAATACTTATTAAGATGAATACATTTTGTTGTATTTTATTGACATTTAAAATATAGCTAAATAAACTTAAAATATTACTATATTTCAAGTTTATTTATTATTAACTCTATTTAAACATAATCATATCATATTAATAAACAAAATTGAATGAACAATTACTATTCATTTATCTAGGTTTTTGTTATTTTTGGTTTCCGAATAAAAGTAATGTTGTAGGAAAAAAGTTGATACGATTTGTCCAGATAGACCGTAGAGAAGAAAATTGGCTTCCGTCTCATTCGTCGAAATTATGCTCAATGCATTTTAAAAGAGAAGTTATCTACTTTGGAAAGACTTGTCGATCAAATTTAAGAAAAAAAGAATCGGTACCTTGTATTAGAAATGAAATAGTAAGTTATTAATTTCAGTACTTTTCTACTTAACCGTAAAAATTGGAATAAAATTTACGGTTAAGTGGATAAGTTCATAGATTACATAACTTATTTATAATGAAATATATTCATAAAATATGTAGGTACGTATATGTAGTACATTGATTGCGAGCTACTTTGTGATTTTGAGGATTCCGTACCTAAAAGGTAAAACGAACCCTATTCATGAGACTTCTCTGTTCGTCTGTCCGCCTGTCACCAGGCTGTATCTCATAAACCGTAATAGCGAGACAGTTGTAATTTCCAGAGATTGTGTTAGTATTTCTGTTGCCGCTATAACAACAAGTACTAAGAATAAAAATAATAAAATATTTAAGGGGGCTCCCTTACAAAAAACGTGATTTTTTGCCGTTTCTTGCTCCATATTAATAACGGAAACAGATAGACGCTTAAAATGTTCACAGAATATTTAGTTATATATTCAAATTACAAATAAATAATTAAAATAAAATAAATACTGAAGGCGGGCTCCCATACAATAACCGTGATTTTTTTGCCGTTTTTAAAGATAATGGCGTACGTATCTGGTAAAGGTCTTGCTCCAGCAGACTACCATTTTGTCGTGATTTGGACAATTATCTACGTGACAAGAAGTTTTCTTCCCAGGAGGCAGTTCTGCTTTCACACAGTTTGTGCAGTCTAGATCCTCAGAGTTCTATCACAAAGGCATAAACGACCTTCCTATATATTGATTATAAATGAATTATTTAAAAATTAAAAAATAAGCAATTATTTAGATTTTCAGTACTAATCGGCAATTTTAAACTTTAACGCCTATTATATTAAAAGAATTATATAAATAAGAAACTTGTAAACTTAAAATTACCCATAATTATTCTGCTTCCTAATTTTTTGTTTCAAGCTATCATAATGCGACAAAACATCGTCGTAGTAACTTCTTTGAATATTATCAATAACTTTATATCGAAATGATACAAACCCTACCACAGTTTTTTGCATTGCCATTTAAAAATATTTGCAAACAAACGTGTAAAAAGAATAATTTTGCTAAAAACGAAATGCAAACGAAAATTCCAAAACAAAATGCGCTTTATGGCCTAAAAGGTCTGTTACACTCAAAAATCGCAATAAACTGAGCGTTAAAATAATTCGTAAGCATAAAACATCTAAAATGCCAATAGACGGTGTCACGGTAAATGAATAGTAGCGAATAAAATTCTAAAACAGTTTTTGTTTGTACAAGACAAGTTTCACTTAATTTGTTTACTTTTCAATATTTATTTACCCGATTTGAACTATACTAGGGTATTAAATCGGATGTGGCAACATAGACCACACTGGCCACCTACCGGGCAATAGCTGAATATATTTTATATAAACTTATTTCATTTTTACTATTTGATGTCTCCAATTGTCGATCTAATTTTGCTATATTGTACTAGATGGCGGAACTGAGCCATGGGATCACAGTTTTTCTATGCCATTTTGACACATGCCCTCTCTATATATCTTAAATGAACTCAAAATCTTGAAATTCGGCACGAAGCAACGTTATATTATAGTACAGACAGATAAAGGAAAAATTGTGAAAATGATAAATTTCAAGTTACATAAAATATTAAAATATTATTTTTGCTTACATGACATGAAATATTTTTTTAATAATTATAAACTTACTACCTACCCTTTTTCACATGAACGCGTAGAGATATTAAAGTTGAAATTCATATCAAACACTTCTTAAATCTAATTGCCTCTAAACTGTGAAAAATTCTAAATCAATGCTAGTATTATAAATGCGAAAATAACTCTGTCTGTCTGTTACGCTTTCCCGCCTAAACCTCCCAACCGATTTTGATGAAGTTTGGCACAGACAATCTTTAGACCCTGAGAAAGAACATATGCTACCTTTTATCCCGGAAAAATTTGATGTTCCCGAGGGGAATTTAAACAGCGCGATATAACCGAACTCCACGTGGGCGAAGCCGCTGGCGGAAAGCTAGTACGTCATAAATTGTAAACCGCTACGTTTGTACGGCGGAACCCTCGGTGTGCGAGTCCGACTCGCATTTGGCCGGTTTTTTTTTAATAAGTGCATATAATCTAGTGCTTGACCGCAATCCCGCCTGATGATAAGCAGTGAAGCAATCGGTGATGGTAAAGCGCACTAGTTTATTAAGCCTATTCACTTAAAAAACTAAGTAATAGGAAGAATGACGGCAGTTGAGTGAGGTGATGCAGTGTTAAACTCAAGACCAACACGACCAAATGAAGCTGCGCTAGAGGAAGATTGATCTGGAGACTGTCCACGACCAAACAACCGACACAACAACATTTGGCGCATCGTACCCGGCACACATCGCAACACGACTGCTCAGATCCGTCATCCGTACGGCTTCACCAGAATATTTAATTGCCAGAAAATACATTGTTCGACAAGGGAAGATCTGAAAGCCTAAAAGTTACTGTTTGTATTCTGCTTGCAAACAAGCCTATTGGCTGAAAGCAATCCCTACGCCACAATTTTTAACCTAACTATTTTACGTTCCTATGAACTTCCATGGTATAAGCTACTCACTTAAGCGGATCCCGCACTATAACGCTCCATACGATGAGCATTCCAGTTCGTGTTTTTTTTTTCTTCTTTATTTATTTAGTTACTTATGTATATAAATACATGAAAGTCCCATTGTACCTTATAATATTATCTTAAGCTAATACACTTAGTGAAACAAACATAATCCTTATATCTCTTTGACAAAACGAAGACTTACGAAACTTTACAACTTCTTTGCCGCATCAGATAAAGGTGCAGATAAAATTTCATTAAATAAACCTATATTGTTTTTAATTAAACCTAATTCATTAATCAATACATCCATCTCATTCTGAAACCGGACACATTCCGTTAAGAGATGAACAACGTCTTCTACCATAACACATTCCAGTTAGGGGAGGCACGCTTTTCATTAAAAAGGCAAAGTTGTTAAGCTACTTATAGTTCGTGATACAAATTCAATAAAAACGTGCCTTTGCGCAGGGAATTTGGCTCCATTTCCCGCAAGCAGCCGCGTGGTGCGTTGTAGCGTATGATCCGCGTTAGTGCGTGAAAATACAAAAGGAATTTTTTTAGAACGTTTTGTTGTAAATATCAATTAATCCTTCGAGAGGTGGGTGTCACAATAAGACTCTCCCCTGTCTACCTTCGAAGAATTTTGGAATATTTTGGCCATAGTGCGAGAAAAGATGGAGACAACCTCGAACATATGATGGTTAATGGGAAGGTGGATGGACGACGTTCTAGAGCTCTCCTATGTCTGCTTTCCAAGAATTTTAGAATACCTTAACCGTATTGCCAGAAAAGATGGAAACAACCTCGAACATCTGACGGTTACTGGGAAGAACGACGCTCTAGAGATCGCAGTACAGGAAGGTGGACTGACCAAAATCGTTCATCTCTGGACACTGGCCTGCATGATGCTATACTCGCGACCAGGGAGCGTAACAAATGGCGAACTATTATGAAGAAGAGGATAATTCCACTTCAGCTTGCTAATCTCTCAGCGTCGATGACGTTGGTCCTCTGTCAGATCACCTCATTTCTGATGCGGTCCTTCAGAGAGCTGTGCATATACATATGCTATGCATACGCTCCGAGTTAAATACTGTTATTCAAAAGCCTACTCCAACTTAGTTGAGATTAAACTAGGCAGACGATGGAGGCAATGAACAATAGAGCGCTTAATATTAAAATAAGTACGGAAGACAGCAGGTCAACCTACCCCAAGTCAAACATTTCCAATCAACCTTAAACCTTATATTCTTTACTAGCTTTCCGCCCACGGCTGCGGATTTCCCTCTAGAATGTCAAATTTTCCCGGGATCCATACTAATATGATAAATCGGAAAGTGATATTGTTTGTTTGTTCCGCTTTCACGCCGTAACTATTAAACCTATTGCTTTAAAATTTTTCAAAACGTAAAGTTAAAAGTCCGGATTAAATAAATAGGGTACTTTTTATCGCGGAAAAAAATTATATTCCCGATGTATATATAACCGATCTCCACGCGAGCGAAGCCGGGGGCGGAAAGCTAGTAGTAAATAAAATAAAGTACTCTATTATTTAATCGGGAATTCTAACTCTACGTCTGCAAAATTTCAAAGCAATCAGTTCAATAGGTAGTTTCCGATTTATAATATTAGTAAGGATTTAAGGATAAGTATAATTAAGTTATATGTTAGGCCAAATACTTTTATTAAAGCCACTTACAATATTATTCAATAAAGTACTTCAAGGAGAATGTGTGCCGCAGCAATGGGCAGAGTCGCAAATTATTTTGCTTTATAAAAAGGGAGACCCTAAAGACATAGGAAACTACCGCCCGATAAGTCTCATGTCTTGTCTGTATAAACTCTTTGCGTCCTGTTTACTAGACAGAATATCTTCACAGATAGACTTATGCCAACCTATAGAACAAGCGGGATTCCGAAGCGGATTTAGTACTACTGATCACATTCACACCGTTGATCAAATAATTGAAAAGTATGTCGAATACAAAAAACCGCTATACATAGCTTTTATTGATTATAAGAAAGCCTTCGATTCTATTCATCATAATAGCATCTGGGAAGCATTAAGCAAACAGGACATTGAAGCGAAATACATTAACATTATTAAAAATATTTATCTTAATTGCACAAGTAGAGTCAGGCTAGACAGGATGGGTACCAAAATCAGTATTAACCGAGGAGTCAGACAGGGCGATCCTATCTCGCCGAAATTATTTATAGCGGTCCTACAAAATGTAACGGAAGACTTACCATGGTCGGCACAAGGAATTAATGTAAATGGGAAACATTTGAGTCATCTCCGTTTTGCGGATGACATCGTTGTTTTCTCTGAAAGCCCGTATAAGCTCAACACGATGATCAACCAGCTTCAATCTGCTAGCGCCCGCGCGGGACTAGAGATGAACTTAGAAAAAACCAAAGTAATGACTAACAGGGACTTGACGCCGATATTGGTTAATGGGGTGCCAATAGAGTACGTAGAAAGTTACGTTTATCTTGGTAAGCAAATTTCATTTAGTAAAAACCGGAATATAGAGGAAATCAGCAGAAGAGCAGCTATCTCATGGAGGAAATACTGGGCTCAAAAAGAGGTTTTGAAATCGAAATTATCAATTAAATTAAAAAGGTTGATACTGGATAGTACAATATTACCCTGTCTCACCTACGGCTGCCAAACGTGGACCTACGATCAGAAAGCAAGTCACAAAGTCCAGACCACCCAGAGAGCAATGGAAAGGAGCTGCCTGAACTTAAAGCTAAAAGATAGAGTAAGAAGTACAAAAATTCGGAAGATTACCATGGTAAAGGATGCTCTACGTTTTGCTAAAAGTTTAAAATGGAGGTGGGCTGGCCATGTCGCCAGATACAAGGACAATCGTTGGACAATTAATATCACAGACTGGAAAGGACCATATGGTAGGAAAGCTAGAGGTCGTCCGAACGCTCGGTGGCAGGATGAGATTGTGGCCACCGCAGGTAGAGACTGGATATCCACCGCCAGAGACAAAATTAAATGGAATTCTTTGGAGGAGGCTTTTACCCTAAAGGGGGTCCACACCACTTGATTTATAACAATGAAAATAACAATATCTTGCACCAATTAATGTATATATTTTTATTTAATTTTTTATTTTTTCTTTATTTTATATTTTTGAATTTAATTAACTGATGTATAATTTAATTAATGGAATTACATATTAATATCACTTGATTAATTGTGGAATGTAATAAAGCTGTATTATTATTATAATTAAGTTATATTGCTTTGTTTTAAATGACACACAGCGCCATCTATCACCGAACTGGTATGAAGCTAATAATATTTTTGTTTTTCCTCGGGAATATAATTTTTTTCCGGGATTAAAAGCACCCTATTATTTAATCCGGACTTCTAACTTTACATCTGCAAAATTTCAAAGCAATCGGTTTAGTAGGTACGGTGTGAAAGCGGAACAAACAAACAAACAAACTCACTTTCCGATTTATAATATAAGTAAAGATTGTACACCAATCAAACATCGAAAGAAATACATTCAACATAATAAAACATACAATGGGCGACCTCTTCCAGTCAACCAAAGAATGGACAGATTCTCCGGAACCACAAATGGGACTGTCGTTGGTGCAAATATTATTAATGCAATATACTTAAATAGTATTGAGTACACAAGCGGACCCACCCCTATTATAAAATAGGAATAAATACTGAATAGTAATGAAAAACAGGCGGATGCTACTACCAGATTTATTATCGGTATTTCCACAGGTTTTAAAGTATACAATCTCTAGATTCGGTCAAGTAAAGACACGGTGTAGTCTTAAAATCTAAAACACGATTACATTTTACGAGACTAAACTAACACACCCGCACTCTACGGCGTCCCGGGGCAGAAAAGGGCCGTTACCACAGTATGTGGGCGGAAGAAACCGATATTTTCTAACTTCCGGGTCTCAGAGTTTCTAGAACATTCGAAACGTATTTATCTTACTTATATTTCATTGACAAATAATCGTGATTCATTCATAAACCCAGCACATCTGGCGGCCAATAGCGGTACTACAGTTCTCAAGATCAATATGGCGACCGCCTTCATTCATAATACAGCGCCTCTAGTGTCGAAAAGCGGTACTACTAATATTATGCGTAACTGGTTCATTGTTGCTGTCGCCGCCTTTCGACAACAGAGGTCGCTAGCTGCCTATGTCGGCCACAATATATATATATATCACTCACAAATAGATACACAAATACATACCTACATATACATTAATAAATGCATAGATACTGAACATAACCGGTAAGTAAATAAATTAGCCATAAAGTGTTTGTTGAATACGATCATAACGACAAGTAGTGTTCCTTCACAAGTCTCTTGAATTCCTGCAACGGCTGTGCGCATTTTATTTCAATTGGCAATGCATTACACAAACGAGGTGCCTGAACAGTGAAAGATTTATCAAGGAACGTTATGGAATGCATAGGCATTTTGAGCTTTAAGTAAAGTTAAAAATCTAATAAAGAAATCTGACAGATTGTAGTAGATTGATGTACTGTCGTCTGTACAAAACGCATCCAGAACAGAAATCCCTAGTAATATCGTCGGCGCAAACTACACACATCAAAAGTGTCTAGGGATCAAGCATTTTTATGCGGATTTCTTGAGATTGAGATGTGGCTTTGTAATAAATTTATGATTTTATAAATTTATATGGATCCTTTTTGGTGCATTTCATAATTTGAATCAGGAACTGTGAATCAAATTCGAGTAAAAGATGAAAATCAGCTGTCAATATTTTCCCTATAAAAACATACAACGCATTGAAGACATTATTAGTGCTACTGTTTCCCTACTACTGATTAAAACCAACGTTATTATGGAGCGGCGACGTCATTTAAGCAGGGAAGAAATGCTCAGAGCCGTGGGAATGATAGAAGCTGGTTCCCGGCAACGTACTGTGGCTTTAGCTCTGAATACAAGTCAGAGTGTTATCAGTCGACTTTGGACACGTTACCGAAGCACTGGTACCGTGGCTGAGCGCCATGGAGGACGGTATCGCTGCACCACACGGAGACAAGACCGATACATTCAAATCTTAACTCGAAGAGCTCCAACAATAACCGCCATGATGTTAGCCGTGAGGCTTCATCACTCTTCAGGGAACTTAATTAGCGACCAAACAGTCAGAAACCGCTTGCTTGAAGTGAACCTTCATTCCCGAAGACCGCTACAGGTACCACCTATAGCAATGCACAATCGTAGGATTCGATATCAATGGGCTCTTGAACACAGAAATTGGGCAGAAGAACAATGGCGTTTCGTGTGCTTTTCTGATGAGTCTCGTTTTGGTATGAGACCGGATACAAGACGTATACGACACTGGAGAACCCCTGGACGCCAACAGCGATTAAAATCCTGCCAGGAAGTCCATCCTTATAGTGGTGGAACCATCATGGTATTGGCGGGTATTTGGATCGGCGGAAGAACTGAGTTGATTTGGATCAGAGGCAACCTCAACGCTCAAATTTATGCTGAAACGATTGTATCAGACGTCATCGTTCCTCTACAAGTGCAAATCGGTCCCTTATTTCAGTTAATGCATGATAATGCACGACCGCACACCGCAAGAGTTGTAAGACAGACTCTCGCCGCAGCTAACATCAATGCCCTGCCCTGGCCTGCTCAGTCGCCAGACTTGAACCCGATTGAGCATGCATGGGATATGCTACAGAGAAGAGCTCTGCCGAATATGGAGGGTATCCAGTCGCAAGAAGACCTTTTTTTGTTGTTGCAACGAACATGGGCGGCCATTCCACAGCGTGATTTGGATGAACTCATTTTGAGTATGCCAAACCGATGTTCTTGTGTTGTTAGTGTTCGCGGTAGAAACACGGATTATTAATTGTTTAAGTTACCCAATAAAATTTTAGAGAAAACTGTTATTTCAGTCTTTTTTCGAACTTTTGTGTTAGTGGTTCAAATGTCAAATATCCCTTTATTAGGAAAATGGCAAATTTCTTTATTAATGCAAAGGTGACTTGGTTTATCGTTACTGTGACAAACGAAAACACTTTATTTGATGAATCCTTAAAGAAAATTTTAATTAATATCAATCAGGAGAAAAGTTATTGCAAAAATATATGTTGATCCCTAGACACTTTTGATGTGTGTATTTTGCGAAACTGTTCCAACAACTCCTATCATTGTCTCAGAATCAAACTTTACCAATAACTGTAGGGAATTATCTTATAACGGTATCAATGGAACGAGAATGGAATATCTATAGGGACGTGAAAACATCATATATTATACGAGTTCTTTGAAAATATCTTGGGTGTTGTTATACGCCTCGTCTGTTGTAGCGCGTACATCGAGGGATTGGAACAATTTGCCAGCAGTGTTGTTTCCGTTCGAGTACACTACACTTTTTTTTTTTTTCTCTACATATTATATGCCAGCGCTTGACCGCAATCCTGCCTGATGGTAAGCAGTGACGCAATCGTTGATGGTAAAGCGCACTAGTTTATTAAGAGCCTATTCACTCTAGCCTTGAAGACACTCAAATTGTAGTCCGACGGAAACACCGCCGCTGGCAAATTGTTCCAGTCCCTCGATGTACGCGCTACAACAGACGAGGCGTATAACAACACCCAAGAAGTGTCTTCAAGTGAAGAAGTGTCTTTAAGTGTCTTCAAGGCTAGAGTGAATAAACTCTTATCAAATAGGGCGCTTATCTTATTAATAGGGTAGGCTTTCATCAACGATTGCATCACTGAAAGTTACGTGGCGTCATCGGCAGTCTGTCTGTGTCGACACTTTATGGTGTACAGTTTTTGTGACGTACCTGAATTGCCCAGAAAATTAGATTTAATTAGAATATTAACTATTATAGAGGTTCTTCGTTACCGCCACGTGCGCGATGCACAACACACGCCAAACGTTCAGCTACGCCCGCTGAACTTTCGGTCGCGCAACGCATCGCGTGATGTGTCGCTTGCTATGCAAAATACATTGAATGCGTTTTAGCTGAAAAAAACACCTGAAGGAAGGGTAGGCCCTACGCCGAACGCGGCGTATTTGCGGCTGATGTGTCATAGAGTGCTTGAAATTCACTGCGAGCGTATTTAGCCGAACTTTCGGCGCCGTACGTTCTGCAGATGTGTAGCGACACTTAGGGTTTAAAATACACAGACCTAGTGTGTCAAGAAAACGGACGAATCGACGGTGACGTCAGACAAACCTGGAATCCCTGTTTTTTTTTTTAATATGGCATCTCTTAGTTGACCTTGAGAGGTCGGTACTACTTAAACGGAATATCCTGTGGCTGCCTTAAGTGAATTTAAAGCCTCCAGCCAGGGCTACTAAAAAATAAGCGAATACACGCTAAGGGCACCCCCTGTCGGGTACGAACCTCGGCTTAGGGTGTCGCTAGAAGAACAGCAAGGGACGGCTGAATCGAATTTTTAAGAATCCCTGAAAATAATATTAGGTAATGATATTCTGTAAAGTTTCGAACATTTTTCGCATACAAATTTAGTACGAACTCATCTGTCAAAAGAACCTATTTTCTTCTTTTAGGAAAAGTTTCGGATATTTATGGAAAGAAACAAATAGGAGTGTAATAATAAAATAATTATCGAACCAGAATTTTGTTGAGTGTTAGGCGTAAAGTTATGGGTAAGTATGTGGATGCTCAATTACTCACTCAATGAACGCCTCTATTGGCCGGAGTTGGCACCCACAGGAAGCTATAACACTCCTGTGTCACATGACACGTGTCTCAGCACCCGATTAATTGCGGCAAAATTTTGTATGTACCCATATTGCTTTTGTTATTGGAAATAGAACTTTAATTTCTACATAATAATGTTCATTTTACGCTTCATCTTCAAACATGGGATAACATTTTTATTAGGTAACAGTAAAATATCTATATAAACACAATTAAGAAAAAGGATATACGTAAATATGCAACGTTAGTTATTCTTTATTCGAAATCTGAATACAATTTGTTCGAATAAGCAACTGAATCGATTCCAATAATTTTTACACCATGTTATATTTTGTCCCAAATAAAAATTGTTCCCATTTAGAAATTGTTGCACTGTGGTTACAGAGCGCACCACGTAGCTTACGGTAGACAATAGTACATGCAACAGCTGACGCCACAGGTCAACGCAAAGCCCGCCCGCTCGAGGAGAGCGTTGACCAAATTTTTGTTGGGACAACCAAGTAAGATAATAAGCTCTAACTTTGTGGCTTTTCATATCTTTTTGAAATTTTGTACATATGTAGATTCTTAATTTAAAAATACTGGACACATGTTTCGGGTTTCGCAAAAACAATAAATAATATTGTATAATTAGTCGAATGTCGAAACACGTGTAGCGAAAGGATGTAACCTTATATGTAATAACATATATTCCTTGAATTGTTTCGTCAAAACAGGGGGTTTTAATATAAATACCTTGAAAAAAAGTAAAATCACTCAACATTTTCAAGAAACACAATCTATATATATAAAAATAAATTGCTGTTCGTTAGTCTCGCTAAAACTCGAGAACGGCTGAACGGATTTATCTTATCTTGGTCTTGAATTATTCGTGGAGGTCTAGGGAAGGTTTAAAAGGTGAGAAAAATTCGAATAACTGCCGGTAAAATCCTCAAAACAACATTTTTCTATTTCCCATACAAACGTTTTCTAAATAAAATGGAGAGTCAATTTGTAATTTATTACCGCTGCATAAAGTTCAAATTCGCGTGCGCGTTAGAGGATCTAATATCGCGTTCTGAAACTCAACAAAAGTGAAAGTGAATCGCGAACGCGACAAAATTGCAGTCTCAAAATACATATAGTACATAAATAGTGGTCGGCTTCGAGAAACTCAATTTTAGCTAACTTCAGTTGTTTAATCTGTTAACCAGGGTAGCACAAAAGTGTAGGAGAAGTCGAAACAATGAAGCTCGGAGTTGCAAGGTACCAGGGTCGCAGAAAAGTGTAGGAGAAGTCGAAACAATGAAGCCTCATTCATCATCATTATTAATCTAATATTAATGAATAAAGTTTCATTTTGCCTACTTTGAGGAGTTGCAAGGTACCAGGGTCGCACAAAAGTGTAGAAGTCGAAACAATGAAGCTCATTCATCATTATTATCTATCTATCTAATATTACATGGATGAAGTTTTATTTTGCCTACTTTGAGGAGTTGCAAGGTACCAGGGTCGCACAAAAGTGTAGGAGAAGTCGAAACAATGAAGTTCATTCATTCACACAGGAACGACGGGAACGGGGTAAAAAGGATATCCTATGTCCTTCTCCCAGTTCTTAGCTACCTACCTCCCTACCAATTTTCAGCCAAATGGGTTCAGGCGTTCTTGAGTTATAAAATAGTGTAATTAACTCGACTTTCTTTAATATATATAGATTATCCTAATTTAAAAAGTAGTAAATAAGACCATGCCATATTGCCTTTAAGGCGGAACTTTATTGATAAAACTTTTATTTTATTTTCCTTTTGGCCAGTAATATCATAATGTCCCATCTAGATGGGACGTAGAGCTAGATGCATTTATGCAAGGTGAAGGAAAACATCAGGAAACGTGGAATTTACGTCTGAAATCGCCAACCCGCATTGAGCAAGCGTGATGATTACGCTCAACCGAAATGATGAGCTTCATTGTTTCGACTTCTCCTACACTTTTGTGTTACCCTAATTTAAAAAGTAAAAAATTGGATCATGTGATATTGCCTTCAAGGCGGAACAAAGTTCGCCGGGTCAGCTGCCACTTTCTTTGTAATTTTATAACTCAGGAACTGACTCACCTATCCAAACCAAATTTTTAGGCTTTGTTGTGACTAATTAGTAGATGGTTTGTGTGAAGTTTGAATAAAATCCGCCGAGCGGTTCTTCATTTATCACGTTTTCACAAATGAATTCAATGAACGGTGGATCGTCATCTCATCTTCTATATGTATATATAAAATTCAATGCCAATTTCTTTGTATTTTTTTTTAATCCACCAAAACTGTGTAAAGGCACCAGATTGACAGTGAAAAACTTATTGCGAAATTTAATTGAATCTACGATTTCAACTGGTATATCAAAAGGAGAAGTTTGTATGTTACGGAGTATCCCTATGATCCCAATTGATATGCCATTTGAGTTCAAACGATTACAATATCCTGTGCGTTTATCATTAATGAATGAACTTCATTGTTTCAGCTTCTCCTACATTTTTGTGCTACCCTGGTACCTTGCACCTCCTCAAAGTAGGCAAAATAAAACTTCATCCATGTAATAATATTAGATTAATAATGATGAATGAGCTTCATTGTTTCGACTTATCCTACACTTTTGTGCTACCCTGGTACCATACACCGTACATCTTTAAAAAAAAAAGTCTCACCCGTTGATGCATTCGGTTAAAGCAAGAAATCCATACTAATCCATACTAATATTATAAATGCGAAAGTAACTCTGTCTGTCTGTCTGTCTGTCTGTTACGCTTTCCCGCTTAAACCTCTCAACCGATTTTGGTGAAATTTGGCACAGACAATCTTTAGACCCTGAGAAAGAACATAGGCTACCTTTTATCCCGGAAAAGTTTGATGTTCCCGAGGGAAATCTAAAAAGCGCGATATAACCGAACTCCACGCGGGCGAAGCCGCGGGCGGAAAGCTAGTCACAATATAAAAATTCATACTGAGCTTTATAATATTTATGACAAAGATTTCTCTGAAGTGGATATACAGGGTGTAATTAAGTTACGTAACCTTCGTCGATGTGATGGTTATTTCTTTGATAACTAAGCACGATATATAATAAATATAGTTTAAAAAACTAAAAAAACATGCTTTTAAAAAAAAATTGAAAAAAAGCGTGAGGCGCTTTGTGCCATAATTTTTGTATATTAAGCGCCTCACACTTTTTTTTTAATTATTTATAACTTTTTAGTTCGACGTTTTTTAAAAGTAAGTTTTTTTGTTGTTTTTTAAACTATATTTATTTTATGTCGTGAGGAGAGTTTTAATTATGAATGTTGATGGCTATAAGAGTAGGGGAAGACCAATGAAACGATGGATGGAATGTGTTAAGGATGATATGGCTAAGAAGGGGGTGACTGCCGAGATGGGTTCTGATAGGGATGTATGGAAGAAAAAGACATGTTGCGCCGACCCCAAATAAATTGGGATAAGGGCAGGAGAATGATGATGATGAATGATGATTTATTTTCAACTATTTAGCTCGATATTCATTTAAAAAAAAAACGAACGAACGAACGTATTGAAAACGGTGGGACATTTTACAGTAATAAATAATGAATATAGTGTGTTCAGAATAAGCAACTGAATCGGTTCAAATAATTTTTATAACGTGTTATATTTTTTTCCCAAATATATTTAAAAAATGTTGCAGTGTGGTTACCGAGCGCACAACACAGCTCACAGCGGATCATAGTGTCCTAAGGCCCCCGCGGTCCCGCCGCAGTGCGTTTTCCATATTATTATTTTTGTAGTGACAACCAGTAAAATAACAACCTCATAACTTTGTTATATTTCATGATATCTTTTTGAAATTTTGTAGATAAATTCTGTACGTAAAATTACTGTTAAATTTTCAATTTTTATTATTAAGCTGTACCTAGCTATATTTTAAAAATGTATTCTGCTAACTTTTTAGAATAGGGATGTTTCCAGGGTAAAAAAATTGATTCTATTTAGTGCGTCATTCAGATTATAGAAAAATATTGGATACGTATATTTTGTTTTATCAAATCAATAAAAATTGACAAATATAAAAGGCATCAAAGATCAGGAGTGGTGGCTGGTGACGTCACTGCTCGCTAAAAAGTGTAGCGTGCAGTGACGTCACACTAGTTTTCAACGCACTGTGTCGTCTTCATTATTTGTTTATATGAAAAAAGAAAAATACGTGTCTAGTATTTTTTGGAAATCTGACTGACGGGCTAATTAGTTTCTTTTAGTCAACTACCCTATTAAGTTTGTACAATTCATTACATTTTCTGCCCTGTACATTTCATTACGACTGTTATGACATGTCAGATTTTAGACGACCAAATACATAAGCCTGTTTTCATTATTACTGGAACTGATTTACACCACACAAACTTCCAGTAGCATGCCTCGATATAGGATGCAGTCGTTGATACCCATATAAATCATCAAGTCTGTATTGTTAATATAATTATGTTACATATATACCAATCACGTCTGCAATTTCGCAAGCTAATGTAATGTAACCCATTATTTAACCGTAATAAGCCTACACAATGCCTCACGTGTCTCGGTACTCAATTAATTACGCCAAAATTTGTGTATCGACCTGTATTGCTCAAATTTGTAACACAGATTGTTTCCAAGTAGATATATTAAACCTAGAACCTTGTCGTTTCTCTGCGTGATCGAATCAGAAATGAGGAGATCCGCAGAAGAACCAAAGTCACCGACATAACTCTCGAAGAGTTATGTCGGTGACTTTGGTTCTTCTGTCTGGTCGCTAAACTTAAGTGGCAGTGGGCAAGGCACATTGCTTGTAGAACCGATGGCCGATGGGGCAGTAAGGTTCTGGAGTGGCGGCCACGTACCGGAAGACGCAGTGTAGGGAGGCCCCCAACAAGGTGGACCGATGGCCTGGTGAAGGTCGCGGGAAGACGATGCGATGGAAAGCCTTGGGGGAGGCCTTTATCTAGCAGTGGACGTCTATAGGCTGAAATCTATATGGTGTACATAATAAAGAGTATTCTATTCTATTCTATTCTATTCTACCGTCAAACTTTACAAGCGAACAACACGTCATACACGTAACGCAAATTCTGCATCTCGCTAGCAAAGTTTACTGTGCTTCACGATATCGGCAACTGCCCGCCAGACAATACCGGTCTGGTCTGAAGACCCTTATGTACAATATGAGTGAACTTAACACCCTGTTTCTCATACCTCTAAACTATAATAATAAAAGACGAACAATATCAATACATAGTATAAAACAAAGTCGCTTTCGCTGTATGTCCGTATGTATGCTTAGATCTTTAAAACTACGCAACGGATTTTGACGCGGTTTTTTTTAATAGATAGAGTGATTCTTAAGGAAGGTTTAGACTACCTTTTATCCCGGAAAAAATTGATATTCTCGAGGGAAATCTAAAAAGCGCGATATAACCGAACTCTACGCGGGCGAAGCCGCGGGCGGAAAGCTAGTAAACAATAAACGAAGGCAAATGATAAAAAAACTAATCTTTTAATATTCAACTGTTTTCTTCTTAACTCATCATCACCATCTCAGCGTTATTCCCAGTCGCATCCGAAGCTTTTTTAGCTGTGAAGTCTGGGGTCCGCTTTACCAGTCTAACTGCTGATTTTGGCTAAACTTCGATATTTTCCGTAAAGCGACTGCCGTCTGACCTCCACAACCCGAAGGCGATATCGAAGTATTGCAGTTAGACCAATTGTTAGACTTTTGAGGGCTCCAACAACCCGTAACGACTGCCATTAGATGTTTGTATGACCAGACCAGTCCAAATATTCATATTCATGCCGCTGCGCCTCCTTGCGCAGCGGCTGTGTACGCTACCGCTACGCCACGGAGGCTGTCAGTTTCCTTCTTAACTATCATCATCACTTAACTATCAAGCCTTGTTTTAATTCTGATAAGTGGGGTGACTTATCAGAATTAAAAAAAGGCTTTAGATCTACCCTAAAACAATGAAGGTTTAGGAAGAATCTAGGTGTATGCTTATCACCATATTGAAAACTAACTTCGCCCCGCGGTTTCACCCGCGCATGTTTCGATTCTATGGGAATATCGGGCTAAAAAGTATCCTATATGTAATTCTGGGTTATAAACCATCTGTTTGCTAAATTTAATCCAAATCGGTTCTGTAGTTTTTGCTTGAAAGAGTTACAAACATCCATCCATCCATTTCCACAACCTTTTGCATTTATAATATTAGTATGATATTAATTGTTGCTCAATTTCTGATAAAGTACGATACGATATTAGGTCAAACTACCCAAAACTGTCAAATATTCCCAATCAACCTTGACCCTTAATGCTTTAGCGATAAAGTTGAAAATCTAATAAAGAAATATGACAGATTGTAGTAGCTTGATGTGCTGTCGTCTGTACCTACTACTTTGTCTCTGTAGCACAGTTGACTAGTGGCAATGGGAAAGGCATTAATTGCAACTCTATGCTTAGAGGTTCCTATTTTTTTTTTATATAAATTACTAGCTTTCCGTGCGCGGCTTCCCCGCGTGGAGTTCGGTTATATCGCGCTTTTTAGATTTCCCTCGGGAATATAAAATTTTTCCGGGATAAAAGGTAGCCTATGTTCTTTCTCAGGGTCTAAAGATTGTCTGTGCCAAATTTCATCAAAATCGGTTGAGAGGTTTAAGCGGGAAAGCGTAACAGACAGACAGACAGACAGACAGACAGACAGACAGACAGACAGACAGACAGACCGACAGACAGACAGAGTTACTTTCGCATTTATAATATTAGTATGGATAAACTAGCGCTTGACCAATCCCGCCTGATGGTAAGTAGTGACGCAATCGTTGATGGTAAAGCCATCATCAGCCCTTACTCGTCCACTGCTGGACATAGGCCTCCTTCATGGCACGCCAACAAACTCGATCCTGAGCAGTTCTCCGCCAGCCACTACCAGCCACCTTTTTGATGTCGTCGCTCCATCTCGCCCAAGGGCGTCCCACGCTACGTTTGCCGAGACGCGGTCTCCACTCGAGGACTCGTTTACCCCAACGGTTGTCGGTCCTGCGGCATATGTGACCAGCCCATTGCCACTTCAGCTTGCTAATCCTCTCAGCTATGTCGGTGACTCTGGTCCTCTGTCGGATCATCTCATTTCTGATGCGGTCCTTCAGAGAGACGCCGAACATAGCCCGCTCCATAGCTCGCTGAGCAACTTTAAACTTATGGACTAGTCTGACCGTTAGTGTCCACGTCTCGGCTCCGTAAGTCCGTAAGTAAGTAAGATGGTAAAGCGCACTAGTTTATTAAGAGCCTATTCACTCTAGCCTTGAAGACACTAAAATTGTAGTCCGACGGAAACGCCGCAGCTGGCAAATTGTTCACGTCCCTCGATGTACGCGGTATAAAGGAGGAAGCGAAAGGCTTCGTCCGGATCGCAGTGGTGTTAACAACGTAAGGGTGGAAACTAGCCGTACGACGGGTCGTCCGATGATGGAACGCATCTCCCCAAAATGCATCATATGGAACACCGAAAGGCTGGCTACTCTACGCCTGTGCTCTAGGCTTTTGAGACCATCTCGAGTTAAATTAGGGTCACCAATCAGCCTCTTCGCACGCCTCTCCACTGAATCTAAAGTGGCCAGGTTACACTTAGCAGCACCAGCCCAAATGTGGCTGCTGTACTCCACACACGAACGGACCTGTGCTTTGTACAACATTAGAAGCTTGTGAAGTACTGCCGAACCTTTGCGATAACGCCAAGTTTCCTGGCAGCCACCTTGGCCTTGGACTCAATGAACCGCCCAAAGTTAAGGTTCGAGGAAATCTCAACTCCCAAAAGCTGAAAGCGGTCGGTACACTCCAAGGACACATTTCGAAAAGTAGGAGCCAAGGTGAACGAGCTCCTTTTGGGGGTGAAAAGACACGCCTGCAGCTGATATCTGCAGCCTCAACTACGAACCGTTGTTAAGAAGCAAATTCTGTCAAAATAGTAGTTGATGTGTAGGTGGCAACATTTGTTTGATTTTGTTTTACTTTGTTCAGCATTCAGTTAGATAGGTATACAGTATGTTAACTAACAGAGGGCGTTCCCGTTAACTCGAAATAGTATAACACACATACATGCTAAAAAAAATATTTCCATTCGAAAACAAAATTATTTTATTTTAATCTATTAATGATATATATTAACGAGTTTAAGGGAACGCCCTCTGTTATTTAACATACTGTATAATAATTATGTAAGTTATGTTATAATAATTAAGTCAATAAAAATATTCCTTTGATTTGATTGGAGTTTTTTTTTTTGTTTTATAGAAACAAGCGAACCTCGTTTAAACGTAAAGTTTGCCGAGTTAATTTTGTATAAATTCACGAAAACTGTATGAGAAATTAAATAATTTAAAAAATAATTGAAAAATATAGTGTGTTTTAGTTTGTAGTCGACTCGCGTGTTTTATACTTATCATAGTTATATAGGGAAGCCTGTTATTATTCATACAATACTCTAATATGTAACATATTATACGTATAGCTTAGTCGTCCCTAAGCTATACGTATAATATGTTACATATTACAGTATTGTCACCAACCGCGGTACCTCGTCGTCTTTACGCTAGTCTCTTTCACTTCTCTCCGTACCTGAGCTTACGTACGTCTCATCTTTCAGTGCTATGATTATGACTATTATAGCCCTCTCGCACATTCTAAACTGGAACATAACTGTACGCTACACTTCAGCTACGGATTCAAACAACCAGCGATCGGCGAGCCGTGGGTTCCTGCACAAGATGCCGTCACCGCACCGTCGCCGCGCCGACGCGCGATGCCGCCTAATTATACTGTACATGACACATCCTGGTACAGTCAGAAGCAAAAATATGTATACATTGCCAAGGCTCCAAAAACATGTAAACATCTTCGACTTTAAGACGAAGTGCTCTACCTACTTGAAGAGCATAAAATTGTAGCCACCGGTTCACATCATAAATATGTATACGCTCATTGCTTCATTAAATTATGCCCACCACGAAAGGAACAATACTATGTATGCACGCTTCCATCAATAGCATGTATTCACGCGTTGGTTCATAATTTAATGAAGCAATGAGCGTATACACATTTATGACGTGAACTGGTGGCTACAATTTTATGCTCTTCAAGTTGAGCACTTCGTCTTAAAGTCGAAGATGTTTACATATTTTTGGAGCCTTGGCAATGTATACATATTTTTGCTTCTGACTGTACATTCATCATGGTACATCATTCCATTCCTAGCCGCATACGAAAGTAACAACCAATATCTCCTTAGCAGATATACTTTTTTTAATAATTATAAACTAGCGCTTGACTGCAATCCCGCCCGATGGTAAGCAGTGATGCAATCATTGATGGTAAAGCACGCTAGTTTATTAAAACTATTCACTTAAAAAACTTAGTGGATAGGAAGGAAGACGGCAGTTGAGCGAGGTAGCGCAATGTTAAACCCAACAACACGACCGATGATTCTGCGCCAGAGGGAGATTGATGTGGAGACCTTCCACGATCAAACTCCCGACACAACAACATTTCGCGCATCGTACCCAGCACACATCGCAACACAACTGCTCAGACCCGTCATCCCTACGGCTTCACCAGACATCATGCCGGAACATGCCGGGCATGGTGGTAACTTCAGCCGGCAGCCGGATATACTTGCTGGCATGTTTGTATTTATTTGTTGCAGTTTCTTCTTTATTAAATTGAATGCGGTGGGTGGCGGGCTTCGCGCGACTCAAATGTAACAGTATAATCACAAGGCGTCGCGCGTCGGCGCGTCGCCGCGACGTGACGCGACGTCGGCATCGTGTGCAGGAGTCCTAGCGTCGTCGCCTAGCCGTAGCCGAATCGACGTATTGGAGCTGCAGATCCGCTTTATTTTTATGTGCTTACATTATGTTGACGGCGAGGCGAAAGTCGATATGGCGACAATACCTGTTCCTAGTCGTTATTTTGTGCTATGACCTTAAACCTCAACCCACCCTTTTGAAGAATAAGCTTAATGCTATGTGCCACATATTTTATCAGCTTTGCTCTGAAATAATAGAATTCCGACTCGAACGCAATAGGTACTATTTGTTAAGGTCAATCCGACTTTGTATTTCACAAAATCCTTTTTATTTCGTCATGTGGTGGATTATGTTTTTTATTTAGCTTGTTTTCCGACAGTGTATTTATTTTGTTATATTTTATATACATAACATAACATCACGCCCGGTTTGCAGAGGATTTGGCAGAGGTGGTGTTACATTTCAGTCGACCAAACACTAATCCGTAAATCTCTAAGCCTTCGCAGCCGTTTTGCGTAAATGTGATGATCTCTGATCGTTTCTTTCTTTTTTGTGTTTTTGTAATTTCTTGCTTCATGTTTGCCGCAAATAAACGTTTTTTTCTTCTTTTTCTTTTTTCCTCTAGGTGCTATAATGATACTTTATGATTTTGTTGGAAAAATGAAGTCGGTGATCCAAATTTTATTTTTAAGAAGCATTATAATGATACTTTATGATTTTGTTGCAGAAATGAAGCCGGTATCCCAACTTTATTTTTAAGAACCATTATAATGCTACTTTATGATTTTGTTGCAGAAATGAAGTCGGTATCCGAACTTTATTTTTAACTAGCTTTTCGCCCGCGGCTTGGCCCGCCTGAGCCCGCGGCTTCGTCCGCGTGGAGTTCAGTCATATTGCGCTTTTTAGATTTCCCTTGAAAATATCAAATTTTTCCGGGATAAAAAGTACTCTATTATTTATTCCGGACTTCTAACTTTACGTCTGCAAAATTTCAAAGCAATCGGTTCAGTAGTTACGGCGTGAAAGCGGAACAAAGAAACAAACAAACTCACTTTCCCATTTATAATAAATGCTAGCTTTCCGACCGCGGCTTCGCCCGCGTGGAATTCGGTTATATCGCGCTTTTTAGCTTTCCCTTGGGAATATCATTTTTTTTTTTTTCAATAAAAGGTAGCCTATGTCCGTATGTTCTCAGGATCTAAAGATTGTCTGTACCAAATTTCATCAAATTCGGTTGAGAAGTTTAAGCGGGAAACCGTAACAGACAGAGAGACAGAGTTACTTTCTCATTTATAATATTAGTATGGATTTGTAAGGATAAGTATTCTAGATTTTGACGATATATTATTGCGCTTCTTCTTATACGTGTCGCTCGCACAACCGTATATTAGATCGTATCATACGCTCATTACATCCTCACTAAAGTAAAAGTTACATTGATTTTGTTATCATTTCCTGAAAGTCTCAGTAAAGGACTATAATCTTTTATTTATGTTGGACATAATAATGTCATATTAAGTAAAATTTAGTTCGGTCACGTCCTCGGATGTCACCATACTTGGCGATTTGTGGTCGTAGTTCTACGGGAGGGGCCAAAATAAGGAAAATAAGGAACAGCGTTTATTTAGGAGAAAACTTCTTTAGCTGATTTGAGCACTTTTGTTAAAGAAAAAGGAATTGAATTCGCGTGAATGTGACCACCCGACACCATGTCTTTTTTTTTTCTTTTTTTGTGTATTCTGTGTTTATTAATGATTTCAATTATTACTTTTGTCGGCAGATATAGAGCGGAGTCACCCTATTATCATCGGGAGAAAAGACTACTATCAAACCGTGGTGTCATTCATTATTTGCATAAGCACCAAACTTATCTTATGTCCCAAGGTGATACGGAGTTGCGATCACTCTACTTCCTTCGAGAATAGAAACAACTGTCAAACCATTTATTAGCTTTGGCATCAAACTTATCTTAATAGGCTATTTGACAGATTTATAATTTCTATCTTGATATTACTTGGTTGCGGTTAAGAAATTCATCGATTTTTTTTTTTGGATACGTATTTCGTCAGAAACATGAAAATAAAAATTCAAAATTCGAATAAGCCGCCGACGTTTTATTCAGCAGTAAGTGACTTCACAAGAATATAAACGATTTTCGGTTTCACAGTGGTGTTTGTCACAAGAAATAACAGATAAATATATCTGTTATTTGTTGTTGTTTATCTAATAAAATGATTTACAAGTGATGTGCTGTACCGCGATCTCTCCCGGTACAGCACCATGATATTCCCGAGGGAAATCTAAAAAGCGCAATATAACTGAACTCCACGCAAGCGAAGCCGCGGGCGGAAAGCTAGTTAAAGATAAAGTTGGGATACCGACTTCATTTCTGCAACAAAATCATAAAGTAGCATTATAATGCTTCTTAAAAATAAGGTTGGGATACCGACTTCGTTTCTCCAACAAAACCATAAAGTAGCATTATAATCCTTCTTAAAAATAAAGTTGGGATACCGACTTCATTTCTGCAAAAAAATCATAAAGTAGCCTTATAATGCTTCTTAAAAACAAGGTTGGCATACCGACTTCGTTTCTCCAACAAAATCATAAAGTATAATTATAATACTTCTTAAAAATAAAGTTGGGATACAGACTTCATTACTCCAACAAATTCATGAAGTATCATTATAATACTTCTTAAAAATAAAGTTGGGATACCGAATTCATTTCTTCAACAAATTCATATAGTAGCACTATAATTGTTGATGACCTGGCCTCGAAGAACCAGGAGCTCTTGGGGTCCGGCTCTAGAGGCCAGGAATTTGTTGATGAGGAGCCAACAGCGGTGTGGACTTTTGCCGGCCTTCTGCGCCGGCGGTGTTGTTGATGACGCGGGGAATAGCTTACGGCCTAACCTAGCGTCCCTAGCCAACCTACAGGACCTATCTTTTCACTAGGTTTAATAAAATCACTGACCCTTTTTACAGTAATTTATTTGCAACCGAACTATCCTAACTATTTACATCACCACAACACAAAGTCCTAACACTAAACTATACACAAACGGAATACACAAGTTACTTTACAATTACTTACTATTTACACAATAATTAACAGAGCAAGATAAACTGAACTTAACGCAACAGTGTGGAAAGCTTTCATAATTCATTCACGTAAGCCCGATAGAGTCTCACGACAGAACTGAACTAACCTCACGTCAGAACAAAACAGAACTTAACTCATAGCAGAACCAGACAGAACTGAGAGTGCCTCGCCGGCTGACCCGCTTATAAACTCAGCGGATTCGCGAGCACCTTACCAAATATAGTAACAAAACGGCTTACTAAACCGTAGCCAATGGCAACGCGTGAAAGCTTTCCTACCTTATATGGCGACGTTCGGGAGGGCGCTGTACTCCCCCGCCCGCGCCCCTCTGCCCTCCCGGACAGATAAAGGTATCTACGTAGTGCGAGCTATACATATGACAAGGCGATGCTATAACGGGGCGACGAACTTTAGCAAAGTATAACAAAACTTATTAAATTCTAAGTTGACTTATATCTAACACTTTTGCTTTTAATAATAGCGCTAGGCACACGCTTAAGTAAGCACTTGTACACATCAACACTGCACATAAAGTCATTCGTCGTCCGTAACATTCTCCCCCCGGCGAAGACTCCCAGTCGCAGCCTCACTTCCAACCGGGAGGACGACGACCTTTCTCGTAGGCCGCCGGAAGACACCCCCACTCGTGCGGATGTCTGCACTGCGCACCTCGCCGTCAGGCCCGGGGTAGATCCTCTCGACCACACCCCTAGGCCACACGTTCCGCGGCAGGGCTGCGTCGACCACGACGACCAGATCACCTTCTTGAAGCTGGCGTCGTCCCGCCGCAGAGTCTCCTCGGGGCACGAGAGTGGGTAGGTACTCTCGCACCCAGCGCCGCCAAAACTCGTCGGCCAGCGCTTGCGCCGCTCGCCAAGCGCGTCTGTCGCTCGGCTGGCATGGGCCCGTGACAGGAAGGCCCGATGATGACCCCAACAGGAAGTGGTTTGGGGTTAACGCCTCAGGATCGCTGATGTCTACTGACACGTGGGTGAGAGGCCGAGCGTTGATAGTGTGCTCAGCCTCAGTCAGTAGTGTGTGCAGTACCTCGTCGCGTGGATACTTCTCGTGTAGTACGGCGCCCAGTGCTGTTTTCACTGAGCGCACCAGTCGCTCCCACGCGCCGCCTTGGTTGGGCGCGCCAGGAGGGATGAAACGCCACTCGACCTGCTGCGAGAGGCAGAAGCTCTTCAATGCTCCCGCCCACTCTAGAGTCGCGGCTCGTAGCTCGGCGTCGGCACCCCGGAAGTTGGTGCCGTTGTCGCTGTAGATGACGTGCGGCCAGCCGCGCCGCGCCGCCATCCGCCGCAGCGCCATGATCGCGGAGTCGGTGGACAGGCTGGCCACCAGCTCCAGGTGGACTGCCCGCGTCGTGAGGCACGTGAATAGTGCGCCCCACCTCTTCTCGTGGCGCCGGCCGACGGTCACTGACATCGGCCCGAAGTAGTCAACACCTGTACTAGTAAAAGGTTTACAAAAAGGATTAATACGGGCACTGGGTAGGTCACCCAGGCTAGGTATCAGTGGTTTACTCTTTCTTATTTTACACCACTGACAATTTCTTGCAACAAATTTTACCGACGGTCGCAAATGCAGTATCCAGTAAAACTGTCGGAGGTCATTGACCACGCGTTCATTGCCCGCATGAGCCGCGAGTTCATGATGCTTCCCAATAAGTTTTTGTATTACTGGATTTCGCCCATCTAAAATAATAGGGCACTTCATTTCTTCGGGCAGGTGCGCGGCTCCAATACGCCCGCGCGCCCTCAGCAGGCCATCCTTGCCTACAAATGGGTCGAGTCTGTACAATCGACTCGATTTCGGTATGTACTTGCCTTCCTGATGCACGTAATCAACTTGTCGCACCGTCTCGGCGGCCCTTTCTTCGCAGTCAAAACTGTCTAAATGATCGTCCATATAGTGATTATTCTGTATGGCCTCCAAAGCCATAGGGTGAGACTCACCGTAGTTTTGAGCATTTTTATTCCGTACACTATGCGCTAGAAATGGCGAACTTGTTGCGCCAAATATCATAGACGTCATTTTGTACTTACGCGGATGGTTGCCGCGGTCATTGCCCCGCCACAGGAACATTTGAGCGGGTTGGTCACGTGGTAATATTTTTATTCTTAAAAACATTTCTGCAATATCTGCAGTCACTGCTATTCTGCCTTCTCTAAATCTAAATAAAATATTAGGCAGTGAATTCAGAAGGTCAGGTCCTTCTATTAACTTACTGTTCAAACTAACATTGTTGCACACAGCTGCGGCGTCGAAAACTAATCGAAACTTGCCAGGTTTGTTAACATTTGTTACCGCGAAATGCGGTAGGTACCACGCCTTATCTGATTGCATATCTTCGTGGGTCGCGGGTTCAGCATAACCTTTTTTTAGTAGGTTGCTTACCTGTTTCTGGTAGCTAGTTGCAAATTCCGCATTCTTATCCATTTTTCTCTCAATTGCCCTTAGTCGGCGGAATGCGTAATCATAACTAGGCGGCATTTTAGCGATCTCTTCGCGCCATAGCAGTCCCACGTGATATTGACCTTCTGCTCGTTTTACTGTTTTGTTGAATATTTCGACAGCGTGTCGATCTTCTGTACGTACTTTCGTTAAAGTACTAACTCCGAGTGAGTCGATGTGAAAATGGCTTCTTACTAATTCTTCTAATGATTGGTCATTTGCTGAGTGACTAAAATGTGTATGATGAACTCCATTGTTTTCACTGTCGATAATACTCGTAGGTAAATTACCTAGTACCACCCACCCGAGCGTGGTACGTGAGGCGACAGGTTGCGACTTCTTTCCGTGTCTCAGCTGTCGGGTCACAATGAGAGACCAATTGTCTGCACCTATTAAGGGGATAGATACCCTCGAGCGGCCAAAAACGCTCATCTTTCAAAGTTTATTCCTCCAGAATGCCTTGATCAAAAATTTTGAAAAAAATATATTATAATCATAGATTCAAGCACAACATATTTAGTGTTTATTATTTTCTATACGGCCTATATTTACGTCAAAAGAAAAATATTTCTACACGGCGTTTTTTAACTTTTAAATCGATATTTCTCTTAAAGCGCTTAGACTTTTTTAAATATTCTTACTCGCAGTAACGTGTATCTGTAAGAGCTATAGAATCATAGTTCTATTTTAAAATTGATGAAATATTTAATAAGAAAAGTAATAAAAATGAGTGTCCGTACGAGTTTCCGCCTTGCGAGGTTCAGAGGGGCTCTATGCGGGACGCGGGCGCGGGTCGGCCGGCAGTCTCGCGCCAGCGCTCGTGAGAGGAGGTTGTGTCACTTTTTGCTCCGTGCACCCTTGGATACTAATGTAAAGACATGCTTCAGAAGCGTAGAAAATAATAACGACGTAGTATGATCCAGTACAAGTCTGTTTAATTAATGATCAACAGCACAGACATCAGTAGCTTTTATACACCATTGTGTCAAAACACTAACGAATAGTCACAAAACTAATAGACAACGGAAACGGAAATTATCAGGTATTGAATAAAATTAAGAAAAAGTTAATAGTAACGCTAGTAATTGTCAATAATTGTGTACAGATATTTGGATTAACCTAAAATATCGAAAGTTGTATAGATTTATTTAGTTGAACAATGCTTGATTCAATAAATAAATATCCGATGGGCGGGAAGACTAATGCTCGATAGGATTTTATAATAAAAGTTGGCGGTAATCGGAAGTTGCATCAACAATTCTAAAATTAATAAATTAATGACTGAAAGACCGGAAGTGTACTTCCAAGTGTGATTTTAGAATAAACTAAGGTTTTAAAATCCTCCCAAGTAATTTAAAGTAATCATAATAAATTTAAATTAACATAAATAATTACGCAATACGATCAATATAAAATAATTATGAAACTAAGTATAGCTTCATAGATGAGCGGGAAGCGCAAGATGTAACACTAAGTACTTCGAGTGCAACGAAGTATTTTTAGTGATTTTGTGTATAATTATTGAATGTTTGCATTTATTGCCGCGCTGGAACGCTTTACGTGATTTTATATGATGTTTTATTTTGATACTAGCTTTCCGCCCGCGGCTTCGCCCGCGTGGTGTTCGATTATATCGTGCTTTTCAGATTTCCTTCAGGAACACCAAATTTTTCCGGGATAAGAAGTACCCTATCTTTTAATCCGGATTTCTAACTTTACGTCTACAAAATTACAAAGCAATCGGTTCAGTAGTTACAGTGTGAAAGCAGAACAAACAAACAAACAAACTCACTTTCCCATTTATAATATTAGTATGATTCGGTTATATCGCGCTTCCAGATTCCTTCGGGTTAAAGTTATTTCTAAGTAGGACATGCAATACCGGTTTACCGGTTTTCATTTTTACCGCCTTTTCTCCTTTCGTTTTTTTTTCGTAACTATAAAATTACCGGTAAAAAATATAAAACCGGTAATTTACCGGTTTTATGTTTTTGGGCAACGTTGTTCATTTATTCACGCAAACGTCAAACTTTCCATTATATGTAATGTGTCAAACATTACATATAATGGAAAGTTTGACGTTTGCGATTTTTGAAAGTTTGACGTTTGTGTTTGACTTGACAGTAGCTTTGACGTAAGCGTTTGTGACGATTCGTGTCATTCATTAGTTTGTATAACTGTACTGTACAACGAGCTAGACGAACGTAGCCAGTCTTACTAGCTTGGCAGTGCAGGATTGAATACCGTATTGGTGGGGCCAGAGCACTTATCGGTAAACTAATCTGCTTCAGGGAATGTGATACTCGTCCTAGAGTGATACGCTTTGTAAGGCGGGTATTTTCAGGTACAAATACCAACCTACAGGATTATGCGACCCGTTTCAGAGAGCACATCTACTTCCTGAAGCAGAAAATGTACGGTACACCCAGAATCGCACTTTCTAAAACAATGAAAGGTGGGTTTATCGACCAGACCAAGGTGGCTGACACTTAACTTCTGGATGACGATGCCATGTGTTCATTCTGGCGCAGTATCTGTTTTGTGCCTGTCGCTTTTTTGGATCAAATGGTTTTCAAGGTTGCACGCTCGCTTGAGTCTGGTTCGCTACCTCAGTTCCTAACAACTAGAGTAACCCACCTGCTCCGTAAATCAGGTAGCACTGCGGAACCCAAAAATTATAGGCCCATCACTTGTTTACCGACCATCTTTATAGTTCTTACATCCAATTTTAAAGTTAAAATTAACAAACATATTGACAGCAACTCATCATGTCTGCCTCTCAAAATGGATGTAGGAGCGGCTCCCGCAGTACTAAGGAGCTACTCCTTAATAACATGGCCATTACCCAACAAGTTCGTCGTTCCCAAAAAGATCTATCGACATGTTGAATAGTTTTTTTTTTTTTATATATTGCCTTTCTCGCACACCAGCTCCTCACATATGTAACAAATACTAGACTGAGTAATTGTACGGTTTTAGCTATAAACAAAACATTGTGAGGAGAAATAAATGAATAATAATAATTATTATTATATAATAAGGCCTATTATGACTTGGTGCCACATACAAGGCTCATGCGGGTGATGGAGTTCTATAAAGTTGATGCAACTCTGCACACCATCTTGATGACGTGTATGGCTAATGGAGGACGGTCCTTCGCTATCCTAGATATCGAGATATTCATGGGAATAGCGATCCGAGCCAGGTCTATTCCAGGGCGATACTTTGAGTCCACTTTGATTTTGCTTAGCCTTGAATCCTCTAAGTACACTGCTGGAGAATACACGTCTAGACTATCGGCTGAGGAGAGGTGATCAAGTTATATCGCACCTCCTTTACATGAGTGACTTAAAATTCATTGCTCCCCACAAATTTCAACTGAAGGAGCTACTGAAAATTACTGAAACTTTCAGTAGCGTTATCAGGATGGAATTTTGTGTGGATAAATGTGGGTCATGCATGTAAAGCGAGGAGAGATTGCGGCATCCATGGGAACCCAACTCACGTTCCGTAAACCTTAGAGCGCTCTCTGCATCTGAAACCGTCGAATGCTTTATACCAGTAAATTGATACCCAACGTATCAATGTTACTGGTATGAAGCAATCGCTGAAGAAACGTTTCGCATCTCATATCCATCTTCACATCGCTGAAAAAAGTAATAAATAGTCTTCTATTAAGCGGAAATAAGGTACGAGCCTTCAACGTTTGGATCATCCCGATTTTATGTACTCTTTCAGCATACTCAAATGGACTCGGTCGACACCCTGGATAGGAGGGTCCGTACGGTGCTGACTACAATTCAATTGCAACACCCACTGACATCGGTTATGAGGCTGTATTAGTGTATACCCCGCGAAAAAGTGAAAGTTGAAGCTTTTTAAATGTTAAGACCCTCCACAATCGCGAGATATGCAGGGAATATTTCCTAAAAACCGACGTGGGAATGCATCGAGATGTGGGCGCGGTTGACAAGGGACTCACTCCGCTCTCCTTGCATTGGCTAAAAAGAACTGGTGCAAGCCAGTATACCTACTTGACACTAAAGATCGCATGGAGGTTTAGCAAGCTACATTGAGGTTATTTCCGGGTTCTCCACGGGCATGATGTAGATTTACCAGCATCCGTTGGCTGGCCGCGTTTTGAAAATAAAAATTTACGCTTGACTGCGCCAAAGGAAAGGTCATGGTTTTAAAAATTGTGTTTGTATGCTCATTTTAAGCAATATGTAACATGTTCACTACCATTGTACCTGGTATTAGGGGTCGCAAACCGGTATACCGAATTTCGAAAATACCGGAATACCGGGACAAATTTAGGTCTTATTAATACCGGTATTCATTTTACAAAAACTGGGATATTCGGTATTTTCGGTTTTAGTAAAATAAATACAAAGAGATAAAGTTATGCTCTATCTAATTCAAAATACGTGCGCGCAAATCACACGCCTTCGCTGGTTAAGCCCGATAGAACTCTGACTATTACGGCGAGAAAGAAAGCAGGTCTCTTTGCATCTCTCTTTGGTTACAATTCACGTCTTGATACTCTAGTAGTGCTACTCCTTGAATTTTCTTCACTTCGCCACTTCAATGCCCGAGGTTCGCATTAGAAACAATGAGGTTCTGAGAGTACTGTGTCGTCTGGACGTGAACAAGGGTAGTGGACTAGATGGCAAACCAGCGATTGTTCTAAAGGCGTGTTAGCGATTGTGCGCCCGAGTTGTCTCCTGTATTGACGCGCTTGTATCGATTCTCATTTAGAACTGGTGTAGTGCCCAAGTATTGGAAGCTTTCCAACGTGCAGACCGAGCCCAGAAACGAAAGTCGTGCCGATCCTTCCAACTGTCAACCGATTTCAATAACCTCCATACCCTGCTAAATTATGGAGCGTGTATTGAACTGTCGCCTCTTGACATATCTGGAAGGTATCGATTTCCTCAGTGACCAACAGTACAGGTTTCGCCGCAGTCGGTCAACTGGGGAACTACTAGTGTATGACACACACTTGTGAGGTGAGGCCCTCGAGAAAAATGCGGGAACGATTGCCATCTCCCCAGATGTCTTGAAGGCCTTCGACCGGCTATGGTACGCTGGCCTTTTGAGTGAGCTTCCAGCGTACGGAATTTCTCCTGACCTGACTACCCAGTAAAAGACATCCTGACTGAATGGTCCCTCCGAGTCGCCGTCGACGGGTGCTCATCGGAGCTCATGTCGACTAATGCCGGTGTTCCTCAGGGGTCTGTTCTCTTGCATCTCTGTTCCTGCTGTATATAAACGATCTGCTGATGCCCGGTATCTATGAGTATGCAGATGACGGTACAGTTGTGGAGAGCAGATATCTGCTGGGTGGGGCTGGTAAGGAAGCAATCCGGTCCGAAAGAGGCTATGGTAGAGCATACGAATGTTGCACTACAGGCAGCCTCCGAATGGGGCGAAGCCAATCTTGTGGCATTCAATGCCTGCCAAAACACAAGCGTCTATTCACCGCCAAAAAGAGCCCGTTCATCTTGGCGCAGGTGCGTTTATGTGGTGTGGAGTACTGCCGCATTTGTTGGCTGATGCTGCAAAATGCCACCTGGAAACTTTGGATTCAGTGAAGAGACATACGAAGAGGCTAATTGGTGACCAAGATTTGGTTTAAAACGGTCTCCTAAGCCTGGAGTACAAGCTAAGAGTGGCCAGCCTGTCGGTGTTCTATAATCTATAGGATGCATTTTGGAGAGTGCACGAGGGCATTGCATGATTTAATTCCCCTTCTCCGTGCCATCATCGGACAACTCGTCGTACGGCGAGTATCCACGCTTATGTTGTTCACCCCTCTACAATCCGGACGAAGCGTTTGGCCTCGCCTTTTATACCGCGTACATCGACGGACAGAAACAATTTTCAAGCGACGGTATTTCAGTCTAACTACAATTTAAGTGTCTTCTAGGCTAGATTGAATAGGCTCTTAATAAACTACCGCGCTTTACCTTCAACGATTGCATCACTGCTTACCATCAGGCGGGATTGCGGTAAAGCACTAGATTATAATTATTATAAAAAAAAAACGGCGATAGCCGATCTTCCCGCGCAATGATTATCGAACTAGCCTATGGTGTGGCGCGAACGATGCACGTGAGTTGAACTTAGTTGCGACCGACAAGTATCAAAATTTCTATTTCAACTATTTTCACGTCATTGCGTGTTTTGTTGGTGTTGTGGTTTGTTTTTGTTATCCACACACGTTTTTTTTCTTACTATTTCATTCTGCGCTTAGGTAACTACTTACTAAGTATTCCTCCTTAACCTAACCTAACTTTATTATACTACATTTGCTAACTTTTGCTTAATCCCGAAAATATCAAAAATACCGGATTATCGGTATTGGTCTGGAGCCAATACTGCGCCAATACAGCTGAAAATACCGGTTTTGCTTAAATGGTTCGGTATTGCGACCCCTACCTGGTATACTTACTTATTTTCTGCTTTAAGACTACCTAATCACATTATTAATATTTTTGAAAAAAATATATAAATTTATCGTTTTTACCGGTTTACCGGTAAAAATATTTCAATTATCGTTTTTTACCGGTAAAATAAAAATTACGCTAATTGCATGCCCTATTTCTAAGGCCACACCCTGTTCATTCCTCCAATAAAAATTAAGAACATCTCAAAAAAAATCGTCAAGTTTTTGCTAAGTTTTTTGGTAAGTCCAAAACAATAATATTTTCCTTCCCTTAAAAAATATATAATTGATACTTGTAATTTAATCCGTATGAAACTTGATTAAATTTCCCCAATTTTTTTTCTAGTAGGTAAATCAAAACAATTTCTTTTTTTCATTCTTTAAGTTCATTAGTCTCAGGTGTTCCTTACCTAAAATATGGTCAGCTAAATTTTTAAACAATATGTATTCTAAATAAAATGCACCTATTTAAGTCTGACCTGTGAGTTTTATTTAGATGATGGAGTTTCCGGGATTTTCTTTTAAGTCCTGGTAAGTATCAATGGGAATTATACCAAAAACGCTAAATGCTAAATAATAACTATAAATAAAAAAGAATAAACCGGTTCCCATTTTGCATTAATCATTTTTATAAATTAATATTTGTTTTCCCCTTTTTAAATAAAAAAATCCCTGCAACGCAGTATCGAAAACAACATAATAAAAGTAATTACCTAATATGTTTCACTTTAGGGCATGAGTTTTGATACCACGTAATTCTATATTAGGTACTTTTTAGACAGAATAGTATACTTTATAGACATGGTATGGCATTCTACGTTTGTTGCGAGACGTCCGCGCTCGAAGCAAGCGAGTAGGAAATGTGCACGTAAATATGATGCGGGGTGCGCGGGGCTTTTTGCCTAGCCCCGCCCAGATGCGCAAGGTCATCGTCGTTACTAATCGCCTTAATATAGTTGGGCGTGCGTTTTCATAACATACCTCTGTGTGACGTAATTTACGTAAATGCGGCAACTCTAAAACACTCGCTGGCACTGATTGACTATAGTTCGTCAATGATTTCACTGTGCGAGCCTTTATTCGATGCGAGTCGGATGCATGACCTCTGACCTTGACCTCAACCACCTTGCTGTCGACCTCTCCCGCGGCTGTGCTTACCCCATAGATGGTGAGCTTGCTGGTAGGTCCATCAGCTCCTATTGCGGCGGCTGTATCCTGTTCGATGAGCGTGACTGTCGATCCTTCGTCAAGCAGAGCATACGTACTCATTAGGGTTGTAACGGAGCTTCGCCTCCGCTTCCGTTACTGCGGAAGTTCCGCAAGAAATCGTATCTTCGCTTCCGCCTCCGCCTCCGCACAATTTTTTGCGGAGTTATAACAGAGGTTTATTTACGTATTTTTAAAATAAATAACACGCAAGCTGCGACGCTCGACAACCGTCCGGCCGCGTTTGAGAGCGAAATGGTCAAGAATCAAGTAGTGCGAGGCGGGAATGCGGCAAACACAATTTGTTTCTCCTTAATTTTCATTACAAGAAGGTAATATTTTTTTTTTACCAAGTATACTACTATTAATGTACGTATTTAAAATAAAAAGTTTTTTTTAAATTAACCATAAATTTCATTTTTTTCTATACGTACTTTCACCTCCGCCGCCGTTAACCTCCGCATCCGCGGAGGTGAAACTCGTCGCCTCCGCATCCGCCTCCGCTAACAAGCCTCCGTTACAACCCTAGTACTCATCTCACCGCGCGGACCGTACAATCTTACCGGACAGACTTTCAGTAAGACTCTAGAACTTATGGTAGCAGTCATTACTGTCTCCTGGGCTGCGGTCGACTCTGGTGCATCTAATTGTGGTTGGTTACTTGCGTAGTGAAGGAGTTTGTGATGTGGCCGGTCACAATTTTGTACACAGCATCCTTTCGCTTTACACTCATTGCGCCTATGAGTTTTCACTAAGCACTTGTAACACACACGATTGTCTTTCACTAATTTCCAACGTTCACTAGTGTTCATTTTTAAAAATTGTTCGCACTTGGGCAATTCGTGGCCCTGTTTAAATAATGTACACAGTTTTTCACTCGCGGTGACGTTAAAGCTCGCTCGTTTAGCGAGAGTTTTCGATCGTACATGACTCGAACTGTCATTACATTTTGTTTTACATTTTAACTGCATACAGTCCTTACGCGCGTTATCATCTTGCGTAGTGGGTTTAGAATATGCATGTTTTAGTCCGCGGTCCGCTTCGCGCGTCAGAAAGTCACTCAAGGTCACTATCTCCGGCACTTCAAAAGAACCGAATTCTTCCGCGTAATCAGCCCACCGAGACTGTATATGCGGCCTAAGTTTATTTACAACTTCACGCACTAACATTGGATTATTTAGATAGTTACGTTGATCAATGTTTTGTAACACGCACACAATGTTTTGTAATTTCACTGCAAAACTATTTAACTCGACACTGGACGTTCCTGGGCGCGGTAATTTCTTTATGGCGTCGAGGGCGCGATCCACGATGACTTCTGGCCTTCCAAAGGACTGTTCCAGTGCCCTCATCACGATCTCAGGATCACTCGTGGTATGTAATAAGGCCGCTACACAATCGCGAGCCTCCCCCCGTAGACAATTACGAAGGCGTGCTATGTTTTCTATTGGTGAGAAGCTGTACAGTCGTGTGCTGTCTCTCATGGCTGATTTAAATGCAAGCCATTCTGATGGTGATCCGCTGAATACCGGTAGATCAATCACCTGTCGTGGCGGTGGCCGGTGGTGTCCCATGCTTCTTATCGCCTCTGCTAGCTGTTCGATAGGTGAACTTTCCTGCTGCATTGGTGTCGGGGAACACTCACGTACGCGTAATAATTTATCAGCGACGTGTGCGCGCTCGCTACAGCGTACGTCTCGTGCGGGCTCCGCGAGCGACTGACAGGAACGCGCGCGCGCCGGCCGGGACGGCGTCGCCCTCTCCGCGGGGCGCGCGGGGGTTGGCAGCGGCATCTGCGGCGCCCGCTCCGGCTGCGGCAGCGTCCGCCTCTGTGCGGAGTGCGCGGAGGGTGGCGGCGGCGCCCGCTCCGTGCTGGGAGCATATTGTTCACTTTTCGTAAGCCATGTATTGACCCTGTCCTCCACAGGGTCAATTGCGAGGGGTTCAACAGGGTCTCGTTGACTACCTTCTACTTCGATAGCCATGACCTTCAACTCAAGCTGCTTCTTTACAAACTCCTCTTCCATGCGGAGTTCTTGATGCAACATCTCCTGTTCCATCAGGAGTTTCTTGAGCTCTTGTTCTCTACGGAGTTCACGTCGTCGAATCTCCATAAGCCGCTCTTCGGCCTCGAGCTCTGCTTGGCGCACCCGTTGCGCCGTGCTGGCGGTCGACTTAACTGATGCTGGCGCCGATGGTGTCCTACGCAGCCCCCTACATGGACCGCGCGTACCACCTGGCGCGAGCTGTGTGAGTTCTGCTGGTGCTTGTTCTTCTCCTGTTGTCGTGATAGCACCTCGCCGATCATACCTGACAGTGGTAGCCGACGTGGTTTCTGCTGACCTTGGTGCCTCCTCGAGCTGACATCGCTCCTCCCCACACTGGCTGCGTGTGACGACCATCTTCGCTGATCTTGGATCGAAGGACCAGAAACTGTTGACGTTCCGGCCTCGAAGAACCAGGAGCTCTTGGGGTTCCGGCTTTAGAGGCCGGGGTTTGGTGGGTGGGGAGCCAACAGCGGTGTGGACTTTTGCCGGCCTTCTGCGCCGGCGGTGTTGTTGATGACGCGGGGAATAGCTTACGGCCTAACCTAGCGTCCCTAGCCAACCTACAGGACCTATCTTTTCACTAGGTTTAATAAAATCACTGACCCTTTTTACAGTAATTTATTTGCAACCGAACTATCCTAACTATTTACATCACCACAACACAAAGTCCTAACACTAAACTATACACAAACGGAATACACAAGTTACTTTACAATTACTTACTATTTACACAATAATTAACAGAGCAAGATAAACTGAACTTAACGCAACAGTGTGGAAAGCTTTCATAATTCATTCACGTAAGCCCGATAGAGTCTCACGACAGAACTGAACTAACCTCACGTCAGAACAAAACAGAACTTAACTCATAGCAGAACCAGACAGAACTGAGAGTGCCTCGCCGGCTGACCCGCTTATAAACTCAGCGGATTCGCGAGCACCTTACCAAATATAGTAACAAAACGGCTTACTAAACCGTAGCCAATGGCAACGCGTGAAAGCTTTCCTTACCTTATATGGCGACGTTCGGGAGGGCGCTGTACTCCCCCGCCCGCGCCCCTCTGCCCTCCCGGACAGATAAAGGTATCTACGTAGTGCGAGCTATACATATGACAAGGCGATGCTATAACGGGGCGACGAACTTTAGCAAAGTATAACAAAACTTATTAAATTCTAAGTTGACTTATATCTAACACTTTTGCTTTTAATAATAGCGCTAGGCACACGCTTAAGTAAGCACTTGTACACATCAACACTGCACATAAAGTCATTCGTTGTCCGTAACAATAATACTGCTTAAAAATAAAGTTGGGATACCTACCGACTTCATTTCTCCAGCAAAATCAGAAATTATCATTATAATACTTCTTAAAAATAAAGTTGGGATATCGAATTCATTTCTTCAACAAAATTATTAAGTATCATTATAATACTTCTAAAAAATAAAATTTGGATCACCGACTTCATTTCTCCAACAAAATCAAAAAGTATCATTATAGCACCTAGAGGAAAAAAGAAAAAGAAGAAAAATACGTTTATTTGCCACCATAGAGGTAATCTATGGTGCCGAATATATCATACATTTTTTTTTAATTTGTTAAAAACTCAGACTCGGAACCTTCTTGGTGTTCTTTTTTCAATTTTCTTTGTACGCGGTTCTTTACGCGGCATTTTTCACGTCATTGTTAAACCTTATATTAAAAAAAAGAAACTTGAAAACAAGTGAAAAACTAAAATGAGTGATTCTAGCGACGAGGAAGTTTGTTTGACGCCAACAGAATTGACTGAAACTGTTAATAATGCGCAAATGAGCTTTCTACCTCAACAATCACGCGAGAAGTATTTAAAACAGTACGATATGTTCAACACGTGGCGACTAGCAAAAGGAGCCAAAACTTTCTCAGAAAACGTTTTGCTGGCATATTTTATAGAATTATCCGAGAACAAGAAAGCAAGCACTCTATGGAGTACGTATTCGATGCTAAAAGCAACAATAAAGATGAAAAAAGACATACATATCGATACCTATCCTAAATTAGTAGCATTTTTAAAAAGAGCCTCATCTGGTCATCATCCAAAAAAATCGAAGGTTTTCACAGTATCTGATATTGAAAAGTTTCTTAACGAAGCACCCGATTCCGTATATTTGGCGGCAAAAGTAAGTCAGTTGCACATTCAGTATCTACTTAAGTACATATATTAATCTCAATTAAATAGTATACTTAGTAAATGTTGATAGGCATAATTATGCGTTCATATAAATTTTATTCATTTATCTACTACAATACTCTTTACATTGCAGGTTGTTCTTATTATTGGAATAAACGGAGCATGTCGAACTAATGAACTAACACAACTTAATGTCAAAAACATTGAGAAACATTCAGATGACTTACTATTAATTAATTTACCTAATACAAAGACAAAAAGAGACCGCAACTTTGTCATTCGCAAGGAATACGTAACGATTGTTGAGAAATATCAAGCCTTACGGCCGCCTAACACTCCAATCAATCGTTTTTTTCAACAGTATCGCAATGGAAAGTGTGTTAGACAGCCTATGGGTACTAATAAAATTGGCAGTATCCCACGAGAAATAGCAACATTTCTTGAAATTCCAGAACCCCTGTTGTACACGGGTCATTGTTTCCGACGAACTTCAGCCACACTTTTGGCTGATTCCGGAGCTGATCTCCTGTCCCTTAAGCGCCACGGAAGCTGGAAGACCAATGCAGTTGTAGAGGGATACATAGAGGATTCCATCCAAAATAAGTCTAAAATATGTGAAGGCATCGTAAGAGCCATTACACTGAAAGAGCCTCAATCAGAAACTTGGACTGGCCCTTCTACATCAAAAATAAGCCGTTATGAAACACCTAACCATCTCCCTCTCTCTCCTACATTCACGCCAAGGGAATCCGATGAATCGGTACAACTATTAAGTATGACAGACAGTTTACCGAAAAACAGTACACAAGTGACTAACACCAATATTACAGTACCAAACAAAAATATTACACTCAATTTAAATAACTGTTGCAACGTTACTTTAAAATTTTCTTAATTATACTTTAGTATTATTTTATTATAATTTAAAGATTATTCTGTAATACTTACCTGTCATAATGTAGTAATTAATACCTAAACTGAAATAAAAGTGTACCTATCTTGTGATTGTAAACATTTTTTTATTGCATTTAGTCATTTCCTCGCTGAGGTGGAATGAAAAGTTACGTGTTGCACTCGAGTGCAAAGATTTTTCACCTCGTGTCCTTTTGATTCCCTCGCTAACGCTCAGGATTCTAATTTTGAATCACTCGCTGCCCTCGTGATTCAATTTTAGAATCCTTCGCTTGCTCGGTCATCAAAATTGAACACGCGGTTAAAAAGCAACTTTGCACTCTTGTATAACAAATAACTATTATTTGCGGCAAACATGAAGCAAAAAATTACAAAAACACAAAAAAGAAAGAAACGATCAGAGATCATGCGTCACATTTACGCAAAATGGCTGCGAAGGCTTAGGGCGGATTATTGTTTTAGGTCGTCTGAAATCTAACACCACCTCTGCCAAATCCTCTGCAAACCGGGCATGATGTTATGTTATGTATATAAAATATAACAAAAATAAATACACTGTCGGAAAACAAGCTAAATAAAAAACATAATCCACCACATGACAAAATAAAAAGGATTTTGTGAAATACAAAGTCGGATTGACCTTAACAATAGTACCTATTGCGTTCGAGTTGGAATTCTATTAATTCAGAGCAAAGCTAATAAAATATGTGACACATAACATTAAGCTTATTCCTAAAAAGGGTGGGTAGAGGTTTGAGGTCATAGTACAAAATAACGACTAGGAAAAGGGATTGTCGCTTTATCGACTTCCGCCTCGCCGTCAACGTAATGTAAGCACATAAAAATAAAGCGGATCTGCAGCTCCAATACGTCGATTCTGCTAAAGCTAGGCGACGACCCGCTTATAGCTCGTCGATCGCTGGTTGACCTGGCTGGTACCAGATCAGTGTAGCTACATACCATGAGTTTACATTACGAGACTCGATCGTCGATATCGAGCGCGTTTGACTCATCTATTGACCTGCTTCTAGGCTGTAAGAATTCTCAATCAATGAGAGCTTTAAACGTGCTCAATATGGACAATCGAGTCTCGTAATGAAAACTCATGGGAGCTACACAGTTTGAATCCGTACGTGAAGTATTATTAGTACAGTTATGTTCCAGTTCATAATACGCGAGATGGCTGTAATAGTCATGTCAGTTATAATACTGACAAAATGACAAATTGTAGTAGCTTGATGTGCTATAGGTAGTCTGTACCTACCACTGTTTGTTTCTGCACTACGGTTGACTAGTGGCAGTGCCAATGGCATTAATTCCACCTCTAGACTTAGAGGTTCCGAGACTGCAGCCCATAACGTATACCTTTATTTTTTATAAATTATAAACCAACGCTTGACCGCAATCCCGCCTGATGGTAAGCAGTGATGCGATCGTTGATGGTAAAGCACGCTAGTTTATTAAGAGCCTATTCACTCTATAACAATACCTTTTTTCTTTTGTTTGAGATGGGAAATCATCAGATGACCTCTCCCGCTCTGGGCGAAGCGGAAGGGCATGTCCGACTTTTACTGACTAAAACCCATCCGTTTTCCTTCACTAGCCTGTAGGCCAGGGCCACGATTTAATTTTAGACCGACCCGCAACCCTGACCCAGGAGGCATCAGTCTTCGTAGTTCCCGTCACGATGTGCAGACATACATATCTATAAGGCGCGCGTGAAACACGACGCGCCGACGACTCGGGTCTAGTCCTTAGCGGGCGATGTGGTTTGGGGCATGTGATTTGTTTCCCTATTGTTTTAATATAGGTATATAATATACTCTTTATATTATTCTAAGTCTGTTAGCTTAATAAATATTTAAATTTTACAATAAGACGATGTTCTATATTCTATGAATTTTCCTTTTATGTTTCTCAAAACGGTTTAGGATGAATGAAATAATACACACTACCTAATCTTCATCATTTAGCTATAATATAGAAGAATAGCCGCGATAATTCGACAGCCTTCGTGGCGTAGCGGTAGCGAACGCGGCCGCTGCGCAAGGAGGCGCGGGTTCGATCCCCGCGCAGTGCTAATATTTGTATGCATGAATATGAATACTTGCACTGGTCTGGTCGTGCCTCGGAAAGCACGTTAAGCCGTTGGCCCCGGTTGCCATGCGAACATCTAATGGCAGTCGCTGCGGGTTGTTGGAGCCCTCGTTCGACCGCATGTCAATAAAAAAGTGCCCAAATGGCTGGCAGCATTATTACATTCATCATCGACCTTTTTATCGTCCCACTGCTGGGCACAGGTCTCCTCTCATACAGAGAAGGATTGAGCGTAATCACCACGCTTGCTCAATGCGGGTTGGCGATTTCAGACTTAAAGTCCAGGTTTCCTCAAGATGTTTTCCTTCACCTTCAGTCATTGGTGTCCAAGATATACTTAGAAAGTACATATAACTTTAGAAAAGTTACATTGGTACTAGCCTGACCTGGAATCGAACCTGCGCACTCATACTTGAGAGGCTGGTGTTGTAACCACTACGCCACCACGGCTTTTATTACATTATCTACTGCTTATTACTCATCCTTTTTATAAAAGTCCTTTTTAATTTGTAATAGAGTGATTCCTATTGACCAGGGCATAAGTTTTGTGCCTAAGCTAATAATGAATGACACCACGGTTTTACAGTAGTCTGAGAAGACTACTGTAGAACCGTGATTTGCCACCGACGGTGTTCCCGTTGGACTACAATTTGAGTATCTTCAAGGCTAGAGTGAATTCGCTCTTAAGAAACTAGTGCGCTTTACCGTCAACGATTGCATCACTGCTTACCATCAGGCGGGATTGCGGTCAAGCATTAGTTTATAATTTATATATATAACTAGCTTTCCGCCCGCGGCTTCGCCCGCGTAGAGTTCGGTTATATCGCGCTTTTTGGATTTCCCTCGGGAATATCAATTTTTCCGGGATAAAAGGTAGTCTAAACCTTCCTTAAGAATCACTCTATCTATTAAAAAAAACCGCGTCAAAATCCGTTGCGTAGTTTTAAAGATCTAAGCATACATACGGACATACAGCGAAAGCGACTTTGTTTTGTACTATGTATTGATAAGGAAGTATATAGTTTTCAATTTATGGAATGACGTAAATGGCAACTGTATACGCTAATATTATACATTTTTATAATTAGAATAAACAAATAAATAATGCTTTTTGCCCACAAGTTTATTAAGCCTATTTACTTAAAAATCTTAGTGAATGGGAAGGAAGACGGCAGTAGAGCGAGGTGGTGCAATGTTAAACCCAACAACACGACCAACAATGCTGTGCCAGAGGGAGATTAATCTGGAGACCCTCCACGATCAAACTCCCGACACACTAAATTTTGGCGCATCGTACCCGGCACACATCGCAATACCGCTCAGACCCGTCCTCCCTACGGCTTCACCAGACATAATGCCGGAACACGACGAATCGCTTGGCGGCAAGACTTTGTCTGGTGGGTGGTAACTTCTGCCGGCAGCCGATATCCACCGAGAAAAATGTGGCCAGATTAATTCTAAAATTATATCCACAACGTTGCTTTTCTAGCACGTATTTAGCCAAGTCACGTTAGGCCGTCAACAAACGTGGCTGCTAAAGATTTTCATTTTTAGTAATAAAACTTTAAGTTAAAGTGGATATTTCCTTTATAAATTACAAAATTCAAAAGGTCATATCTGTATTGAAAGTATTCGCACTTTTCGCCAGTTATGAAGCCCAGGTGATTTTTCTCCCGGCGATTTTGGCGCTTACTGGATTTTCTACGCACTGCTTGAAGCCGTTATATTGAACTAGCTTTCCGCCCGCGGCTTCGCCCGCGTGGAGTTCGGTTATATCGCGGTTTTTAGATTTCCCTCGGGAATATCATTTTTTTCCGGGATAAAAGGTAGCCTATGTTCTTTCTCAGGGTCTAAAGATTGCCTGTGCCAAATTTCATCAAAATCGGTTAAGCGGTTTAAGCGGGAAAGCGTAACAGACAGACAGACAGACAGACTGACAGACAGACCGACAGACAGACAGACAGAGTTACTTTCGCATTTATAATATTAGTATGGATTAACAATGCTCAGCTCAATACCGACAGTGAAAATCCAGTGAAGATCATAACAGCCTGCTTCTTTTTTTACGTATAAATGTATATTTGGGATAAGTAAGACCCCTGTAATGATAGGTAATAGGATCATCATCATCAGCCCCTACTCGTCCACTGCTGGACATAGGTCTCTTTCATGGAACGCCAACAAGCTCGATCCTGAGCAGTTCTCCGCCAGCCACTACCAGCCACCTTTTTGATGTCATCGCTCCATCTCGCCCAAGGGCATCCCACGCTACGTTTGCCGAGACGACGAACTTGATCAAGACGAGGTAATCTATACTAATATACAATATGTTAAGAAAACCCTGTCCGACCCGTAAGGATAATAAAGGTTAGGTAAACACATGACCAAATAAAATATGAAATTTTACATAATCATCATAGTAACAATACTAGTGAATTTTGAAATAATCTTTTTTTCCCGCGAATTAATTCCAACTTCCCCAAAATTTGGTAGTTTTTAAAAAGTTACAACATTATTTTTGACCGCGTGCCGCGTACCCTGCCCCTCTTCACCCGCGCCTGTATGGCCTACCGCACATGTTTTAAGTTACCTCTTTTTGCGAAATATTATTTAATTTTTTTAGGGGGATTTTTTTTTAAGTTTAGCCCGGCTTTCTATGCATTAGTAGAATCAGTTATCGATACCTAACAATACCTTCACGGATCGGACAGGGTTTTCTTTACATATTGTATAAAGCTGAAGAGTTCGTTTGTATGTTTGTTTGTTGTGCGCGCTAATCTCGGGAACAACTGGTCCGATTTGAAAAATTCTTTTAGCGTTGGATAGTCCATTAATCCAGGAAGGCTTTAGGCTATATAGCATCACGCTGCGATCAATAAGAGCGGAGCATAACTAGCACCACGCGAACGAAGTCGCTGGCGGCCGCTAGTAATAGGATACTCCTCTATTTGAACACAAATCCAATATCGAAAGTTATCATTTACATGATATCTGAGCAGCAGTAGCCTATTAGAATCGGCCGTGATCTACAAGATGTAGATGTCATCACCACTGCTCTCAAAATGGTGAAGGAAACATCGTAAGGAAACCGGCATGTCCTAGAGCCAGAAATTTCGAAGACATGTGACATCTACGAACCCGCACTGGGCCCGCCTGGTAAGTTACGGCCCACTCTGTGTCCCAGTAGTGGGAACATTGTAAGCTGATTATTTTATTTTATTAGGTTCACCAACAATTGATTACACGATAACAATGAAATGATGATGATGATGATGATGTTCCCGAGCGATTTCGGCCACGGCGACCACTTCGACTCCTAGCCGATGATTTGGCGCTCATGCACCCGCAGATGGCTTATGTAGCCTATCTTGGCGGCGAAACTTCGTGCACACTGAGCACGTCGTCGACGTAGTTGTATGTGATGGCAGCAGGTGGGCGGGCCTTTAATTGGTCGCGTTTGGCATCGAGGTCAGCTTTGCGCTGCTCCTCAAACTCGTGTACTTGTCCGTACACCATTCTGCGCCATTCTGACCGTTTTGCTGCCAAACGCTCCCATTCAGAGGGTTCTATATTGCATCTCTTCACGTGTGGTTTTAAGACATCCTTGAACCGGAGGAGTTGTCCGCCATGCTTTCGATTGCCCTCCTCCAGCTCAGAGAAAATGATGCGCTTCGCCACTCTTTCGTCCGCCATACGTGATACGTGTCCGCACCACCGAAGCTGTCGACGCATTAAATAAGCCTCAATGCCACCAACATTGGCTCATCGCAGGACTTCGGGATTTCGCACTCTGTCAGACCATTTGATTTGAACAATGAAATAATACATTCACAAAGGCAAAATAACAGTGCATCAATTACATATAGGTAAACACAACATGCATACAAAAAATTAATTATGAAGATAACATAACTTACTCAACAATAAGCGCTAATATTGATGACATTATAACATTGGTATGAAATCCATACTAATATTATAAATGCGAAAGTATCTCTGTCTGTCTGTCCGGCTTTCACGCCAAAACTACTACTGTAATGAAATTTGGTACACAGATAGTCTAGAGCCTGAGAAAGGACATCCATCCATACTAATCCATACTAATATTATAAATGCGAAAGTAACTCTGTCTGTCTGTCTGTCTGTCTGTCTGTTACGCTTTCCCGCTTAAACCTCTCAACCGATTTTGATGAAATTTGGCACAGACAATCTTTAGACCCTGAGATAGAACATAGGCTACCTTTTATCCCGGAAAAATTTTATGTTCCCGAGGGAAAACTAAAAAGCGCGATATAACCGAACTCCACGCGGGCGAAGCCGCGGGCGGAAAGCTAGTATTATAAATGCGAAAGTAACTCTGTCTGTCTGTCTGTCGGTCTGTCTGTCTGTCTGTCTGTCTGTTACGCTTTCCCGCTTAAACCTCTCAACCGATTTCGATGAAATTTGGCACAGACAATCTTTAGACCCTGAGAAAGAACATAGGCTACCTTTTATCCCGGAAAAAAATGATGTTCCCGAAGGAAATCTAAAAAGCGCGATATAACCGAACTCCACGCGGGCGAAGCCGCGGGCGGAAAGCTAGTAGGCTATAAAACATCCCGCTATGACCAATAGGAGCAGAGCAGGAACAAAAAATGTTGCGAAAACGGGAGCAAACGCGGACGTACATATTGCTCCCATTATTTTAACAGGCGCTTATTTTATACTAGCTTTCCGCCCGCGGCTTCGCCCGCGTGGAGTTCGGTTATATCGCGCTTTTTAGATTTCCCTCGGGAACATCATATTTTTCCGGGATAAAAGGTAGCCTATGTTCTTTCTCAGGTTACAAAGATTGTCTGTGCCAAATTTCATCAAAATCGGTTGAGAGGTTTAAGCGGGAAAGCGTAACAGACAGACAGACAGACAGACAGACAGACAGACCGACAGACAGACAGAGTTACTTTCGCATTTATAATATTAGTATGGATATCAACAGCTCTTTCGGTTCGAAGCTTACGCGGGTGAAAGCGCGGGGCACAGCTAGTTCCGAATAAAAATTAAAAAACCAAAAAATTGGGGATAATGGGGTATAATTGGGGTTAAAAGTTATGTTATGATTATGTTAATATCTCCCTATCCTTTTTCCCAAGTATATTGTGGTCGACTCCCAGTCGAATCGGACGCAGCTGGAGCCAATGGCGCCGAATCTGTTGTTTACAAACTAAACTAATTTCAAGTTATGTGCATCCTTTTCTTTCCATTTCGCTAAGAAAAGGACAGAAGATAAAATGTCAGTTTAGACCTGTCAAATTAGTGGCTCCTGACGTAAACTGGCGTACTTTAGTCGCCATGTTTATAATCGCATCTAAACTGTCTATGGAGGAGAGGTTTGGCGGGAATGTCAAGATGAGTGTCACGCTCATTTTTCATTGGACTTTTAAAATTATTTATAGTGTCGTTTACTAAATAAAAACGCGTGATTTATGTAGTAAAAAGTGCATTCAGTGAATAATTCAAAAAGAGCAGTGAAATATTGTAGCATAGTGGCCCCATCATGTCTTTACGCTAAAACGCTCCTTATCGTCCAAACGCGTAAAACAAAAGGAGTTAGTTTAGGTTAAGTTATGCTAGGATAAGTTAGGATAAATTAGGATAAGTTAGGATAAGTTAGGATTCCGTGTGCAGTTTCTGGCCTGCCATCGGACGCGTCCCCAGGTGGCGGATAGGGGAACGGCCCCCAGATATGGGGGTTACCGGTTTACCGGCGCGGACCAAAACCAGATGCGGGGACCGCTGCGGCGGTCACAGGTGCGGCGGGTTGGCCACCACTCGAGGTGGCTGACGTGACCCGAACTCCGGGTCACCGTCGGGCAACCCGGTCTCCTCATTGAGAGGAGCTGGGGGCCCTGTTTGCCTCCGGGCAAACGAGTGGGGCTAAGAGGAAGGACACCTCGCTAAAAAACCCTTGGCTGCTGCGTCTTCTCGCACAAAAGACGTACCCAGCCCGGCCCCTCCCTGTGGAGTGGAGGGACCACTGTGGGCCTGCCCTAGGCGGGAATCGCCGGCGGGGGATTGGTAGTTAGGCTGTGCCATTTTCCCATGACCCCGCCACCCAGGCGATGTCGTTGTGCCGCTGTGGGTTTAGTGGGTATTCCCGGCTTCGGCTGGGCGAGTCCCACACACGCCCTTCGGGGTATGGTGCGTAAATGCAATACCACAGCGTCAAAAAAAAAAAAAAAAAAAAAAAAAAAAAAAAAAAAAAAAAAAAAAAAAAAAAAAAAAAAAAAAAAAAAAAAAAAAAAAAAAGGATAAGTTAGGATAAATATTTAATGAAGAACAATTTACTGAAGACTTGGCTGTATGGCGTACTATGCCTTTGCCTTTTCCATTCGCCCGAACGGAAACAAATGAACCAAAAAAAAAAATGTCTATGGAGTATCTTAATTTGACAGGATTAAATTAAAAAGGTTATCTTCTATCCCTTTCTTAACGAAATGGAAAGAAAAAGATGCACATAACTTAAAATTAGTTTAGTTTGTGAACAAAAGAATCGGCGCCATTATTTTAGATGCAGTGACTACCTATTTGATCTCCATAAGCCAGTAACTGATACAAACCCCTTGGTAATACTGGTTGTCAGATCTTAGGGCTTCTGATTATCCATAAAGACTACGAATATCAGTCGGCATTAACAGCTTGGCGGGTACTTTCCCAGCCCCCCAAACATTAGAACCCGAGGTGGCGGCGCGAAGTGTTCCACGCGCGCCACTCTTAGACATCACGGGAGGAGTCCCGTGGAGGCCCACAGTGGTGGGCCAGCATCTCTTCATCAGGCTCTTAATAAACTAGTGCGCTTTACCATCAACGATTGCGTCACTGCTTACCATCAGGCAGGATTGCGGTCAAGCGCTAGATTATAACATATAAAAAAAAAAACGTTTTTTAACAGTGGAATTACATAATTTAATTTATTATACCAAAACGCACGAAGAGACCTCTACAAGCCGTATAAAGATGGACATTTCTACCTATATTTTCGACTGTACGTAAAGAAATTGTACGTGTTGTCTATTCGCACAGAAAAGGACTAATTCTGTCTAGACTAACAGTTGTCTGGTCTAGACACACACACGACGGGTTTTTGTATACCTACCCTGTTTCAGCGACGACTTTTTCAAAGATCCGTCTGTCACTGTTTAAGGACGGGTGAAATATATTGCCTATAAAGCAAGCTTTGTAATAATGTCACACATATATCCTACATCGTCAATAGAATAGAATAGAATAGTTCTTTGTTTGCATAGAAAGTAGATTCAAAATACAGATATTAACTTTTAGAAGATCCTTATACTGAGTACCTTAGCTAAGGCAAGCAAACAATGCCCGGTAAGAACCAGGCTGTGGCTATACGGGTGGGTTTTGGTCAGTAAAAGTCTGACACACCCTTCCACTCAGCCCAGAGCGGGAGAGGTCATTTGATGATTTCCCATTCAAAACAAAAAAAAAAGGCATGCAAACTAAAGCTAAAATTAATAAATCTGAAGAAGCTGAAGAGTTTGTTTGTATGATTGTTTATTCGCGCTAATCTCGGGAACTACTGGTCCGATTTGAAAATTTTTTTTGGGTTCGATAGCCCATTAATCCGGGGAGGCTTTAGCCTATATAACATCACGCTGCGACCAATAGGAACGGAGCATAACTAAACCACGCGAACGAAGTCGCAGCGGCCGCTAGACTTCTATAATAATAGATAATCTCATTCGATACGTATTATTAGGTACTTACATATGAAATTGGCGTTTGGTGTAGGAGGAATAATGTCTGTGCGTGTGAAGTGCTGCGACCGCGTGCCGCGTGCCTTTTCAAACGTCAACATGAAGTACTGAAGTACTGCTGGGCATATGCCTCCCCCAAAGATTTCCAAAAAGAACGCATTAGGAACAAGGAAATCCTGAGAGTATTGTGTCGTCTGGACGTGAATAAGGCTAGTGGTCCGGATGGTATACCAGCGATTGTCCTTAAGGCATGTGCGCCCTAGTTGTCTCCTGTATTGACGCCCTTGTATAGCCTCTCATTTAGGACTGGTGCAGTGTGATAGTTGTATCGGCCGATTTCAATAACCTCCATACTCTGCAAGATTATGGAGCGTGTATTGAACTCGCGCCTCTTGGCTTACCTGGAAGGTAACGATCTCCTCAGTGACCGACAGTACGGGTTTCGACACAATCGGTCAACTGGGGACCTCCTAGTGTATGCCACTCACTTGTGGGGCGAGGCCCTCGAGAAAAACGGGGAGCGAATACCGTCTCCCTTGATGTCTCGAAGGCCTTCGACCGGGTATGGTACGCTGGCCTTTTGAGTAAGCTTCCAGCGTACGGCATTTCCGCTGGCCTGAATAGCTGGGTAAAAGACTTCCTGTCTGAATGGTCCCTCCGAGTTGTTGTCGACGGTAGTTCATCGGAGCCCATGTCAACCAATACCGGTGTTCCTCAGGGGTCTGTTCTCTCTGCAACTCTGTTCCTGCTGCATATTAACGATCTGCTGGTGCCCGGTATCTATGGGTATGCAGATGACAGCACAGTTGTGGAGAGATATCTGCCGGAAGCTCGGGCTCGGCAGGAATCAATCCGGTCCGAAAGAGAGGCCATGGTAGAGCGTACGAGTGCTGCACTTCAGGCAGTCTCCGAATGGGGTAAAGCCAATCTTGTAGCATTCAATGCCGCCAAAACACAGGCGTGTCTTTTCACCGCCAAAAGGAGACCGTTCACCTTGGCTCCTTTTCACCACTTTCACCTCCACCACTTTTAAGAATGTATCCTTGGAGTGCACCGACCGCCTTCAGCTTTTGGGTGTTGAGATTTCCTCGAACCTCAACTTTGGGCGGTTCATTGAGTCCAAGGCCAAGGTGGCTGCCAGAAAACTTGGCGTCATCGCAAAGGTCCAGCGGCACTTCACACCGAGGCAGCTTGTAATGTTATACAAAGCACAGGTCCGCTCGTGTGTGGAGTACTGCAGCCACATTTGGGCTGGTACTGCTAATTGTCACCAGGCCATTTTGGATTCAATGGAGAGGTGTGTGAAGAGACTGATTGGTGACCCTGATCTAACACGAGATGGTCTCCAAAGCCTGTAATGTAATAAGCCTGAAATGTCACCTGGCTACTTTGGATTCAGTGAAGAGGGGTGTGAAGAGGTTGATTGGGGACCTAGATTTAACTCGAAACGGTCTCCAAAGCCTGGAGTACAGGCGTAGAGTAGCCAGCCTTTCGGTCTTCTATAGGATGCATTCTGGTGAGTGTGCATGGGAATTGCATGATTTAATTCCCCCATCTCCGTTCCACCATCGGATGACCCGTCGTACGGCGACTTTCCACCCTCACGTTGTTAACACCACTACGATCCGGACAAAGCGTTTTGCTTCCTCTTTTATTCCGCGTACATCGAGGGACTGGAACAATTTGCCAGCCGCGGTGTTTCCGTCACACTATAATTTGAGTGTCTTCAAGGCTAGAGTGAATAGGCTCTTAATAAACTAGCTCGCTTTACCATCAATGATCGTATCACTGCTTACCATCAGGCGGGATTGCGGTCAAGCGCTAGTTTATAAAATATTTAAAAAAAAACCTGCATGTAGCGCTACCGGGCGACTTTAGTCAGGTCATCCGACCACCTAGTCGGTGGATGTCCCACGCTGCGCTTGCCGGTACGTGGTCACCATTCAAGAGCCTTTCTGCCTCATCGGCCACCGGCTCTACGTGCTATGTGCCCCGCCCACTACCACTTCAAAGAGCTAATCCGCTGGGCTATGTCGGCGACTTTCGTTCATATCGATATATCGTTCATATAGAGTTCATATAGTTCGATCACGTAGAGAAACACCTAGCACAGCTCTCTGTGTGACCTTGAGCTTTTTATGAGACCCATAGTAGGTAGCGTATTCTTATTGTTTTTTTAAAGGTAAACAACTCCCGCCTCACGGGAACATGAATATAAATATTTGCACTGGGCTGGTCGTGCCTCGGAAAGCACGTTAAACCGTTGGTCCCAGTTGCCACACGAACATCTAATGGCAGTCGTTAATGGTTGTTGGAGCCCTCAAAAGTCCAACAATTGGTCTAACTACAATGCTTCGATAATGCCTTCGGGTTGTGCAGGTCAGACGGCAGTTGCTTCACGGGAAATATCGAAGTTATATCGAAGTTTAGCCAAAATCAGCAGTTAGACTGGTAAAAGCGGACCCCATTCTCCAAAGCTGAACAAGCTTTGGATGCGACTGGGATTAACGCTGAGATGATGATGATGATTGAACAGAACAGAACAGAACAGAATACTCTTTATTATGTACACCCTATAGATTACAGAACATAAATATAAAGATTTAATCTTTTTTCCATATTCTCATACCACATTTTAAACAACATACATTACGCTACTCACAGCTGCCGCCAACTTTGCCTGGAGCCTAACGACAACCCAACATCAATATATTTATCAGTTCACGTCAAATTACAATAGAAGCGCATTAAATGAACAGGGGACATCCATTTGCGACCCAAGTTTGCGTCAAGTTAATGAAGTTTTACAATATGCCAGTAGCATATACCAGCATGTCAGTCTAGACAACCAATCCAGTGATTGATTGCAACTAAAATGGCGACATTATTTCACTACTGTTTGATATTCAGTCCAATATTAAACTGGTAGTATTGTTTTTGACCAGGCGCGTCCTTTTCCTGGCGAATCAAATCAAATCAAAATCGTTTATTTCAAATTAACCATCACTTGGTACTTTTGAATAGGCAATGTCGGTCAGTCCAAGAAAAGTGAAGCTAAATTGCACGTTCCAAAGTGTAGATGTCTATGGAGAAAAACGTGCAAGAAACTCCATGGACACTCTTTTAAAATCATAATATATGGGTTACATTTCTTCGTTACATATTTATGTTGCTTCTATCATGTGAGCACAATGTAAAATTAATTAAAATATAAAAATGTATTAAGCCCACTGGCAGCTAAGAGATGACCAGTCTCCACTGACGGACCCCGTTCACGAGCATGACGCGCGCATCAGCCCCACTTAGCTCAACCATATTGAAGGGAACCAAATGACCCAACAACACGCGCCACCATCAGCAAGACATTTGAGTGGCATTTACATAATCAGTTTATAATGTCCACACTCCTGGGTCACCTATCACACCTCATCTTCACACATTCGCAAGGAACTCAAGTGGCTCCCAATCCGCCTTCGCAGGTATACTTGGAGTTTATGTCTTTTTTTCAACATCTTAAAAAACCGGTCTTATCCTTCCTACCTGCGTGAGCATTTTTCTTCCGCGCATTCTAGCACCGCACCGTGTAGATCAGACCTGAGATCCATCCTTAAATCAACACGTCACAAATCAAGTGCAAAAAAGTCTGATAATTTTAAAATTTCCTAAAGAAAATTTCAACATCTTTCGATCAGAAATCTGTCTGAAACTACCTGAAACCTGCTCCAAACACCGACTATATACTTGTGGCGGCAACGTGCCTACCATGAAGGATTTTAAATAAGATTCAAGTATACTGTATTTAGGATAGCAATATATTAGAAACTATAAGCAAATATGTGATAAAATAAAATAATTTGCCTTCGGAGTATATTTTGCCCGATTAATGTTCTAAAAGCGGCAAACCAATTACCTCCAACCTTCAGATGTGGAGTCCGTAGATCACCAGCCCCGATCACGAGGAGGCGCACGTCGACGCAATTCACTGACTGACTCCCTAAGTTTATTAATTTTGATTTTTGAGGCTTAAGCCCCCATCCGGGGAATACTTTAAATACTTAACTTTTAAATAAATAATTACATTTTTGTGACCGTTGAAAGATCGTGGCCATGACTCGCTAGCTTGCCAGTTCGAAAGAAAGTGCGTTCGCCATGCCGTTCGGTGATCGGCGGAAGAACGCGATCCACTATGGTGCGTTCCATTTACTTTAAGTTTTCGGCAGCGTTCACCGCCGATAAACGCAAAAATCAAAGGAGATATTCAACAATACTGTATAATTAAATATAAGAAACGCATAATAATAATATCAGTTTCCACATATGTTGACCAGTCCCACGGCATCCACTTTTTTTTAATAAATACTTTTTTTTCTGTGTGGACACCAGAAGTTAAATTAACGACAATTGACCTTTTAGTAAATAAAGCGTTCAAAATCTAATCGCGGCGTCATCTGGGCGATAAACAAATGTCAAAAATATTTTTGATATAATAATATCAGTTTCCACATATGTTGGCCAGTCCCACGGCATCCACTTTTTTTTCATAAATACTTTTTCTGTGTGGACACCAGAAGTTAAATTAACGACAATTGACCTTCTAGTACCTAAATAAAGCGTTTAAAATCTAATCGCGGCGTCATCTCGGCGATAAACAAATGTCAAAAATATTTTTGACAGATTCAGGCTGAGAACAAACCATAGATATAGATGAAATCTATGGAACAAACTCTAGACGTTATCAAAATTGTGAGGATTGGTCTTCTAGAATCTTGAAATACAGGCCTTTTGGGCGCCAGTCTTCCACGATAAAATTAAAATACCCCTTGGTAAGTCTGGTGATCAGATTCTCGGGCTTCTGAAGACCCGTACCAACGGTCGATGATCTACGAATGACAACCGAGACCAATACTTAACGTGTTTTCCGAGGCACGAAGGGGTCTCGATATTGGTCACCCATCCACAGACCAGCCGCGGAAAGCGTAGCTTAACCTGATCAATCGACCATGCAGCTGATATTTTTTTTTTAAAGTTGCTCCACACTAGGTATTTCTCCTGTATCGTGGGTCGTTTACAAACATAATATTACTCACATACACAAACGTCCAGACCCGGAACAACTTCTTGTAGGCCATACAAATATTTGTTCCGTACGGGAATCGAACCCGCGACACGCAGCGCAGCAGTCAATAGCTTAACCATTGCGCCTTATTTAGTCATGATGCTGTCTTTTTCCCTAATCACTACATATTATAAAACAGAGTCACTTTCTCTTTCCCTATGTCCCTTTATATGATTAAATCTTTAAAACTCCGCACCGGATTTTGATGCGGTTTTAAATAGATAGTGTGATTAAAGAGGAAGGTTTATATGTATAATAACATCCATTAAATTTTGGAGAGATACTATTATTTTTGAGATTTCTAATGTGACGTCGTAAATAATTACCTTTTTTCCGCGTTTGCAGTGAAACTCAGGCTGAGCCCTACGAGATTTATCAAAATAATGCACTAAATATTGTACACATTGAAAAGGTCTACAATGGTATATGTCTATCTCTTATGGAAATCTCACAATAACATTTTTTGTCATTTACTTTTTACGATAAATACCGGCGAACATTCGAAGTAATTTTTGACCAATACAGCATTAATCCTTACCCAATTTAATACATTAAATAGATTGTTGATTTAATATAGATCTATAACGCCCTTTACAGCATATAATTTAAATGAATATTTTCGAAGATATTACAGATTTAAAAATTGCGGGGCGTCGCGTTGCGGCGGTACCTACCGGCACGACCGGGGCGGGCGGGAGTAGCGGGCCGCTATGTTATACACGCTGGAATTTTAATGGTTGTTTTCCCGCGGCAGAACGATTTGCTTTAAGGAGTACTTTCGATGAATAGAGTAAAAAACCAAAAATGTTTGTATTATAAAATAATTAAAAAAGTAAATAAAAAAAATCATCAACTCGAAAAAGTGAGAAAATTTAATTACGCTAGATACAACTTGTAGGTACTACCCGTACTACTCGGAATGTACAACATGAAACCGCCTCAAAGGAAAGCAATGTATTTAATGTTCAAACCATAATAAGCTCCGGTGCGTTTTTTTATCACTATGTTAAATCTGCCATTTCAAGTTTCTAATATTTAATTTCATGATGAAACGATTGTATTACTAAGACAGAACCGTTTCGCTGCGGGAAAACAACCATTAAAATTCCATGCTGTATAATTTATACTACGTTCACAGTTTTTTTCTGTAGTGTAAGGTAAACGGCCCAGTAACCGTTAAGTTATGAACTTCGCCGAAATTGCATGAGCACTAGGTTAAAACTACAAGACTTACAAAAATAATTTTTACTTGACTGTTTAGATAATTTAATATACTTTTAGTATATTATGATTCTATTAAACTACTGTAAAATTTAATTAACTATAAAACAATAAAACTACAAAAAGGGCCAATTGTACCAGTACCCGGTAGAGTTGTACTAGTTAACGTTAAATTGTCCCGGTAACCGGTAATTTTTGCCGCGAAATTGTACTCTATTGCTTTACATTAAAGTTAATAGAAATACAATATATTCAAATAAAATATTACTGAAAAAATATTAGGGTCCGTATTTAACCAACAAATAAACACGATTTGTTTTAACTTTTTATAATGTATGTTTTATAAAGTACCTATACCTATATAAAAAGAAACAAACAAACTCTGTCCGTCGAGGATTGTCATTCCTTCTTCGAGATTTGCCAATAGTCCATCACTTCTTTAAACCACACCCTTCAACTGCTTTCCTGAACTATAAAGCACGGGCGTGCCTGTGCATCAGATTTTGAGACACTTGCTGGCCTACTACAGGCGGCAGCTTCAACCAAACGACCGAGTCTGCCATTATTAAAAGCATTTTCTCGCTTAATTTTTTTAATAAATAAACCAACACTATCCAATAACTACTCCTTAGTGACATCTGAAATTATTTATTTATTTATTTTACCATTTAATATATTAACAAAAATGAAAAACAGAACAGATAAAAGGTACAGAGATGATTATATCATAAAAAATCTCTTTCGGCATACCTGCAATAAGAAAGCGTGTAAAAAGTAAAGGACAGAAGACGTGCACTCTGAAGGAGTAGGAGTAGAAATTGGTAGAGTGGGGAGGCGACTTGAGAAGGTTTTTAAGATGCGATAAAAAAAGTTTCCCCCTTATTTTGTCTGGGAATAAGGGAGGATTATGTCGGCCTCCTACCATCTAAACGTCCACTATTCCTTCCAGTACCATGAGTCGGGGACCCGGCAGATACTTGTACATTCGCCCCACACACGTGGGGACCAAGTGCGGCCGATCCCTCGACCACACATCCTACCACTAAGATGCGCATACTGCATGTCACGCTCGAGCGACGATACGGTCCCAATTTCGTCGCCCGCATGGTCCTTCTTATGGTGGCCAAAGATCGTGAAGCGCCCTTCGACGCCTGGCTACCCTTCTCATGCGAGTGGAGTGAGAGTCATGCTCTTTTTCCCTTTCTGTAGCCTCCATTGCATGCACTACCTTCTCGCAAAAAGAGGCCATAGCATCCCCCAGCTCCTTCCTTCTTCGCTTTCGACCTTGAACTGTACTACGGCCGGGAGTGAGATATCACCGAAACCAAGTGTCGCGACTATGGCACAGCGCTGTTGGGTCCAAGCTGAGCTTTCCTCCAGCCTAGGTGGCGCTTTGTGCTCAATTATTTAAAAAAAAAGTCATATGATGTATTCTCATCCAAAAAAAGTCCACATTGAGCGGAGCGGAAGGGTGAGGGTCTGTTTTAACCCACCCGTGTCCCTTCATTTGCCTGTGCTCCAGGGTATCTCTTAATATGGTGGCACACTCAAGCAAGCAAGTCAGCTCGAAGGTTTTTACGGCACCAGAAGTTTTAAAACATGGAATGAGTTAGATCTTTCGAAAAATAATTGAAGGTAGATAAATATGCAAAATAATTACCTTTAAATAATAATAATCTCTAGAAAGATTCAATTATGGCAAATCAATCTTTAGTACTTATTAATGATTTTTTAACACCTGTTCTGACTGAGACTTGCTCCCAAATCAGAACTCACGTGAGTGACTTAATGAGTACAAATGAAAGCAGTGCTGGAAATATGGGAAAGTACGGGCGTAAGAATATGTAGACGAGAGTTCCAACTAATGAGGCATAGTCATCAAAAAATAAATAAAAGAAAGACATATGTTAGGACTCGAACTGCATTATGTAAATGAAATAGCCAAGAGCTTTTCGCCCTTGCTTCAGTTTCAGCTAGGAACTACCATTTTCTCCATGGTACTCCAAACAGTACGGTATACTACCATATATCGTACTGATTGGAGTACCGTACGGTATATCGTACCAATACTACCATATATCGTACTGTTTGGAGTACCATGGAGCAAATGGTAGTACATGGTAGGTATACCACGGTGTACGTTGCATGACAAAATACTTGGCCACTATGCTGTTAAATCCTAAAACCATGTTTAAATAATTAAATTACCATCTGCTAAGAAATAAACGTGTTTAATTTTTTTAATTTTCCAAAACAAATTTTTCACATTGTAGTCGCAGTAGGCTTTTTTATATACTTCATAGCTGATTCAAGAAAAGCTTGTAACGCAACCAGTACAAAAAGTGGTAAACCATACAAACAAAACGCAACCAAATTCACGTGGTACCAAAACAAACTAAATGTCTAGTAACTACATCCTTTTGATTCAAAGGAAAATAATGCTTAATTCAAGACAATAAGGACTATAAACGGATTTAAATGCAGCTGTTAAGGCATGGCCCAGTATCCGGCAGAAAATATTTAATATAATCTACAGTTTCAAAGGAAAATGAGATCTATTCCAAAGCAATAAGAATAGAATAACGGGTTTTGGTGCAACGTACGTAACTAGTTTGATAGTGTACCAATATCCGGTAAAAATCGCACATTTTTACCGGGTACCAGGTCAAGTAGGGGTTTGAGTGTACCAATAGATGTAACATGTAAAATTATTTACTTTTCGATGAGATTTACCTCAATTTATAGATTAAATCGTTAAATAATATACACAATTTATTAAAAAAAATAACACTTTTACCTTAATTTTATCCGTCGAAGTATGGCTAGATAATTTCTGCGACTGGGTGGGTTCGTAGTTCACTGACAGAACTTTGTACTTATAGATAATGTTACTATACCATACTTTTATTTTCTCACAGTTTTTAGATTATTAAACTTTTTGGTGAGTGTCGCCATCAGAATTGTATAAAATAGTACCAAGAATAAATTGCTATTTGCAAATTTTAATTTGGTTTTCCTAGAAAGACGCTAATATTAAAAAACTGACTAGTTAACGGCTACCGGGACATTAACGGAAATAGGTACTCTTACCTTATTTAGTATCAGGATTGCACCCGTGCGAAGCCGGGGCTGCCCCCTAACCGGCGAACGCATTTTTATCAAATGATTGCGACTGGTTGGGATCGTTCGGCCCGCCTATTGGTCCGTTCGGTCCAAAGGATCCCAACTAGTAGCAATCATTTGACAAAAATGTGTTCGCCGATTAGGGGGCAGGTCGCTAGTGTAATAAATAAAAGGAGATGTTTCATAAATGTATGGAGCCTGGCCCAGCACATTGTACATTCAATGCTAGGAATAGTTACCCTATAGTTAACTATTTTTAATGTTAATTTCCTATTTTTGGCTTAGTTTTTATACAGATTCAGTTTAACTCGGCCAAGGAGTGCAACACAACTACTAATACATATGGTGATCAGCAATAAGCGAAATAAGATTTTGACAGTGACATTTGATTGATGTGTCATATATCTAAGGCTTTCGTATCTATATTACATTTTTTTTTTTTTTTTTATGCGAGTGAAAATGCATTACGCACCGTACCCGCCGCTAGCTAGGCGACAGGCGTGTGTGGGACTCGCCCGGCCGGAGCCGGGAATACCCACTAAAAACACTCGGTTCCCTCGAGCCCTGCGTTGAGAGTGACCCGGGCTGAACACAACGGGAAAATAGAACTGTCAAAGTCGCCAATCAAACGTCATAACCACTGTTATGTCTTTCCTTACCTTTAGGGTTATCTCATTAAAAAAACGTTTCAAATAATTAATTATATGTCTTTTATTTTTTTCCTTTATATCTATACAATATGTAAAGAAAACCCTGTCCGATCCGTGAAAGTATTGTTAGGTATCGATAACTGATTCTACTAATGGCCACAAAAACAGCCTAAACTTTAAAAAAAAATCCCACTAAAAAAATAAATATTATTTCGCAAAAAGAGGTAACTTAATACATGTGCGATAAGCAACCCCTTCCGCGGGCGGCGGGGAGCAGGGCACGCGGCACCTGTGACGTGGTCGCGTCGCTATTCGCTTATAATAATACCGGTGTTGTCACTTTTTTTTAAATTACCGAATTTCGGGGAAATTGGAATTAATTCCCAGGAAAAAAGGATTATTTCATAATTCATTAGATAGTATTGTTACTATGATGATTATGTAAAATTTTATATTATATTTGGTCAAGTGTTTACCTAACCTTTATTATCCTTATGGGTCGGACAGGGTTTTCTTTACATATTGTATAGCGTACATAATGGTGGCCTAAAATGAAACATCTCCTTTATATGATAAAATGTGAATCGCCCATAAAGTTAAGTTAAAGTAACTGGTTCGTTTACTTGCCACAGTTTGGTCACTTAGTGGTACCATTAAATTAATATTAGCTTGAAACGTTATTAATCTTTGGAATAGATAGAAACTTGAAAGTCATCGGTTTTGGTGTTAGTTTTAGAGTGCATTGATGTAAATAGGGTTGGAAGATGGATGGAAGTCAAATTCGAAAGTCATGGCCGTTTTTATGTTATTGGGTAGCTAAATCTCGTAGCTTTAGACAACAACAAACGAAAGAAACAACTTTGAGTTGCTAATGTAACTTAGAATCGTATGAAGGATTTTTTTTAATATGTGGAGGCTTTGAAATATACATCATCATCCCAGCGTTATTCCCAGTCGCATCCGAACCTTTTCAGCTTTGGAGTCTGGGGTCCGCTTTACCAGTCCAACTGCTGATATGGCTAAACTTCGACATTTTCCGTGAAGCGGCTGCCGTCTGACCTCCACAACCCGAAGGCGACATCGAAGCATTACAGTTAGACCAATGTTGGACTTTTGAGGGCTCCAACAACCCGTAACGGCTGCCACTAGATGTTTGTATGGCAACCGGGACCAACGGCTTAACGTGCTTTCCGAGGCACGACCAGACCAGTGCAAATATTCATATTCATGCATACAAATACTTGCACTGTGCGGGGATCGAACCCGCGCCACCCTGCGCAGCGGCCGCGTCCGCTACCGCTACGCCACGGAGGCTGTCATGGCTTTGAAATATACAATTTAGTTATATTTTGATTATGTATGTCCATAATTGAATATTATATTTGTATCCTTTTAAACCGTGAGCTCATAGTACATTTTTAAATTAATTAATTCAGAAATGTATGAATATCTTTTTTTTTAACTTTGCCCCACGCCAGGAATATCTCCTATATAGTGGATGCGTTTAAACACATTTAAAATTCACATACACACACAGCCAGACCCGGGACAACTATCTGTACTTCATACAAATATTTATTCCGTGCGGGAATCGAACCCGCTATACGCAGCGTAGCAGTCAATAGGTTAACTACTGCGCTGACCGTGCAGTCATTTGCCCATTTAATACTTAATTATCGTGCAGTATTCTATTATTAAAATGTAATTATTCTGTAAGCTTTACAAAAATATAAGAAACTAGCGGTCGCCAGTGACTTCGTTCGCGTGGAGTTAGTTATGCCCCGCTCCTATTGGTCGCAGTGTGATGTTATATAGCCTAAAACCTTCCTGGATTAATAGGCTATCCAACGCAAAAATAATTTTTCAAATCGGACCAGTAGTTCCCGAGATTAGCGCGCACAAACAAACAAACAAACTCTTCAGCTTTATATATTAGTATAGATTAAATAAAATCATTTACTACCGCCACACTGATCGATCTAAGGTTAAGCTACGCTTTCCGAAGTTGGATCTGGGATGGGTGACCATTAACGTATCTGGTTATTGTATGTACGGACGACAGCAGGTCAAGCTACCCCAAACTGCCAAATATTCCCAATCAACGTTGAGCCTTAACGCATTAGGGATAAAGTTAAAAATCTAATAAAGAAATCTGACAGATTGTAGTAGCTTGATTTGCTGTTGTCTGCCATGTACTACCCGCACCCAGCGAGTTTCTGTATATTCGTTTTCAATTTATATAATTCTAGCAGAAATGAGGACCTTCTCAATACACTCTATTTGCAATAATATTTTGACTTTTATTCCGTTGTCATAAGATTGACATTAAAAGGGAAAAAAAGCAATTACAATACCAACTCACTATTTACTGCGCTGCCGTTTGTCTTTTCTCCAACGAAACAGAAGTCAAAACTGGTTAAACGGCCTGAAAAAATGTTTGTTTAAACTATTATTAAGTTAGTATTATTCCTTAACCATTCTAAAACATTAAAAAACACATGTTTAATGTTCAAGTTTTCCCTTCTGCCGGTACTCCCGGTTTTGTAAAACCAGCGCTCTAATTGCGTAACGCACTCATCATCATCTCAACGTTAAGCCCAGACGCATCCGAAGCTTGTTCAGGTTTGGAGTCTGGGGTCTGCTTTACCCATGCTTTACCAGTCTAAGTGCTGATTTTGGCTAAACTTTCGATATTTTCTGTGAAATGTAAATTTCATTCAGGGGCAAAATGTTTCTGGTAGCGCCGTAAAACGAAGGAGCGAAACTACATAGACCCAAATACACAGCTTCCCAAGATTCTCACTTCATAATATTAGTTCAGTCATTACCTTAATGTACCAGGCAAACATGATTCCGAAGCGTCCAGGCCACAATCGAATTAGCAAACGGCTGTACCACTTACCGTCCACTTTAAGTCGGACCGCCCTGCTCCCCTAAATTGCTTCTTAATGGGTGCCCGCATACATTATTATGGGCCTTCATTGGATGGTTAGGTCCAGCAAATGTCAAGGGTGCGTTTTATTTGTTTACTTTTGGCAGCTGTTTTTGGGTACGTATATCGTCGAATGTGGGGCATTTTTTGTGTTTTGAAAGGATGGATTCTGCGAGTAAGGGCCTAATTTAATCGTATTGCAGACGAGAAAAACTGGACAGCCTTCGTGGCGTAGCGGTAGCGGACGTGGCCGCTGCGCAAGGAAGCGCGGGTTCGATCCCCGCACAGTGCAAATATTTGTATGCATGAATATGAATATCGCCTTCGGGTTGTGGAGGTCAGACGGCAGTCGCTTCACGGGAAATGTCGAAGTTTAGCCATATCAGCAGTTAGACTGGTAAAAAGCGGACCCCAGACTCCAAAGCTGAAAAAAGCTTCGGATGCGACTGGGATTAACGCTGTGATGATGAATGATGCAGACGAGAAAAACTGAGCATATTCTTTTTAATTTTCCGTAATATAACACAACGAGCATGAGATCCGTCAAATCCCAAATCGGGAAAAGTGCTAGTGGATATTCCCATCTAAAAGTTTTCAGTGGTAGCCCAGATTCTGGATTTGATTTTGCGCTATTGATAGCATTATGCTCTCCTCCTATTGCATGGGACTTATATTTAATTGGAGACATATGGGTGATATAGTTATATCTCTGCCATAGGGAAGCGAGGCCTTTTGCAAGCCAACTTCTAAAACAGAGAAGGAACGAACACGGATGCTCCCTGTACGTTTGCAGTTAATATCTATTAACATTATGATTGCTTTAGGGCAATGGAAAAAGCTATGCTCGGAGTTTCTCTGCGTGATCGAATCAGAAATGAGGAGATCCGCAGAAGAACCAAAGTCACCGACATAGCTCTGCAAGTCGCTAAACTTAAGTGGCAGTGGGCAGGGCACATTGCTCGTATAACCGATGGCCAATGGGGCACTAAGGTTCTGGAGTGGCGGCCACGTACTGGAAGACGCAGCGTTTGGAGGCCCCCAACAAGGTGGACCGACGACCTGGTGAAGGTCGCGGGAAGCCGATGGATACGGGCAGCACAAGATCGGTCGGCGTGGAAAGCCTTGGAAGAGGCCTTTGTCCAGCAGTGAACATCTACAGGCTGAAGAAAAAGAAGAAGAACATTATGATTGTGGTCGTGGTGGCTTAGTGGCTAAAACACCAGCCTCTCAAGCATAAGGGTGCTGGTTCGATTCCAGGTCTGGCAAGTACCAATGTAACACAGCGGAAGTATACAGTATTATTATGTGTCGTATTGCTTACATAATATTATTAGTTAATGTAAGGTATTCATCATCATCATCATCATCTCAGCCGAAAGACGTCCACTGCTGGACATAGGCCTCGCCCAAAGTTCTCCACGACGACCGGTCCTGCGCCTCCCGCATCCAGCGGTTTCCTGCGACCTTCACCAGGTCGTCGGTCCACCTTGTCGGGGGCCTATCCACGCAGCGTCTTCCGGTGCGTGGTCGCCACTCGAGAACCCATCGGCCCCATCGGGCATCGGTCCTACGTGCCCAGCGTGTTCAATGTGCCCAGCTCACTGCCACTTTAGTGTTGCAATTATTCGGGCTATGTTGGTTACTCTCGTTCTTCTACGGATCTCCTTATTTCTGATTCGATCGCGCAGTGAAACCCCAAGCATAGCCCTCTCCATTGCCCTTTGAATGACTTTGAGACTTCTTATAAGGCCCATTGTTAACGACCACGTCTCAATTCTATAAGTCATCACTGGCAACACACTGGTCGAAGACTTTTGTCTTGAGACACTGCGGTATTTCGGACGAGAAGATTCTACGTAGCTTCCCGAAAGCAACCCAGCCGAGTTGGATTCGACGATTGACTTCTTTCTCGGGGCAAAGTATTGAAGTCTTATAATCTTCATTATTAATAGTTAATCATAAGGTTCATCATCGTCATCAACCTTTTATCGTCCCACTGCTGGGCACAGGTCTCCTCTCATACAGAGAAGGATTGAGCGTAATCACCACGCTTGCTCAATGCGGATTGGCGATTTCAGACTTATAAAGTCCAGGTTTCCTCAAGATGTTTTCCTTCACCTTCAGTCATTGGTGTCCAAGATATACTTAGAAAGTACATATAAATTTAGAAAAGTTACATTGATACTTGCCTGACCTGGAATCGAACCCGCACACTCATACTTGAGAGGCTGGTGTTTTAACCAATAGGCCATAGCATAGCATTCTAGCATTATGTGGTATTATTTTGCCCGATTTTAGTTCTAAAATAACAAACTGATTTACTTATATCCCTTACAAAATAAGATAAGCTGCAAAGAGATAGAAAACAACCTCACTAGCGAAGTTACTGGAATTTATTGCAAGTTTAGGTGTTCATAAATTTTCATATTCTTTCGTTATCCATCCCTTTATATTTTTCTGTGGTTCAATAACAAATAAGTTTCTCTACTTTGTCATAGAGTTAGGGCTGGCAGTACCTAGATGGGAATATGTATAAAGAAAATAGATACATACATTACCATCATTCATCATTTCAGCTGAAAGACGCATTACAAATACAAATTACACAAAGCACAGGTCCGTTCGTGTGTGGAGTACTGCAGCCACATTTGGGCTGGTGCTGCCAAGTGTCACCTGGCCACTTTGGATTCAGTGGAGAGACGTGCAAAGAGGCTGATTGGTGACCCTGATCTAACTCGAGTTGGTCTCCAAAGCCTAGAGCACAGGCGTAGAGTAGCCAGCCTTTCGGTGTTCTATAGGATGCATTTCGGGGAGTGTGCGATGGAATTGCATGATTTAATTCCCCCATCTCCGTTCCACCAGCGGACGACCCGTCGTACGGCTGGTTTCCACCCTTACGTTGTTAACACCACTACGATCCGGACGAAGCGTTTCGCCTCCTCCTTTATACCGCGTACATCGAGGGACTGGAACAATTTGTCAGCGGCGGTGTTTCCGTCGGACTACAATTTGAGTGTCTTCAAGGCTAGAGTGAATAGGCTCTTAATGAACTAGTGCGCTTTATCATCAACGATTGCGTCACTGCTTACCATCAGGCAGGATTGCGGTCAAGCGCTGGTTTAGAATAGGTAAAAAAAAGCAAAATCGTTTATTTCAAATTAACCATCACTTGGTACTTTTGAATAGTCAATGTCGGTCAATCCAAGAAAAGTGAAGCTAAATTGCACGTCTCCGCACGATCTCCACGATGACCAGTCTCCTGAACCTCCCACATCTAGCGGTTTCCCGTGACCTTCACCAGGTTGTCGGTCAATCTTGTCGGGGACCTCTCCACGCTGCGTCTTCCGGTGCGTGGTCGCCACTCGAAAACCGTCGGGCCCATCAGGCGACAAAAAAAAAAATAAGTGGCAATGGGTCGAGCACCGGACCAATGCCACTTTTTTATAGTTATAAACCAGTGCTTGACTGCAATCCCGCCTGATGGTAAGCAGAGATGCAATCGTTGATGGTAAAACGTGCTAGTTCATTAATAGCCTATATACTCAAAAAAACTGAATTAATAGGAAGAAAGGAGGCAGTTGAGCAAGTTGGTGCAATGTTAAGCCCAACAACACGACCAACGATGTTCCGCCAGAGGGAGATTGATTTGGAGACCCTCCATGACCAAACTACCGACATAACAACATTTAGCGCATCGTACCCGACACACATCGCAATACAACAGCTCAAACTCGTCCTTCGTACGGCTTCAGCAGACATCATGCCGGAACACGACGAATCGCTTGGCGGCAAGACTTTGTCTGGTGGGTGGTAACTTCTGCCGGCAGCCGATGTTATGGCCTACCATTTAAGTGTTACAATTCTTCGGGCTATGTCGGTTACTCTCCATTGCCCTTTGAGTGATCTTGAGCTTTCTTATAAGGCCCATTGTTAGCGACTCACGTCTCATACATTAGGGGACCCTTAATTTTATTACACGCTTTTTAATAGCTTCCAATGTATGTGTGTTCGTTTCTAACTAATATATTAGGTGCTTTTACTCGTATTTGGAGTGAATATAACATTTGGGAAAAACGAACGCCCTCGCTTTAAGCTAAAGGATATACTTTATATAATGAATATTAAATATGTCTCTAAATGTCAATTTTCGAGCTAGTGCAGGTAAAGCGAGGCCCAAAAAAAGGAAAAAATCCCTAACTTATTTTGCTAAAATCAACAAATTTTAAAATTTTCACTTTTCAGTCCTGTTCCTTCATTAGTCTTCGTATACAATCTAATATAACGGACGGTCGAAGTTTCTGGAATTTTATGACGTAATAAAATTCTAAGCTCACATTTTGGCATCTTCGTACCTGCAATCTCACATATTTGTACTACACATATTACAACAGAGATGTACGAATTTCACGAATTTCTAAAGAAATTATTTTGTTTGTAATGCTGTCATTCTTGGATTCGTTTATGAATTTGATGAGGAATTCACAATGAAACATTGCTGCTTTCTATTTATAATGATAACTTAGATGTTTATTTTTAAATGCAACAGCGACGTGGAGGCCCCGGTTTCGAACCCCGGCTAGGTCATGATGGAAAACGATATTTTCCTGATTGGCCTGGGTCTTCAATGTTTATCTATATATGTATCTATTATAAATATAGTATCGTTGAGTTAGTATCCCATAACACAAGTCTCGAACTTACTTTGGGGCCAGCTCAATCTGTGTGATTTGTCCGTATATTTATTTATATGTACTTTCTAAGTATATCTTGGACACCAATGACTGATTACAAGGAGAAGGAATCTTGAGGAAACCTGGACCTTAAGTCTGAAATCGCCAAACCGCATTGAGCAAGCATGGTGATTACGCTCAATCCTTCTCTGTATGAGAGGAGACCTGTCGCCAGCAGTGGGACGATAAAAAGGTGGATGATAATATACCAAATACTTGTGACGAGACACTGGTACGTGTGGTGCTAAACTGCCTGGTGGTCATCATGTGCAGGGCAAAGTACTTACTTCGAAAACCCAGTTACCCTATGTGATACTGTCAGTAACATTAAGGTGTTGCTAACCTTCTTTGAAGAGTTGGGGTAAATCGAATAACCGATTTTCCTACCTGTACGCAAAATACGAATATTGACGTGGAGTTGCGGACACCAGTCAGAAAGTCCAATGAGTTGCCATATCTAATCTATACTAATATATAAAGCTGAAGAGTTTGTTTGTGTCTTTGTTTGTTTGTTTGTTTGAACGCGCTAATCTCAAGAACTACTGGTCTGATTTGAAAAAATCTTTTTGCGTTGGATAGCCCATTAATCCAGGAAGGCTTTAGGCTAAATAACATCACGCTGCGATAAATAAAAGCGGAGCATATAAAAAAAAAAAACTATCGAAACCTATGCGGCTGAAACCGTGGAGCGCAGCTAGTATTATTTATAACTAGCGGCCGCCAGCGACTTCGTTCGCATGGAGTTAGTTATGCTTCGCTTTTATTGGTATCACCATGATGTTATATACCCTAAAACCTTTCTGGATTAATGGGCTATCCAACGTAAACAGAATTTTTCAAATTGGACCAGTAGTTCTTGAGACTAGCGCGTTCAAACAAACAAACTCTTCAGCTTAGTATAGATATCTAAATTTATTGTATTTCGAATTTATGTCAGGCGCGCCCCTCTTCATCTAGGTCTTAAATATAATTTTCATATTGTATGTATTGTAATGTTATACATAACATATGTATCATACCAAAAGTGAGTAAAAATAAAAATAAAAGCTAAATTTTTATAAGAATTTCTCAGGCCGTCATCCCTTACAATGAAACAATCTAGCCTGTTCAGATGTTTCTATAAAGTTTGAACGAAGAAGTTTATAATTAAATTTCGTCTTCTGTTGCGCTTTCCACAATTTAAGCGAGTGCAGTAAATATAAAAGTTGATTCACATATTTCTTCGAGTTGAGTGTGGTCTGGTCCCCTGAGATTTTAGATTCTGGCAACGTCGAAATTTGCACTGCGCACAGCATATTTTTTCTTTGACACTTTCAGTGGAGTAACGCGTTTTATGATGTATTTTTTTTTTTATATTTGCTGGCATAACATATTAAGATCGCGTCGAAATATATTACACAATTATAAGCGAACCTTACTATGACGCTCATCGTCTGTAGTAAATACAATGAGCTACGTCATTGCGCCATGTCGGATCGAACTCCAAATATAATTATGTCACATTACAAAAAAAAAAAACATTTTAGTTTGCTCCGCTGAAAGCGTTAAATTCATCATAAAATGAAGGATTATAAACAGTGGCGTATAACCTACAAAATAATAATAAAATGGAACTGACTTTTTACGTTTATCTACAAAATATGTTATATACATCAGAAAATAAATTAAAGTCACCTAAAAGTTGAGGCTTTAATTCTGTATCGAAACAACAGTGGTGAGTGACTTGCATCTTTTAGTTAAGTTGAAAAGTCCAACAATTGATCTAACTGCAATGCTTCGATATCGCCTTCGGGTCGTGGAGGTCAGACGGCAGTCGCTTCATGGAAAATATCAAAGTTTAGCCAAAGTTAGGTAGTAGCAGAGAAAATAAATAATAAAAAATCTCTAAACAAAATATCTCAATAGTGGGACTTCGAAGATAATAAAATTTCAGAGGATCCACTGGTGGGCCTTTGGAGACATATCAGTGTTCAGGGACCTACCGGTGGGTCTGTTTGGTGGGTCTTTGAAGTCTGAGGGAAAATCAGCAGTTAATACTGGTAAGGCGGACCCCAGGCTCCTGCTGCTGAAAAAGCTGCCTAAGCTGAAAAAGCTTCGGATGCGACTGAGATTAACGCCGAGATGATGATGGTTACACAACCGCCTGCACCAACATATGTACGGACGACAGCACATCAAGATACTACAATTTATCAAATTTCTTTATTAGATTTTCAACTTTATTTATAGGGTATTAAGGATCAAGGTTGATTTGGAATTTTTGACAGTTTCGGGTAAGTTGACCTGCTGTCGTCCGTACCTTTTATTAATATAGACAGCACTTTTTTGGAAAAGCTTAAAATAAATTATAATAAATACTATAATAAATAATAGCAAATACATACATTTTATAAAGACATGGAATTTTGGGAAAATAAAAGGCTCTATAAATAGTGAAAAACCTTGCCACCTAAACTAGGGGGAAACTCTTCTTTTTTTGGTGTTGATGAATGGAAATCATCAAATGATCTCTCCCGCTCTAGGTGGAGCGGATGGGCGTGTCAGACTTTTACTGACTAAACCCACCCGTGTTCCTTCACTTGCCTGTGCACCAGGATTACGGATTCTCTTTTGACAAACCCACAACCCTGACCCAGGCGTCGTTCTTCGTAGACCTCGTCACAATGAGCTGAAATATGTTTGAGGCGCAACTAAAACACAACGCGCCATCGACCCGGGCCTGGATCTTACCGGGTGGCGAGCTGCCCACTGCTCGTCACCCGCAAACCTGCGCCTACGATGGCCGGCAGTTCGATGTTGTCTCCCGACCAGGGCGCTCCTGCAGCGGTTAGAGGCGTGAGGGCGCTGGGATTACCGCTCCCTCACGCGCTCCGTTTCCTCCTTTACCAGCATCACTGCTTCGCAGAAAGAGGTGACAGCCTGCCATGCACTCACGCTCCCGACCATGGCCTGGATCAGGCCTGGACGCGAGAGATCGTCGCTGGTAACTTAAGAATCATCTCTAATGTAGCGCATGTGTACAAAAAAGATCTCAATATATGTATCTCCTTTATTTGCTCAAAAACTTTATAGGTTTTGGTAACTTCGCGAGTGTCAAAATATGTGACATAAACAGATCATAAACGGCCGAAACTTTTGATTGCGTTGACTTAGAATTTATTTCACTGCTTCAAGGGAATGTAGCCCTGAATATTTGATATTAATTTTAACTTGATAAGTCTACGTGTTCTTAAACCTGTTCGTAAATAGCCTTAAATAAAATAAAGTAAGTTTATTTTATACTAGCTGTGCCCCGCGGTTTCACCCGCGTAAGCTTCTAGCCGAATGAGCTCAGTTGATATAAAATAAGCGCCTGTTAAAATATTGGGAGCAAAATGTGGTACGTCCGCGTTTGCTCCCGTTTCCGCAAAATTTTTGTTCCTGCTCTGCTCCTGTTGGTCATAGCGGGATGTTTTATAGCATATGTCCTTTCTCCGGCTCTAGACTATCTGTGTACTAAATTTCATTACAATCGGTTCAGTAGTTTTGGCGTGAAAGCCGGACAGACAGACAGACAGACAGAGATACTTTCGCATTTATAATATTAGTATGGATAATTTTGACATGGAAATGGGTTTTTTGACGGGAAAGCTAAGATTTGTGTCACGTCCATTTTTCATTGGACTTTTAAAATTATTTATAGTGTCATTTACTAAATCAAAGCGCGTGATTTATGTAGTAAAAAGTGCATTCAGTAAATAATCCATAAAGAACATTGAAATATCGCGTGGCCACATCATGACTTTACCTCAAACCTCCCTCATAGACGGTTCACGCGGTTGTCTTTTTCAACTATCATTGGCGATATTCACCATTATCTATACTTATTACTTACTAATATATAAAGCTGAAGAGTTTGTTTGTTTGTGCGCGCTAATCTCAGGAACTACTGGTCCGATTTGAAAAATTCTTTTTGCCTTAGATAGCCTATTAATCCAGGAAGGCTTTAGGCTATATAGCATCCCGCTATGACCAATAGGAGCAGAGCAGTAACAAAAAAGGTTGCGAAAACCGGAGCTAACGCTGGCGTACAATTGCTTCCATTATTTTAACAGGCGCGTATTTTATATCAACTCGGCTCTTTTTATTTTATTTTTTTTTCGGAACGGGACGAACAGCGCACTCAGTTACCATTGAACTTAGCTCATGAGGAAATGCAATATTAGTAAAAGCAGTGAGCGCGGAAGAATGTTACAGCAGTGTAAGTTGTTAGTTTGGGATGAATATGATGATATTCCACAAAAGGGCAATAGAAGCACTAGATCGCACAATGAGGGACATCAAAGGCAACCCAGATATCGTGGGGAGGACGGTGGTGCCTTTAGCTGGTGACTTTAGACAGACCCTTCCGGTGATTACTAGGGCTTTGCCGCCGGCAGATGAAATAAATACCTCTTTGAAAGCATCTGCATTATGGGTTCGCGTGAAAAAGTATTGTCTCACCACGAATATGCGAGGGCAACTTCATCACGATTCTCAAGCCGGGTATATGCAATATGCAGCTACTCTTTTAAAAATCGGAGTAGATCGCATGCCAACTGACAGTAACGGCATGATTAGAGTGAGCCATGACTTCTGTCAAGTTGTGGATAGCTCAGATGACCTATTAAATAATTCTATCCGGATCTTCAAACAAATATGGCCAACCAAGAATGGCTATGCGAAAGGGCAATTTTAGCGCCGACTAATGAAATAGTAAAATAAATGAACAAATCATGTTAAACGTTCCGGGAAATGTTATCGAATGCCTCTCAGTGGACAATGTTACGGACACTGAACCATTGGTCCATTAAGACATTTGTGATCTGTTAAGGGTTTATTTTTTTTATTTTAATACAGAACTAAAAATTAATCAAATTATGTTTACTTTTAAAAAAATCTTTTTAATCGCATTATAAAACAAAATCCTTGTTAAACATTATCAATACGTAAAAGAGTTCCAATAAACTACAATTTATCATTCGTAGTTGCCACATGCTACGTTTTAGCTACGGCGTAGCCACGTAGCGTGGTAACTTGGTAATGTAAATATTATTAAAATATATCAACATGTTATCAACGTTATTGATTTTCTTTTCAGTTTTACAAGATGCTCAATATATAGCAAGATTGACAAAACTTTAAGTTTCACCAATAGTCAGATTCGAAAAATCCTGCACACGTTTTCTTTCGCTTTGTTTGTGTGAAAATTCAACTCCAGGATAACTCAACCCAGACAAATAGGCTTCAATATGGGATTAGGTACTTATTTGTACTACCTGTGTCATGGTGGCATAGTGGTTAAAATAGCAGCCTCTCAATTATGAGTGTGCGGTTTCGATTCCAGGTCAGGCAAGTACCAATGTAACTTTTCTAAGTTATATGTACTTTCTAGGTACGTATATTTCGGACACCAATGTCTGATTAAAAGGTGAAGGAAAACATCTCGAGGAAACCTGGACGTTAAGTCTGAAATCGCCAACCCGCATGAGCAAGCGTGGTGATTACGTTCAGCAGAGGGACGATAAAAAGGTTGATGATGATGATGACTTATTACCGCTAGTTTTTTTTTGTATTTTTTAATAGATGCTTCTAGATTCTGTTGCAAATGTTTTACATGGATTTTTTTAAAACTGTGATAAACTTTTGGCGGTGTCATGTTATCGCAATCGATTTGTTGGGGACGAGTTGCGGGATCGAGATGTCCGCGTCGAATTATCTAGATCAAGTTGCGGGGTCGAGATGTACGCGTCGAATTATGTAGATCGAGTTGCGGGGTCGAGATCTACGCGTCGAATTATCTAGATCGAGTTGCGGGGTCGACATATACGCATCGAATTATCTAGATCGAGTTGTCGAGGTCGAGATGTCAGGGACGAATTGTCATTGTTGAGCTATCGGGATCGAGTTATCAAGGTCGAATAGTCCAGGATTGAATAGATATACTTTTTTTACTCTTGGAATATTCCCAATCAATTCAAAGATGGCCTGAATAGGATGGTACAAGCTAATTCCAATTAGTAACGTAAAAACCTTTGTTAAATTCCACATTTACCGAATAAACTATTCACATATTTCATTAAATTGGGTTGCAAAATGTATATGTATATCTCAACTCATTTTCATGGAACCGTTCAGATATTTCAGATTTCTGGGAACGACTCGGATTACATACCTATTCAACAGCGCTGGCCGGTTTACTTTGATTGTTATTCCCTTAACTAAAAACTTGAACACTGGAACTTGAAGGCTGGTAGGAAAATATACATGTAAATGGAGAAAGAAAAATGCCAATAGAAACTAATATACACATGCTTCATTGCATTTTTTTATGCTGTGACTTTCGCATCATATCGTGTACACTATGCTTGTATCTTACTTGTGTTATAGTTAAGTTAGTTAGAGTAACAAATGTAGGTAGGCCAATAAATAAAATAAAATAATGCCTTTCTGTTAATCAACATTTACACACATTCGACAGCCTCCGTGGCGTAGCGGTAGCGTACGCAGCCGCTGCGCAAGGAGGCAAGGGATCGATGCCCGCGCAGTGCAAATATTTGTATGCATGAATATGAATATTTGCACTGGTCCCGGTTGCCATACGAAAATCTAATGGCAGTCGTTATGGGTTGTTGGAGCCCTCAAAAGTCCAACAATCGGTCCAACTGCAATGCTTCGATATCGCCGTCGGGTTGTAGAGGTCAGACGTTGTCGTTACTCGTAAACTTCGATATTTTAAAGGAAATATCGAAAAAGAAATTATCGGAAAACATCGAAGTTTAACCAAAATCAGCAGTTAGACTGGTAAAGCGGACCCCAGACTCAAAAGCTGAAAAAAGCTTTAGATGCGACTGGAATTAACGCTGAGATGATGATGATGAGTTAATCAATATTTACATTTTCCAGATAAAACTGGCAAATCTTCCAGCCGTTTCCAACTGTGTTGAAGTAGACGTCAATATAACTATGTAGGTGCAGCTGAATACCAATTGTGATGATAAATGTATAAGTATGAAATATAAATCAATGGTATAAGTACATGCGCGAGGCGCGAGATGTGGGCAGTAGCAAGCGGATCGCCAACCAGAGCGAATAGTATCTTTGACTTTAGTTAATTTATTACACCAAATACTTAACCTTGTGACAAGTGGAAGTCACACCAATATTGCATAAGGAGCTACAGACTTCTTGTCTGACGTATACAACCCTTTTACCAGGTAACACGAAACCATCTGAAAAGACTTGTGATAAGACTCGGGTTTCGCATGACTCAAAACGAATGTCAAAAATTCACGAATTACAGTCAGAACTGAAGACTTAAAGTGCTTATTGAGGCACGTCCCATACGTGCCTTAGTATGATAAAGTTGGTAACCCATAAAGAGACCAGCCATGCCTAGTGTAACAGTATATGATCGATCGACCTTTACGGTTATTATTACTAGATAACGAGCATTTTTTTTTAACTTTGTAAAGTACTGTACTGGTGATCGCGATGCCTGCTGATGATAAGAAGTGATGCAATCGTTGATGGTAAAGCGCACTAGTTTATTAAGGGCCTATTCAGTATAGCCTTGAAAACACTTTACCTAATTGTAAACAGACAGAAAGACCGCCGTAGGCATATTGTTCCAGTCCCTCGATGTACACGGTATAAAAGACGAGGCGAAACGCTTCGTCCTGATTGTTTTTTTTTTGTTTATTATTATTATCTTTATTTTTCTATATGTACATATTATTTTACATTTTTAAATATTTATATATAAATAAATAAAAAAAACATTTAAAGCTATAAAAAAATAGTAGCCCACCGGTATCGGGAACAGGGTCCAAGCTACCGGCGGTCAGGGCTCCAGAGAGAGGAACTTCCTGACGATGCGAGCCGTGTCCAGCAGTACCGCTTTCTGAATCAAGCCCTTGATCCAGCTGCCTAACGAGAGCCTCCTGAGGTGTTGGTCGAGGCTCTTGGCTATTAAGCCATTGGCTGTCACGACTATCGGTACAATGATTGCTGAATCCACTTCCCACATGTCGACAACCTCGTGAGCCAAATCAAGATACTTGATTTGTTTATCTTTCTCAGCTTTCACGAGGTTCTCATCATGTGGAATGGTTATGTTAACAATCATTGCACGCCGCTCTAATCGATCCACCAGCACTATATCAGGCTTAAATTGGCAACAATAGTCCTGTCAGTGATGATGGATCGATCCCAGTACAATGTGATATGGCCATTTTCGAGAACTGGGTCGGGCATATACCTGTAGTACGGCACCTCCGATTCCACAAGTTTGTATTTAAGAGCAAGTTGCTGGTGAATTATCCTGGCTACAAGGTTGTGTCTATGCAAGTACTCTCCGTTAGCTAGACGAGAACAAAATGAGTGTGTTGAGTGTCTTCAAGGCTAGAGTGAATAGGCAATTAATAAACTAGTGCGCTTTACCATCAACGATTGCGTCACTGCTTACCATCAGGCAGGATTGCGGTCAAGCGCTGGTTTATAATAAGTAAAAAAAAAAAAAGGAAATAATGTGTCTAATTGATTCTCCCGGCCGGTGACATGCCCGACAGACAAAGACATTAAAATTATAATGTCAACTGTGCCGTCTTTCACAATGAATCTCCGGTAATTGTTCGTCATCATAACTTCGTCCATAATTGCAAAGACAAAACCTTCGGTTTCCCCAAAGAGGTCACCGAAACGTAACCAGGCTACGCACGCACGGCATGGATGTTTCGGAAGAAGCGTCCGTGAAGCTCCTTGCTCTTCCATACCTCCAAGCGATCATTTGTGTCAAGCACTACTGGTTTACTCCAGTTCTCTTTAGCCAAGGAGAGCGGAGTGAGGCCCTTGTCAGCCGCAACCACATCTCGATGCATCCCCACGTCGGTTTCTAGAAAATATTCCCTGAGACTGCATACCTCGCGATTGTGGAGGGTCTTGGCGTTTAAAAAGCCACGACCTCCACATTTTCGCGGGATATACAGCCTCATAACCGATGACCATGGGTGATGCAATCGATTTGCAGTCAGCAGCGTATGGACCCTCTGATCCAGGGCGTCAAGTTCGGTTTGAGTCCATTTGAGTATGCCGAAAGAGTACATCAATACCGGCATGACCCAACCATTGAAAGCGCGCACCTTGTTTCCGCCTGATAGAAGACTATTAAGTATTTTTTTCAGGTGGCCAAAGAAGCGTTCTTTCAACGATTGCTTCATGTCAGTAACATTGATACCCAACGCTTCCGACATACCCAAATACTTATGGGTTTCGGATGCGGAGAGGGCTCTAAGGTTTATGGAATCAGTGAGTTGGGTTCCCACGGATTCCATAATCTCTCCTCGCTTTACATGCATGACCGCACATTTGTCTACACCAAATTCCATCCTGATGGAGCTACTGAAAGTTTGAGTAATTTTCAGTTGTGAATTGTTGGGAGCAAAAAGTTTCAGGTCATCCATGTAGAGGAGGTGCGATATAACCTGACCACCTCTCCTCAACCGACAGCCTAGACCTGAATCCTCCAATAGTGTGCTTAGAGGATTCAATGCTAAGCAAAACCAAAGTGGACTCAAACTATCGCCCTGAAATATTCCTCGCTCGATCGGTTCGCTATTCCTCTGAATATTTCGACATCCTGGATAGCGAAGGACTGTCCTCCATGTCCTCATACATGACATCAGGAAGGTGCGCAGAGTTGCATCCACTTTATACAACTCCAGCACCCGCATGAACCATGTATGTGGGACTGAGTCATAGGCCTTCCTATAATCTATCCAACATGTCGACAGATCCTATCGGGAACGACGAACCTGTTGGCTAATGGCCATATCAATAAGGAGTAGCTCCTTAGTACCGCGGGACCCGCTCTTACATCCATTTTGAGAGGGAGACATGATGGAGTTGCTGTCAATATGTTTGTTGGTTTTAGTTTTCAAAATGGATGTAAGAACTTTATAGACCGTCGGTAAACAGGTGATCGGCCTATAATTTTTGGGTTCCGCGGTGCTACCTGATTTATGGAGCAGGTGGGTTATTCCAGTAGTTAGGAACTGAGGTAACGAACCAGACACCAAAGCAGTCTGGAATTGAGATGCCAAGCGAGCGTGCGACCTTGGAAACCATTTTATCCAAAAGTTATGCAGCCCGTCCGGTCCTGAAGACTTCCAGTTAGGTAACGGACGGACTGCACAAGCTACATCTTGGGGGCAGATGGTAATAGCCCCCATTTCAGGTATTGGATCGCAGGCTCTCTCGACATCCCGGGCCCAGTCACCTTCAGTGTGACTGACAGGTACCGACCAGATACTGCGCCAAAATGAACACATGGCATCATCATCCGGCAGGCACGTGTCAGTCACACCTAAAGCAGATTAGTTTACCGATGAGTGCTCTGGTCCCACCAATACGACGTTCAATCCTGTGCTGCCAAGCTGGTACTACTTACTGGTTTCGGTCGTGTAGCTCTAGAGTCACTGGGGAATTTGACATGAGCTATTATTATTATAAACTAGCTCTTGACCGCAATCCTGCCTGATGGTAAGCAGTGACGCAATCGTTGATGGTAAAGCGCACTAGTTTATTAAGAGCCTATTCACTCTAGCCTTGAAGACACTCAAATTGTAGTCCGACGGGAACACCGCCGGACAACATCTGTAACGGTGTCAGCAACGTAAAGATGGACACTTGCTGTAAGTACGACGCGCGACAGGTCGTCCGATGATGGAACGGTGATGGCGGAATTATGTCATATGATTCCCGCGCAAACTCAAAAATTTTTTTATTATAATTTTAAACTAGTACTTGATCGTCATCCCGCCTGATGGTGAGCTAAAAAAGAAAGTGCGCTAAAAAACTAAGTGAATAGGAAGGAAGATGGCAGTTGAGCGAGGTGATGCAATGTTTAACCCAGAGGGAGATTGATCTGGAGACCCTCCACGACCAAATTCCCGACACAACAACATTTGTCGCATCGTACCCGGCACACATCGCAACACAACTGTTTAGACCCGTCGTAAATGCACCCTATAGAATACCATAGCATCGCTTCTTTATTTAACTACACTATTCATAGATGGTTGAGCCAGCCAACATTTCCATTTACCAAATGAAACCGAACGAATTTACATAATTATGAAATGCTTTGAAATGTCCGGCATCATAGTGGTTTGCGCGTAAACATGGTAACATTATTGCAGGCTGATTCAATAGGCATTGCCAATAAGCGGGCCTTGGAAAGCACACATTTATGTGAATGAATGTGTGACCTAATATCGAATAGAGTTGGTATGTACAATATTCGTTGGGTATTAGATAAGGTACGGCAGTTGTCGTGGTGGTTAAAACACCAGCCTCTCAAGTATGAGTGCGCGGGTTCCATTCTAGGTCAGGCAAGTACCAATGTAACTTTTCTAAAGTTATATGTACTTTCTAAGTATATCTTGGACACCAATGACTGAAGGTGAAGGAAAACATCTTGAGGAAACCTGGACTTTAAGTCTGAAATCGCCAACCCACATTGAGGAAGCGTGGTGATTACGCTCAATCCTTCTCTGTATGAGAGGAGACCTAGTCACAGCAGTGGGACGATAAAAAGGTTGATGATTAATGGAATGTGGATCTAGAATGAAATGAGGATCTCAACGTGAAAACTTAGGAGAAATGAGTGTGGAGTGAGCTGTTATATTACATCATCATCATCATCATTTCAGCCGACGTCCACTACTGGGCATACATAGGCCTCCCCCAAGGATCCAGGTACTGCGCCTCCCGCGTCCAGTGGTTTCCCGCGACCTTCACCTGCGCCTCCCGCGTCCAGTGGTTTCCCGCGACCTTCACCTGCGCCTCCCGCGTCCAGTGGTTTCCTGCGACCTTCACCAGTAGGAATCGGGGTTCCCTTTTTTGCATGCTTTTTATTAGCTTCACTTGTATGTTTGCTTGCTTGCTTGATTGCTTGCTTGCTTGTTCATTTGCTTGTTTGTCCGTCTCTAACTCTTTGAACTATGAGTGAACGGCTCATGACTGTAAAATGTCCCACCGTTTTCAATACGTTCGTTCGTTCGTTCGTTTTTTTTTTTTTTTTTTAAGGAATATCGAACTAAAAAGTGGAAAATAAATATAGTTTAAAAAATTAAAAAGCATGCTTTTAAAAAATATCAAACTAAAAAGTTAGAAATAATTTTAAAACAGCGTGAGGCGCTTAATATACAAAAATGATGGCACAAAGCACCTCTCCCTTTTTTAAATTATTTTTAACTTGTTAGTTTGATATTTTTAAAAGCATGTTTTTTTTTAGTTTTTTAAGACCATATTTTTTTGGGAGAAAACAGAGAAAAAAATAATAATGTACGAGATATCCTAAAATTAATATAATAATAAATTATTAATACAAATTAATCAAGCTCAAACACAAGGTAGTTGCTGTGAATGGTTGAGGAGTTCCCTCGACTGTCTCTCTTCTCCATCATCAGATCTACTTCAGACCTTCGCGACTTCGTCCGCGTGTTTTTTTATATGCTCCGCTCCTATTGATCACAGCGTGATGTTATATAGCCTAAAACTTTCGTGAATTAATGGGCTATCCAACGCAAAAAGAATTTTTCAAATCGGCCCAGTAGTTCCTGAGATTAGCGCGTTCAAACAAACAAACCCTTCAGCTTTATATATTAGTATAGATATGGGTGCAGAGTTCTCATCAAAATAAATGAATTAAGTCCAAACACAAGAACTACTGTAAACCGTTGAGGAGTTCCCTGAACTGACCTTTGTCTTCATACTCAGCCCCTTAATGTCAGTAAGAACCCTTCTAAGTGTAAGTTTCTTATCAATACCAATTATTAATCAAGCACAAACACAAGGTAGCTGCTATGAATCGTTGAGGAATTCCCTCGCCTGCCTCCCGGCTCCATCATCAGATCTACTTCAAACCTTAATTAAATTGTAGTTCTTTAAAATACCTAATGAAAAATTCTACCAATTCGCACTAGTTGCTCCTGTACCTCCAAAAAAGTTCCCCTTGATTTCTCTGGTGTTCCACCATCAAACCCTGATGTCTTTATCAAAATTCCCTGGACATTCCTTTGACCTTGGAAATATCTTCTTTTTAATAAAAAAAGAATTATCAAAATCGGTTCATAAACGACGAACTTATGCATACTCGTAATAGGTCGAATTGAGTAACTTCCTCCCTTTTGAAGTCAGTTAAAATGAAACCCTTAGCTGCTGATAGTGTATTACGCAATTACCCTGCTGGGTTCCCATTCAAACCTACGGAAAACTTAATTGAAATGGCTTACATACCAACGAACTCACATAAACGTAATACATAAACCTTCGGAAGCCGCGACTTACCGCGTTCCACAAACTAGGTAGATACTTACATAAAACAATTAGCCAACGACACACGGTTGAAACCCAATTACGGCTTAATGATTACCAATTTTGTAACTCCCCCGCCACATGGAATTCAGAAATACTGGCAATCATTCTACATAATGAAATAACTTTGTACCACGGAATTATTTTACGAAAGACAGTTTCGATGAGAATTAAATTGTACGTTCTTTTGCGTATTTTGTTGAGAATTTTTGGGGTTGATCATACTAATATCATCATCATCGTCACCTGCTACTATGTTATCATCATCATCTCCGCGTTAATCCCAGTCGCATCAATAGCTTTTTCAGTTTTGGAGTCTGGGGTCCGCTTTACCACTCCAACTGCTGACATTTTCCGTAAAACGACTGCCGTCTGACCTCCACAACCCGAAGGCGATATCGAAGTATTGCAGTTAGACCAATTGTTGGACTTTTGAGGGCTCCAACAACCCGTAACGACTGCCACTAGATGTTCGTATGGCAACCGGGACCAACGGCTGAAGCTGCTTTCCGAGGTACGACCAGACCAGTGCAAATATTCATATTCATGCATATATTTGCACTGCGCGGGGATCGAACCCGCGCCTTATTGCGTAGCGGCCGCGTTCGCTACCGCTACGCCACCGAGGCTGTCAACTGAAATGACGTCACCTGCCACTATGTACATAATGAAAATGGCTTGCAGTCTTATTGGATGCAGTTAAATAGGTACAAGGATTTAACATGGAGTGACTGCTTACCTATGTGACCTCTAGAATCCAGTTACTGGATGAGTAAGACATGTAACATGACAATGTCACACTTTGATGCCCCACTGAGGCCGGGTCTGAGTAGTTGTGTTGTGATGTGTGCCGGGTACGATGCGCCAAATGTTTATGTCTCGGGAGTTTGATCGTGGAGGGTCTCCAGATCAATCCCTCCTGGCGCGACATCGTTGATCGTGTTGTTGGGTTTAACATTGCGTCACCTCGCTCAACTGCCATCTTCCTTCCTATTCACTCAGTTCGTTTTTTCCCTTTCGAGCTCGTCTTGTGGACCAGTCGAAAGTACATATAGTGTGCTGTACCGAGATTGCTGATGAGGCCGATGGTGATGACCAAATATGCGTGGTCGCGTCATGCTGGTGGTCAGAATAGTCGTTGAAACCATGGGAACCGACTGGCTGGCTGACTCCCATACCCAAACTTTGCGAGTGATGATGTTGTATGATGATGTTGTACGGGGTCACCATTATATTTATTATGATGATGATGATGTACGGGGTCACCATTATAGAGGCATGTGAAACGGGGTGTAGAATCACTTATCCTCCATAGAAAAGGGAGGATCCACGAACAAGGTGCACACAAGGTAACTACAGTAAACCGTTGAGGAGCACCCTTTTTTTTTTTTTTTTGACGCTGTGTTAATGCATTTACGCACCGTACCCCGAAGGGCGTGTGTGGGACTCGCCCAACCGAAGCCAAGAATACCCACTAAACCCACAGCGGCACAACGACATCGCCTGAGTGGCGGGGTCGTGGGAAATCGGCACAGCCTGAACAACCAATACCCCGCCGGCGATTCCCGCCAAAAGGCGGGCCCACAATGGTCCCCCCATAAGGAGGGGCCGGACTGGGTACGTCTACTAGTGCGAGAAGACGCAGCAGCCAAGGGTTTTTTAGTGAGGTGGCCTTCCTCTTAGCCCCACTCGTTTGCCCCGAGGCAAACGGGGCCCCCAGCTCCTCTCAATGAGGAGACCGGGTTGCCCGACGGTGACCCGGAATTCGGGTCACGTCAGCCATCTGGAGTGGTGGCCGATCCGCCGCACATGTGACCACCGAAGCGGTCTCCACTTCTGGTTTTGATCCGCGCCGGTAAACCGGTAACCCCCATATCTGGGGGCCGTTCCCCTATCCGCCACCTGGGGACGCGTCCGATGGCAGGCCAGAAACTGCGCACAGAGTTGAGGAGTTCCCTGAACTGACCTTTGTCTTCATCTTCAACCCCTTAACGTCAGTAACAACTCATATATGTAAGTGTAAGTTTTTTAACTACTTATTCCAATTAATCAAGCACAAACACAAGGTAGTTGCTATGAATCGTTGAGGAATTCCCTCGTCTGCCTCCTGGCTCCATCATCAGATCTACTCCAGACCTTAATTAAATTGTAATGCTTTAAGTCAATAAAAGTTTTAATTAAGTTGACGTGTCCGATGGACAACTGTCCGACTATTGATGTCAGGACGTAGTAGATGTGTGGTATAAATCAATAGGTACCTACCTAGGTACAATAGACCAGAATTTTTATAACCTAATGTAGATAGATGTTCATAATAATTCATCGCGTTTTGAAATCCATGCCATTTATATCCAGGGCTTACCTATCTGGTTGTCCTTAGCAACCAACGCGCAACGGTTCAAAGGATTACGCATACAATAGCTGAAGGCCTGAACAGGACTGTATTTGGCTAAAACATGTTTATTCATAATAATTTTCGCGTCGGTAAGATAATAATTTGTAATCTACGTCCTACGTAAAGGGCAAATATGATTCGTTAGGCTCTCTTTATTGGTAGGCTTTGCCAGGAATTATACATTGTGGATTTCGACATTTATTTATTTATTTATAACTAGCTTTCCGCCCGCGGCTTCGCCCGCGTGGAGTTCGGTTATATCGCGCTTTTTAGATTTCCCTCGGGAACATCAAATTTTTCCGGGATAAAAGGTAGCCTATGTTCTTTCCCAGGGTCTAAAGATTGTCTCTGGCAAATTTCATCAAAAACGGTTGAGAGGTTTAAGCGTGAAAGCGTAACAGACAGACATACAGACAGACAGACAGACAGACAGACAGACCGACAGACAGACAGACAGACAGACCGACAGACAGACAGACAGACAGACAGACAGACAGACCGACAGACAGACAGACAGACAGAGTTACTTTCGCAGTTATAATATTAGTATGGATAAAGTTTTTTTTTTGGCAACTGAACCGTTATCGACTATTCTGCTAATGTCAGATAGAAATGATGGTTGTTGCAGGACGAGCAGTGGGCAGCACGCCGGCCGGTAAGGACCAGGCCCACGTCTACGGCGCGTTGTGTTTCACGTGCGCCTCAAAGTAATGTCAACAGATCGTGGTGGGGTCCACGAAGACCGACGCCTCCAGGGTCAGGGTTGCGGGTTGTTTAAAAAAGAAACCGTGGCCCAGGTGCATAGGCAAGTGAAGAAACCCGGGTGGGTGTTAGTCAGTAAAAGTCTGGCACGCCCTTCCGCTCCGCCCAGAGCGAGAGGAGGAGTGCGGGAGGTACTTATAAGACTACCGTTCTGCGTTTGCAGAGAGCACAAAGAGCAGTACTAAAGGTATTAGCCAAGAAACCTACTAGATTCCCGACGTCAGAACTTTATTCGCTCTCTAATGCCCTCACACATACACACCCACACACTGACACACTCACACACTCACCCACACCCTCCCACGCACACCCACACACACACCCCCCCACACACACACACCTACATACTCACACCCTCACACACACACACACCCTCACACACACACACCCTCACACACACACACACCCTCACACACACACACACCCTCACACACACACACTCACACCCTCACACACACACACACCCTCACACACACCCTCACACACACACCCCCTTACACCCTCGCACACACACACACACCCCCACACACCGTCACATGCACACACAGTCTCCCATACACCCACACACTCACACATCCACCGCACACCCACACACACACACCCACACACACACACACACACTCACATGCACACACAGTCTCTCATACACTCAAACATCCACCACACACCCACACACACACACACACACACACACACCCCGGCACACACATACACACACAAACACAAGACACTGGTCGGAAGAATTCGTGTGCGAGTTCGACACGCACTTGGCTAGTTTTTAAACACACTTCTAATTGATGGAGGAACTATCAAAAATTCTATTTATCCTCGTATAAAACTATCAATAGTTGGAAAAATTAATCCTAAATAAAATAATTATATACGAAACTTCATTCTTTATTTTGTTAATGACTTAAATACCACGTTCCCGCAGCTTAGTACATTCTGACGACAGACGGTGACATTTCATTTAATGACATCTGTGACATTAACTAAACTGACGTGTTTTTGTGTACGCCTAAAAAACTTGTTTGTTGTAAACTAGCGAATAAATAATAACATTTAGGCTTTAAAACTTAAATAAGCCTTATTTGTTTAAATAAGTAAAGTGTTCACAATGTTGAAAGCAGTAATTCTTATTGGAGGGCCACAAAAAGGTAAAATATTCTGATTCCGTCGACGTCACCGGCTTTTCATATCAATAAATTTTATTAAAACGTTTATAGGACGAATTAAAGTTTATTATACCATATCTAGCAACTAGTTATGTTTAGTTAGCAAAGCCACAAAGTTGGCTAAAGTATCGGTTTGTTTTTAAAAGTGGCCTTTTCTAAATGCGAAGGTTATGTAAATAAAGTCCCAATTGTCGACTATTGGGTAAATAGTTTATATATATTAGGTCTAACTTTAGTTTAATCAACTTCGATAAGGATCTATGATTGATCATATCCAATATCTTTAACAGGTTATTCTTGTAGCCATAATAAAAATTGTCTTATCATAAACAATATTATTAGTTAATGTTGTATTTAGCGACAGTTTAAACAAACATTTTTGACGTTTTATTTCGCCACAACCTTAATAATCGTTAGTTAAATAAACCCCCAAAGTACTTTTTTTTTTATATATATATTCTAAACTAGCGCTTGACCGCAATCCTGCCTGATGGTAAGCAGTGACGCAATCGTTGATGGTAAAGCGCACTAGTTTATTAGGAGGGTTATCTTGATTTTTTTCCCAATTATAAGGAATTATTTCCTCAAACAAACAACATATTAAGTACATTGCTTCAAATAATCCTACTTGTAGGTATGATAGTTGCTACAATATGGTGACTTCCACTCACTAATAGAAAAAAAGCATGAGTGCAATTGACATATGGCAGAAATGAAACCTTTAAACATTTTGGTTTCGAGATAATAGTAAAGATGTATGTTTTAGGAAAGAGGATACTTGTAGGTTTTTGTAATAAAAATACAAAGTTAGATATTTATTTTTCATTTTATTTGTATACTTACAACATTATTTTTTGGATATATGGAACTCAAACAAGTACAGAATCTACATACAAAATTTCAAAAAGATATCATGAAAAATCACTGAGTTATGAGATTTTTTATCTTACCTGGTTGTCCCAAGAAAAATATGTAATAATTTCTGTTTGTTTGTAATTAAATAGTGATAACATTTACCATCACACTTACAAGTTTACAGTCAAGTGTATCTATTGCAATAATATCTATCTAAGACATTATTATAAACTTGTAAATTCAGCCATAGGTGGTAAAATAAAATGCAGTATGATTTACTTAAAACATCCTAGTTTTACTTATAAAGTATTAAACTCATGCACAGTCGGGCTGTTCCGCTTTGCGCACACGCTTAGTACCATTGTAATTTGTCGTGAACTGTGTTGGGCGCTTAGTAACCACACTGCAACAATTTCTAAATGTATTTGGGAAAAAATATAACATGGCGTAAAAATGATTGCAATTTATTCATTTGGCCATTTTAAACAAACTGTGTTTATTCAGGTTTCATGTAAAGAAAGAATAATATGGTACATAACATAGATTTATTTAGACACAGAACTACGTTTCCAATAAATGATTTGAGGCTTATAGTAACTAAATTATGATATAAAAAAGTAAAGAGCAAGTGGGTAAGAAACACCACATAATGCTTTCTATCTCATTTTTTTTTAATAATTATAAACTAGTGCTTGCCTGCAATCCCCCATGATGGTAAGCAGTGATGCAATTGTTGATGGTAAAGCGCACTAGTTTATTAAAGGAATAGGAAGGATGACGGCAATTGAGAGAGGTGATGCAATGTTAAACCCAAGACCAACACGACCAAACGAAGCTGCGCTAGAGGGAGATTGATCTGGCGACTCTCCACTGGAACTTCTGCCGGCAGCCGATGTTATGGCCTACCACCAAGACTCATTTTCTCCCATGTTAATTCTTATGAATATATATGTCTGTCTCGTTTTACTGTTACCTTTTTATTTCATCTACTTTCAAATGACAACAATACTAAAGAACTTTTCACTCAAAAAAATAAAAAAGAGAGTCAATACAAAATGGCAATAGTCCAATTTAGGAGAATACTAATCTGTAAATATTAGACAATATACTTTGAAGGCGTATTTTAGTCATCAATTTTCAGGCACTCGCTTCCGTCCCCTGTCTCTGGACACACCAAAGCCCCTGTTTCCGATAGCAGGGATACCTCTCATCCAGCATCATGTGGAAGCCTGCGCTAAGCTGGATGCCTGCAAGGAGATCCTTATCATTGGGGCTTACACTACCAACACTATGGCACAGTTTGTTATTGACATGCAGAAGGAATATCATATTATTATTAGGTGAAAAGTTTTTTTTTTGTAATATGTAGTTTCATAACGAAAAAAAAAAAGTAGATTGAAGATATAGTTACCGGCTAGAAGTATTAAAATGCCAGTTAAGGGTTGCACGGTTTATTGTCAACAATTGTAGTCATGGGTGCATAGTGGTCAAAACACCAGCCTCTCAAGTATGACTGTGCGGGTTCGATTCCAGGTCAGGCAAATGCCATTGTAACTTTTTAAGTTATATGTACTTTCTAAATATATCTTGGACACCAATGAATGATTAAAAGGTGAAGGAAAACGTCTTGAGGTAACCTAGACTATAAGTCTGTAATTGCCAACCCACATTGAGCAAGTGTGGTGATTACGCTCAATCCTTCTCTTTATGAGAGACATATGCCCAGCTGTGGGACTATAAAAAGGTTGATGATGGTGGTAAACGTAAACTGTTATATAGATCACCTTAGACCTAGCATTGCACTTCTAGATCGTGCCTTTATAATGCCTAGGTCTCAAGATATAAGGTTTAAAGGTTACATAAGTCATGTCACGCAATATTGAACCTTAAGCAATTGACATAAGGTGCATTCGTAACAATATTACAAAATAATAAGGAAGTAAGTAGTGTTATGGTTACCTTATTTATACTTGATCTAACATCCTGTATTCGAATTCCAGATACCTACAAGAATTCACACCTCTCGGCACTGGTGGTGGTCTCTACCACTTCAGAGATCAGGTCCGGGCCGGGAATCCTTCCGCATTCTTCTTGTTAAACGGAGATGTGTGTGCTGACTTCCCTCTTAAGGAGTTGTGGGAATTCCATGAGGAGAGGAAAAATGCTTTGGTGAGTGATAGATTTTTCCTACTTGCTACACTTCAGCTCAAACTACCTATAGTGTATAGTTTTTTTTTTTCATTAATGCATCACTCCACACTAGGAATTACTTTTGTATCAGGTGTGTGTTTGCATAAATTTCAACTCCCACACAAACGAAACAACTACTTGTAGGCTATACAAATATTTGTTCAGTGCGGGAATCGAAGTAGTCGATCACCCAGCTTTACGCTAACCGTGTCGTCTAATGTGTATGACTTTATAACAGGGAGTAATTTTAAAGCTCAATCTGTTGGGCCAATGGGACAGCATCCGTGGCGTAGCGGTAGCGGACGCGGCCGCTGCGCAAGGTGGCGCGGTTTCGATCTCCGCACAGTGCAAGTATTTGTATGCATGAATATGAATATTTGCACTGGTCTGGTCGTACTATCAGCTGTAGAAGTCCATTCCCACCTTAAAGACTACTGTCGCCTGCGCTAAACCGGCCACGCACACTAACGCATTATTTTTTTTATCGCAGTCTTCGTCTTTCTTTAAAGTAATGCAAAATTTCGTTACTTCATTTGAAGTTAAGTTAGTGGCCGCACTTAACAATGGTCTATCATTAGCGAGCGATTGTGGGTTCGATCCTTAATAATGGCAAATCTTTTTGTTGTTTCATATAATTTAAAATTATAATAACTGATTTGTATTTTAAAGCAAAATTGTTTGCAAATAATATTTAAACGAATAGGAAAATTTACTGAATATTTATACCAAAATAGGTTTTTATTATATGTTTTAGTTTACTATAGATGTAATATAATAAAAAAAATATATAAAAATAAAACAATAAGCATATTATAATGCAATATATTATAAAGTTATATACCTATTATTCGGTATAGATATACTTATACTAATAAATGAAACAAACGTTGAAATGGCAGCATTGTAATATTTTATATAGAAGTAATCCTTGACAAACTTATGATATTATTATGGTACAAAATATATTTTTGGTTTTTAGATATAAAAGTTATAGTATTATATGTTATCATTAAAGTGGTTATAGCTTAATTGTTCATTTTCTTAAAGAAAAGAGGATTGAAGCTTAACCTGAATATTATTACAATCATAAAATAATCTATACTTAGAACACAAAACAGTGCTTATTACATTTACAATTTTTTTGCGTGTATAGCATGGTACTAGTTCTACCATCCTGCAGTGCCTTTTTTCGGAGTTTGAACGCATGAGATTATAATCTTCAAGCGCTTTCTTAGTTCAAAAGTAAACGAACTTATTTCTTATCGAATTCCGAAATTATTGTATTTATAATTTACCAAAAGTAATTTGTATTGAAATTGCAAAAGGCGACATCTGTTAGCCATTAAGCCAACCGAACATATTACTGTCACTTAGCTAAATTACTTTACGAGTTGGTTTCGAGTCCGTTATTACGATATATAATGACATATATTTAAAACACTTTGTAGGACACTTCTGCACTGTGATTGTTATAAATAGTTTTTTTTTTTTTTTTTTTTTGTTTAGCTCGATAAGTCCCTACCAGTTTCGCCAGTTTATTTTTAAACCACAAATGCAACCTCCCTTCTTCGCAAGATTTAAAGGTTTATTCAACGGTAAATATTGTTGTTTCGTTCCACTTGTCTCGACACATAAGCCACCTTCGTCCTCCAACCTCTTGACTTTGGCTTACAGTATTTCTCTAAAACAATAACAATTTTATTACACACTTGCAACAAGCGATTGGTTTGCCAAATAATAATAAAAACAACTTACACAAAAGCCGGTTTCATATTATGATATTTGAGATATATTGCTGCATAAATGCCTGCATATTCATTAAAAAAGTAAAACTAATAACACGAACTCGTAACTATATGTTCACCAACCAACAACAGCTAAGTAATATTATTTGAGTTATTGTAGTTAATAATAGTTATTGTAGGTAGTGGAATATTTTTTGTTCAGTTTGTTACAAAACTACCGTCATCTTTTTATAATGACTCTAATATAGAAAAAAATCTTAAAATAAAGTATCATGGTTAAGTTGCGGATCGGTATTTTTACATATTTTTGTTGTCAGCATTCATAACTCACCAATAAACATTTCAAAAATATTTTGTAAGTTATTAGATTTGAACTCGAACCACCTTGAACGCCTGTCAAGGCGAGAACCGCTAGGCCATTTAAACATTTAGTGTGAGCGTTGAAATTAGTAAGTAGTACCTAACAATCATAAGCGGGCAGCAAGTTGTCAAAGTGTATGAGTGTGTATCAAACTTTATTATAGAAGAAGGTCGTAACTACAACTAGTATTGCTTGGCCATAGTTTTGTGAGATTGTAACTCGACTTTTGGTCTTGACTGTACCTCGGAAAGCACGTTAAGCCGTTGGTCCCGGTTACCATACGAACATCTAGTGGCAGTCGTTACGGGTTGTTGGAGCCCTCAAAAGTCCAACAATTGGTCTAACTGCAATGCTTCGATGTCGCCTTCGGGTTGTGGAGGTCAGACGGCAGTCGCTTCACGGAAAATGTCGAAGTTTAGCCATATCAGCAGTTGGACTGGTAAAGCGGACCCTAGACTCCAAAGCTGAAAAAGCTTCGGATGCGACTGGGATTAACGCTGGGATGATGATGAATCTGTTGGGCCAATGGGTTAAGCTAGAGTCACATTACTGTCCGTGCGCAGTTCGTGCCGCTGTGGGTTTAGTGGGTATTCCCGGCTTCGGCTGGGCGAGTCCCACACACGCCCTTCGGGGTACGGTGCGTAAATGCATTACCACAGAGTCAAAAAAAAAGTCACATTACTGTACTGTGACTTGGGATTAACCAAGCAAAATAATATGTTCAGTGTGGCTACCATCAGTTTTCATTACAAGGATCGATCATACTCATCGACCGCCTTTGGCGCTCTCATTGGTTGAGAGTTCTTACAACCTTGAAGCGGGCCAATCGATGAGTCAGACGCGGTATATATGATCGAGTCTTCGTAACAGTCTTTATCTTTAATGAAAACTCATGGTAGCCACACAGGACTACGTCAAATACAAAAGAGTTTTGATTGGCTAGACCGCGTCACGACACCACAACACAGTAATGTGGCTCTGGCTTTAGTTTGCAAACTTATAGAACAATTAAAATTTAATGTTGATCACAATTGCTAGCTTTAGGCATAATTATCTATTGGATCACATCCTACTAGGTAATATTATATGCTTAAGCGAAAATTTGTGTCTATGGATGGATGTTTGTTACTCATCATAATTGCAGCGTTAATCCCAGTCGCATCCGAAGCTTTTTGAACTATGGAGTCTGGGGTCCGCTTTACCAGTCTAACTGCTGATTTTGGCTAAATTTCCTTATTTTCCGTGAAGCGACTGCCGTCTGACCTCCACAACCCGAAGTCGATGTCGAAGCATTGCAGTTAGACCACTTGTTGGACTTTTGAGGGCGCCAACTACCCTTAACGACTGCCACTAGATGATCGTATGGCAACCGGGACCAACAGCTTAACGTGCTTTCCAAGACCCGACCAGATCAGTTCAAATATTCATATTCATGCATATTTGACACACAAATATTTGCATTGCGCGGTGATCGAACCCGGCTGTCAATTGATGGATGTTTGTTACTCTTTCACATAAAAACTCAGGCACGGATTTAGGTGAAATTTGGCACAGTTTTTAATCAGGAATGACACATAGAAATACTTTTTATCCCAATAATCCCCCGTGGCGCAGCTAGTCTTTCATATTTTGATAGCACTATATCCATTGCGAGTTATATGCCGCCATCAGGTAACAGTATGCACATAGACATCATTCTCCTGCCCTTGTCCCAATTTATTTGGGGTTGGCGCAACATGTCTTTTTCTTCCATACATCCCTATCAGAAGCCATCTCGGCGGTCACCCCCTTCTTAGCCATATCATCCTTCACACATTCCATCCATCGGTTCTTTGGTCTTCCCCTACTCTTATAGCCATCAACATTCATAATTAAAACTCTCCTCACGACATTCTCCTCATTTCTCCGTAACACATGCCCGTACCATGACAACCGATTTCCACACAACTTTTCAGCTACCGGTGCCACTTTCAGACTTCCTCTTATGTACTCATTTCTTATTCTATCCATTCGTGTAACACCACACATCCCTCTTAGCATTCTCATCTCGGCTGCATGCAATTGCCTTTCATTCATCCCTTTCGTAGCCCAACATTCTGATCCATACAAGACAGCAGGTCGGATCATGGTTTTATATATTTTCCCCTTAAGTTTAAGGGGAATGCGGGAGTCGTAGATTGTTCCCGTGACCTGCCGCCATTTCATCCTTATGTCGTTACATAGACATAAGGCTAAAATTAGATTACCGCTCATGAAATGCAACACCTATTCAAACAAATGATTGTTGCAGTCTGAGACTTAATGTGACCTGTGGCTAAAGTCAAAGTAATTATCATTTATTTATTTTACCATGTATATACAGCACATCAAGCTACTACAAACTGTCAGATTTCCTTATTAGATTTTCAACTTTATCTCTAAAGCAGTAAGGCTCAAGGTTGATTCTGAATATTTGACAGTTTCGGGTAGCTTGACCTGCTGTCGTTCGTACACACATAAATGAACAAAAGACAAGAAAAAAGGTACAAAGGCGATACTTATTTCATAAGAAATCTCTTATAGCATAGGACCTGCCTCTTACAGCATAGTATTGTAACTGTAATAGGACAATAGAAAAAATGTAGACAGCATGGCCAAAAGTAAAGGACACAAAAAATACTTCAAAAATAAATATCACTAGATAATCTCACAAAAATAAATATCACTAGATAATCTCACAAAAATAAATATCACTAGATAATCTCACAAAAATAAATATCACTAGATAATCTCACAAAAATAAATATCACTAGATAATCTCTCAAAAATAAATATCACTAGATAATCTTAAAAATAAATATCACTAGATAATCTCACAAAAATAAATATCACTAGATAATCTCACAAAAATCTTAACATACTCAAAATAAATATGTAAACAAATGTGATAAGAGGAAAGTTTGAGAGTTGGTAATGTCAGGCGATAGTGAATTCCACAACCGCATCACGTATACTGTTAAGGAGTAGGAGTAGAAACAGAATAATGAATGGGGAGTAAAATTTCTTTTCAACTTTATTACTAAATTATTAGGTTCAAAGTTGACTGGCAAATTTTGACTTGATGTGCTGGCTTCTGGTGTAGGTTTTACATACCTATCAAAATAAAGTTCAAAATCTGCACATATGAAAAATAACACTCTAAAAATGGTATGAAACAAAAAGTGTTTTTATCTGAAATAATTTTAGGTAAAATTTGGCCAAGTGCGAGTTGGACGTACAAAGGGCTCCGGACTATTATCTGTAAAAATCACGACTGTTGTATGGCAGTTCCCTTTTAATGGTTATTTTATTGTTTTTAGTTTTTTTTTTTTTTTTTTTTGTTCTAGCTACAACAGAAATGCATCATCTGTGAACATTTTAAGCATTTAAATAAGCGGTTCATGAGATATAATGGTAGATCCCGAACCAGGAACCCAAAAAAATCTGTGATATAATTTTAGAACGTTCGGTTTTGTTCGGTATTACCATTGATAAAATATTAAACTAAGGTAGATATGTCACTAGGGCAATGAAAATGAAGCGTACAAAAGAACGTAAATCCAGCATCTCGCTTTAGTCACTCTCGATACACTCGTAAAAACAAACGACAAACACTACAGCGCAAACGACAAACACTAGCCATCTTTTTCTTCTCTATGCTTTAGATTGCGCCCCATCTCACTCACACTGTACCAACGTGTGAAATGTACGCAGAATAAAAAATTTGAATGTGTATGCTGCTGTTCCGATAGGCACATTTATTTTGGTTAATTTGTTAGAGCATATCATATCTGTTTAATATTAAATCAATGGGAATTACGAACATTATAGAAGCGGACTCAGTGCTCTCAAAACGATGAAGGAAAACATCATGAGGAAACCGGCATGTCTTAGAGCCAAAAAAAAAAAAACTTCGAAGTCATCTACCAACCCGCACTGGGCCAGAGACCCACTGGGAGAGGAGGTCTGTGTCCCAACAGTGCGAACATTATAGGCTGATCATGTACAGAATCGGTTACATTTTTCGATTTACGTATACCATTATACACAATTTTTTCCTCCTTTTCATTCCATTTGCATTCTAACGTCGAACCATAAGTAAATTCGTGCCATGAGACATGGATACATACATTCGGGACATAGCTGAACTTCTTTTAGTTATTATTTAAGACCTGTATGTATGATGTATACCTATAGTCTACAATAAAGGTGATGTACCGGATTGGTGCGCCGGTACTTGATTAGGATGCGAATTGTATGGCCTGGTTGTTAGTTTTTACGAATTTACTTGGATAAGTGGTGAAATAAAAGATGCGATTATGACGAAGCCAGTTCGGCGTGTGTATTCTAAGATAAAAGTTACATTAGTTGAGGAAAGTGGGGTTGGGGAACAATATTACGACCAATAGCGGCGTTGCAAATTAACGTGTCACTGCTATGTGGAGTGCGCTGATTGGAGCATTCAAAGGTGATGGCGGCTAAAGCACTGTTAATGCTTTAACCACGATTCCCAACAGGTGATTTGATTTGAGAAACGGCGTTGTTTGTGGTGGAACAGCCACTGCTGTACCTCCTACCTAGAAAATGATCCAACTACTCGCGCGAATTAACTGTGCACCTAGCTCTGTGACGTCATTCGGACTGTACCGTTTATTAAAAATGAGAATTATGTTAAAAAAAATATATTTTTTTTTTATGTTTATAAAAGGTCGTTTTAGTGATAATCCGGACTACTAGATCATTTTACTCATGACGTGTTGCAATTAAATTGATATACATATGGACTGAAATATATAATGTTGGTGCAACCAACAGGCTTCACTAACGCGTAGAAAATGTAAAAACAAAAACAAACTTAATAAAAAACACTTAACAAAGCAAAAACTCCACAGAAACAGTAATAACAACAGGGGACTTAAACTGTATTTAGAAAATTGTAACAAAGATGCTATCGCTACTCAGCGCTTACGGCGAATGCGGGGCGCCGCGCCGGGAAGCGAGTGGGGAGTCGCATTCCAGCGAGGTGCATACTTAACTCGCACGAGTAGCAGTCGAATCCGAAGCTTTTTCTGCTTTGGAGTCTGGGGTCCGCTCTACCAGTCTAACTGCTGATTTTGGCTAAACTTCGATATTTTCCATGAAGCGACTGCTGTCTGACCTCCACAACCCGAAAGCGATATCGAAGCGTTGTAGTTAGACGAATTGTTGTACTTTTAAGGGCTCCAACAACCCGTAACGACGTGCCATTAATGTTCGTATGGCAACCGGGACCAACGGCTTAACGTGCTTTCCGAGGCACGACCAGACCAGTGCAAATATTCATATTCATGCATACAAATATTTGCACAGCGCGGGGAGCGAACCCGCGTCTCCTTGCGCAGCGGCCGCGTTCTCTACCGCTACGCCACGGAGGCTGTCGCAGGAGTAGTATATTATTATAACTTATATCGTATCTTGCAGGTAACGATAATGGGTACAGAAGCGACTCGGCAACAATCAGTGCACTACGGCTGTATGGTACGCGAGCCTGCTACCAAGTCAGTCACTCACTACGTTGAGAAACCTAACAGCTATGTGTCCACGCTTATCAACTGCGGCGTGTACATGTGTTCTCTACAAGTATTCCAAACTATGGCCGAATCGTTTCAAAGGAAACAGGATAGCTTCTACAGGTATATGTGCTATATGTTTTTTATTACTTTCTGACAAATTACTAGCTTTTGGCTTAAAGATATTTTTTTCGAAGAGTAGCCAGCCTGTCGGTGTTCTACTTATAAGATGCATTTTGGAGAGTGTCTACCCTTTTTTGAGCAGATGGGTTTGTCAGACTTTTACTGACTAAAACCCACCCGTGTTTCTTCACTGGCCTGTGCGACGGCCAGGGCCACGGTTTCTTTTTTAACCAACCCGTAACCCTGACCCAGGCGTAATCGGTCTTCGTGGACCTCGTCACCATGTGCTGACATCTCTTTAAGACGCGTGTGAAACACAACGCGCCGTCGACTCGGCCCTGGTTCTTACCGGGCGGCGAGCTGCCCACTGCTCACCGCTCGCAGGCCCGCGCCTACGGGGGCCGGCAGTTCGATGTCGTCTCCCGACCAGGGCGTCTCCTGCGGCGGCTAGTGGCGTAAGGGAAGTGGGCGCTGGGATTCCCGCTGCCTCACGCGCTCCGCCTTCTCCTTTGTCAGCATAACTTCTTCGCAGAAGGAGGTGACGGCCTGGCATGCACTCTCGCTCCGGACCATGGACTCGACCAGGGTGGGACGAGGGAGATCGCCGCCGATCGCCGCTACGAGGACACGGCGGTGGTCTACTCAAGCCGGGCAGACCTCCATCGTGTCCCCAGAGCGATACACACAATGGTGACACCCTGGCGTTTCCGACCGCCTTATACGGAACAGGAACCTCCCGAAACAACCGTGTCCGGTGACCTGCGTCAGGCGGAAGGTGAGGGCGCCGTGGCGCCTCTCTAGTCACTCCTCAAAGAGGGGACTTACCACCACCATTGTGGAGTGCCCAGCACTGCGTTGTGACAATCGCACTCTCCATGTCGCCATGAGATCCCGCCGGAGCTCTGTCTGCCATACCGCGGTTTCTCGCGGCAGCGGAGTTATGCCCCGGCGTTTTGCCTCTTCTCGCCACTCCAAAATGTGGGCGAGAGCTTTGACCTCTAGAAGGAGGCTCGCCGCCTCAACGCAGACCGTGCTTTACCCTCGGACCAGCCGAACGGCCATGACCCTCTGGGAGAGGTTCCACCCTTAGGTTTTTTTTTAACATTATAAACTGTTGAGTAGAAAATGGTGGAATGGTGAGCAGTGATGCAATCGTTAATGGTAAAGCACACTGGTTTATTATGTTATAATGCATATGCATATTCACTCTAGGCTTGAAGACCCATTTGTCGTCCTCCGTGACGCAGCGGTCAGCACACCTGCCTGCGACGTGGAGGCCCCGGGTTCGATCCCCGGCCAGGTCATGATGGAAAACGATCTTTTCCTGATTAGCCTGGGTCTTGGATGTTTATCTATATATGTATCTATTATAAATATAGTATCGTTCATTTAGTATCCCATAACACAAGTCTCCAACTTACTTTGGGGCTTGCTCAATCTGTGTGATTTGTCCATATATATTTATTTATTTATTTACACTTAAATTGTAAGCAGACGAAAAGACGGCCCCACGCAAATTGTTCCAGTCCCTCGATGTATGCGTTATAAAAGACGAGACGAAACGCTTTGTCCGTATAGTAATGAAGTATACAACGTAAGGGTGGATACTTGTACGAGGGGTCGTCCGATGATGGTGGAATTAACTTATACAATTCCAGCGCACTTTCTCCAAAATGCATTCTATCCGATCAACTTAAACATGCACGTCACTTAACTTTAATCATCGTTTATGAATAAACCCCTAAAACTCTGGTGTTTATTCATATAGGATAATTAAAGTTAAGTGGCGTTGAGACGTCATAATGTATGGTTCAAGAATCGCTAATCAGTAGTTAACTTTAAGCAGCGTTTATGAAGCGGGCAGATACACAGTTTCGAACAAAACTCTTATCAAAAATGGCGACAAGTATTAAACAGCCTGAAGTAGTCGATATTAATTTAAAATCAGCCTTAAGTGGAGTGGATAAAGTTCTAATCACAAAGCAGTACAAAAGCCATTATTTTTTACGATCGAGTCTGACATCAAACCAAATTCAACCTTACACGCATGCATTAAAGTCGAATTATAAAGTAAGTACTAAATGAAAGAAGCACCCAAGTGCTGCGTTTTGCGCTTGTTCAGTTCAACCATTTCTTTTACAATGATTGTGAATCTAGTGTATAAGTGATCGATGCTATTTTCCTAGTAAATTCACCCAAAGCGTAATACAGAATATGTCCTAAGTCATTGGCACTAAGGTTGAAAGTCCGAAGCGCGCTTGTGATATCATTTCATTTTCTTATCTTAATCCTACAATCATCTGTTTTTGTTATAGTAATGGCCAGACCAACCCTGGATACATGTCTTTTGAGCAAGATGTACTAATGCAGCTTGCAGGAACCAACAAGTTATATGCAATGCAAGTGAGTACATTACACGTTACGTTACGGTTGATTTCAAAATGAATGATGTAATCAAATATTTGTATCAATAGCTTGATAATTTAAAACAGTGTCCATGGAGTTTCTTGCCCGTTCTTCTCCATAGGTACCTACTCTTTGGAATGGGCGACTAGCTTCACCTTACTGACTGACCGACCTTCTGACAATTCAAAAGTGCCTGTAACTGGTTTATTTGAAATAAATTATTTGATTTGATTACAATAATAATATGTGTCTTTAAATTTAATGAGTTTATTAACCTTTTATTGTGTGTATTTACACAGAAAAAAATGCTACTAAAAATACTTTAATTTAATAAGCATCATCATTCTCCTGTCCTTATCCCAATTTATTTGGGGTCGGCGCAACATGTCTTTTTCTTCCATGCATCCCTATCAGAAGCCATCTCGGCAGTCACCCCCTTCTTAGCCATATCATCCTTCACACATTCCATCCATCGTTTCTTTGGTCTTTCCCTACTCTTATAGCCATCAACATTCATAATTAAGACTCTCCTCACGACATTCTCCTCAGTTCTCCGTAACACATGCCCGTACCATGACAACCGATTTCCACACAACTTTTCAGCTACCGGTGCCACTTTCAGACTTCCTCCTTATGTACTCATTTCTTATTCTATCCATTCGTGTAACACCACACATCCCTCTTAGCATTCTCATCTCGGCTGCATGCAATTGCCTTTCATTCATCCCTTTCGTAGCCCAACATTCTGATCCATACAAGACAGCAGGTCGGATCATGGTTTTATATATTTTCCCCTTAAGTTTAAGGGGGATGCGGGAGTCGCAGATTGTTCCCGTGACCTGCCGCCATTTCATCCACCCAGTGCAATACTAACTTTTACCAACTACGATGGCAATACACAAACGGCGAGAATTCCTAAAACCTACCGTATTTAATATCCTCAGGTAACAAACTGGTGGTCTCAAGTGAAGACGGCAGGATCAGCGATCTACGCGAATCGTCACTACTTGGAGCTGCATCGAGACCGCGTGTCTAAGGACAACCCCTGCATTATCCTGCCCGATGTATTTGTACATCCTACTGCTAACGTTGACCCCACTGCTGTGGTACGTGAAATTATCTCTTCGAAAAATCTTCAAGTTTTCACTACAGACCTATTTTTTATATTTTATGATTTAGACTAATTATACAGCGTTATTTTTTGTTTATGCGAAACCTGAATATAGTTTTTTTCAGAATAAGCAACTGAATCTGTTCCAATCATTTTTACACCATGTTATATTTTTTTCCAAATATATTTAGAAATTGTTGCAGAGTTGTTACCGAGTGGTTACGAGAGATTACGGTACTTGCGCGTCCGCCACAGCTGACGCCAGAGGTCGCACCGCGCTCGCCCGCCCGAGCGGAGCTTTGACCATATTTTTGTTGGGACAACCAAGTAGAAAAGCATATAATATATAATATAATCCATACTTAATATTATAAATGCGAAAGTAACTCTATCTGTCTGTCTGTTACGCTTTCCCGCTTAAACCTCTTAACCGATTTTGGTGAAATTTGGCACAGACAGTCTTTAGACCCAGAGAAAGGACATGCGGCTACTTTTTATCCCGGAAAATGTGATAATCTCGAGGGAAATCTAAAAAGCGCGATATAACCGAATTCCACGCGGGCGGAAGGCTAGTAGCTCATATCTTTGTGGTTTTTCATGACAACTTTTTGAAATTTTGTACATAGATTCTTTACTTAAAAATACTGGAGACGTGTTTCGGTTCGCATAAATAAAAAATAATGTTGTATACAATATGTAAGGAAAACCCTGTCCGATCCGTGAAGGTATTGTTAGGAATCGATAACTGATTCTACTAATGCCGACAAAGCCGGACTAAAGTTTAAAAAAAAATGTCCCTAAAAAAATAAATATTATTATGCAAAAAGAGGTAACTTAATACGTGTGCGGTAGGACACCCTTCGGCGGGCGACGGGGGGCAGGGCACGCGACGCGTGGTCGAATTGCATAAGCGTCCCGTCAAAATGGTGATGTCACTTTCATAAAAATTACCAAATTTCGTGGAAGTTGGAATTAATTCGCGGGAAAAATAGATTATTTTAAAATTCATTAGTATTGTTACTATGATGATTATGTAAAATTTTATATTATACTAGCGGCCGCCAGCGACTTCGTTCGCGTGGAGTTAGTTATGCTCCGCTCCTATTGGTCGCAGAGTGATGTTATATAGCCTAAAGCCTTCCTGGATTAATTGGCTATCCAACGCAAAAAGAATTTTTCAAATCGGACCAGTAGTTCCTGAGATTAGCGCGCACAAACAAGCAAACATACAAACAAACTCTTCAGCTTTCTAAATTAGTATAAATTTGGTCATGTGTTTACCTAACCTTTATTATCCTTATCGGTCGGACAGGGTTTTACCAGGATTACTTGATAGTTTGAAGTAACATGGACTATATCGTTGTATCCACGCATAATCAACATGACCATAAATTTCTTCAAAAATAACAAAAACATACAAGCAAACATATTCTTATTTATATTATTTGATATTGACTTCATTAGTCAAGAAAATACAAACGTTTTACCTGAAATAAAACGTAAATTAAATTACTTACCTAAATTTGAAGCCTAATAAACATGAGAGAGAGGCCATCGTTCTGTCCCTTTTTCGCGTCCTTTCCCCCTCCTAGTCGCGTACTATCCCCTTCTCTGTCTCTCTTTCCACCACCACTAGAGCAGTTGCAAACGTCGGTTTGCTTTTGGATTTACCTCATTGATGTTGTTGTAGAACCAGGCAGAATTTAAATTATTAGGCTTCAAATTTAGGTAAGTAATTTAATTTACGTTTTATTTCAGGTAAAACGTTTGTATTAAATAACTTGACCGTAAATTTGAAGCCTAATAAACATGAGAGACGTGTTTGTTATCGCCTGGTGGTGGTGGAGACGTCAATGTGATTATTTGATTGAAGATTTAGATCACACAACTTTGAAAAAGGAATTGTCCTTAAACAAAATATTGATATTGTGCTATTCAGGCGGGTGAAAGCAATATACAAAGTCTGGCATACATGTAAATGTATGTTGTTATATAGGTTCACAGAATAAAATTGTCTTATTTTCAGAAAATATCCTTTACAAATTAAATCACAAGAAAAACAAATAGCGGAGTCCAAGTGGCTCGCTCACTTAATTAAATAGGTGTGCATACATTTTAAGTAATTACTTAAATCACACTGCGTTAAAGTAATTCAAAATAGAGTTTTGAGCCTCTGCTTTCCTGACTTTTTTACAGTAAAATCGTCTACATGTATTTTCTGATCTCTGGAGAGAATTTCATCAACTGAAAAATGTTCTTACCAACTTTTTGAAGCTACAGCAGCCCTAAAACTTCCAGCTGGGGCTTTAAACCCAGCAGCTTTTAACACTTTTTTAACCCATTTAGCTATAACACAACGTGAAGCAGGTCGAGCTTTACCATAAGCAGTAACAAATAAATTATTACATTTAGCTTCATTTCTCCTGTTCTCTCCAACTGATATCAACTTTAAAATCCAATGTACTGGATCCAAGCATTTATTGTTTTTATTGATCATTAACTTCCAACCTGATTGACGATAACTTGTGAAATCAGTTTTTGAGCCAAAAATTGGCCAAAAAAATAACAATCATTAGTAACTTAGCAATTATTAGAATTGATGCTCAAGAGGGTCAGGTCATGGACCCTACGACCAGAACACAGCAATAAGAGGCATGCTGTGTGTTTTGATACCTCATAAACTTTATCTATATCAGGATTCTGTTGATATAGTACAGATAAAACTTTGTTATATCCCGAACTGGGGCCTTTGATGGTTTTGGACTAGCTAGTGCTATAGACTTTAATATGCGCTTGACAAAAGGATGTCGACTCAGCTGTTCTGATAACTCTGGCAAACATAAAGTTGATACTACGGCTGTTAAATTTACTATCAAAATAATGTACCAAGAATGCCATCTGTTGTATCTGTTGCTTGTAACTTGATTGTTGTATCTGTTGTCTTTTTTATCTGTAGAGTATAGGTATGAAGAAAATAAATGTAGTCTGTGTAAAACCTCACACCGTGTTTCATTAACGGCTTTATGCACAAGTATAGTTTTGTAACAGAGCCCATTATTTTGATAAAGATCAGATAAAAATCTAGCGAACGCCGAACCGGTTGGCTCGCTCAATCAGTGTAGTCCATTTTATCCAACGAGCCCAGACTGGTTTATATGGTCTCATAGTAGACGGACGCCAGCTTTTCATAAGAAGATTCTTTTGTTGGGTCGTCCAGTCACTCAGTTTTTTCATTCCACCCCCACATCTCCAAACCTCCAGTGTCATTTTGCTGGTCTTGATCGGGATCAGAAATATTTCGCTACATTTGTTCAGATGGATTAGCACTTTGGGTATCAAGAATGGTGGCGGAAAGATCCATGCCAATGGATAGTCCCAGATCCGGGTGAAAGCATCTTGAAACTCTCCCGATGATCCAGAGTGCAGTACCTGGGGACTACGTGGGCTCGCTGAGACGCGAACAAGTCTATCACCGGGGTTCCCATTGGGTAAATATAAAGAGCGTTGCTCGGGGGAGTAAGTGCCACTCTGTTAGTCTCTGCAGTCGAGACAGTCTGTCCGCTGTGACGTTCTATACGCCTGGAATATGGTAAATGGTGAAGTGAATCTGGTAATAATCTATGAGCTGCAGTATCTGGTAGGTCAGGTCTAAAAGTGCTTGTGATTTTGTATCGCCTTCGTTCCTCCGGAACGATACTGCGGTTTTGCTGTCGAACTAAATGTGTAGGCTGGCTTTGTATAGGCTCTGACCATAATAATGAATCGTTTTTAGGATCGCAAGCATATCTTTCTGGTTGCAGTAAAGAAGTCGTTCTTCTTTTTTCCAAGTGCCGGACACATAGGGTGTTGTTTATGTAAGCACTCCAGGCGCTGTCTGATGCATCGGTGACAAGTTAGTGTATTGGATGCGAGACATGGATAGAAGAGGGCGTCTCGAAATAATTTTGCGACCATTGTAAGTCCCTCTGAGCTGCCTCGGGTAGCGGATACTTTATAGTTAGTTTCAGGTGAAACTTGCTGATGCATAGTTTTTGAAGTTGACGAAAATTTAACCTTCCCCGAGGTACAACAAAGCTTGCAAAGTTCATCATACCAATGATGGTTTATAATTTCATTAGACATGCGTTTTGCTTGTTGATTAACCGAGTGATCTTTGTTTTCATTTTCAGGTACTTTTTTATTGGAAGTGATTTTGTGTTCTTCCGCGGGTCCCATAATATACCCAGATACTCTATCATTTGCTTTGGTTGTAGGATAGACTTTTTGTAATTTATCATTCATCCTAAATATTGTAGGATGTCCACTGTAGTTTTGGCGTAGCTCACTAGTGGATCGTAGTTTTGATTGGCTAACAGGTAGCCTTCTAAATAAATTATGACACGTATTCCGCGGTCTCGAAGAATCTGAGCAATCCAATTGCTCTATGAGGCAAATGTTTTCGGCGCTGAACTGAGTCCGAAGGGAAGGCAGTTCATTGGAAGTAATTTTCCTTGGTAAACAAGCCTTAAGAATCTCCTGTGAGCCTCTGTAACTGGCAGACGCAGATGGAAATTTGCTTGGGATATGTCGATTTTCACTATCTAATTGTTTGGTTGAAGAAATTCTGGGATTCTGAGAATATCGATCAGCCGGAAAGGGCCAGCGTCGACGTACAGGTTTAGAGCTTTGAGCTTTCGTAAAAACGGAATTCGGTAGCCGGATATTATTTTCAATATATAATTGGGTGCACCCATTTTCTTCCACCGGTCGTAGAGAAACCGTAGCTGACCGGCGCGAAACGAACTCGTTGAGTCAGAATCTGCGTGAATTGCCTCTCCTATCCCGGTGGGATGAGGGAGAGATTTTGCGTCTGGCATTTGAATCATCATTGGATCGGCGGTAATTTGATTTTTTACCACGCCGGTCCCGAAAAGGGCTTTACGCTGTTATGGAAAGGTGTATTATTCGCTCTTGAAGAGCTATGCCCAAAATGTTTATAGGTCACCTTTCTTTGACTCGGAAGTGATTACTTTCGCTGAGTTATCGATGTGCTTGGATCGGTTTGCGGTGCAAAACGCGATCGTTGTCAGGTAGAAAGGTGTATTATTTGCTCTTGAAGAGCTATGCCCAAAATGTTTATAGGTCACCTTTCTTTGACTCGGAAGTGATGGCTTTCGCTGAGTTATCGATGTGCTTGGATCGGTTTGCGGTGCAAAACGCGATCGTCGTCAGGTGGAAAGGTGTATTATTTACTCTTGAAGAGCTATGCCCCAAATGTTTATAGGTCACCTTTCTTTGACTCGGAAGTGATAACTTTCGCTGAGTCATCGATGTGCTTGGATCGGTTTGCGGTGCAAAACGCGATCGTTGTCAGGAGGCCAGAAAACTTTATTCACACTACCAACTTTTTCTAATGTAGAAGTAAGTTGTTCAGCTCCAAAAAGACTGACAAGATGGTGGAAGTTTTCTCATTATGCTCTTGTACAGGGGATCTTTGACACTGGCCAAAATAGTTTCCCTTCGCTGCTGAATACATTCAGCGCGGTGCCCGCAAATCATTTGTAAAGCATTGCTAAAATTCTAGAGTACTCGTCATTTACAAAATATCAGTTATTTTTTTATTTTTTTTTATTTGTTATTTTTCACTAATCTAGTCAGGATTCAAATTATCTGTTTGCCTACTTCAGCTTGAAAATGAGCGGAGCTCCGTTTGTAGCTGTTCTTTTTGCTTAATAAGTGCGAAAGATAACGACCCAAAAGCTTTTTCCATATTAATTAGGGAGCGCGGTGCGTCGCAACGTTTCAACTCATCATTAGTTTCAGAGTTCCGTTAAACCGGGGGTATTTCTATAAAAATCTAACATTTGTCCAATCGGGATGATATAAACGTTGAATCTTTTTTAAAAGTTCTAAATAGGCACTGGGTGTCTTTAAGATATCAGGATCTTTTATTTTCATATCTATTGCCAATGAAATTTTCGAGTCTAATTAAGAATTATCCACTTGATATATACACACTTTATATATATACATCATCACCGTATAGTTAGCGGTTCACATTATCATTTAAACATTCTTCGTCATGTTCACGCGATCAAGTTCACTAGCACAATAAACATAAGATCGGCTACCTACCTCATTTATTAATTTCTGTAATTTAAGTTCGCTTTGACTACGTTTGTTCCTTTTGCGTGTACGACGACGAAAACGGTTACGATTTGATGAACTATTAGAGCTACTAGAACTTGAACTAGAACTTGATGATGTTGAGCTATTTAAATCCCCAACACCGCATTTTCTTTTCCGAGATTGCACGTTACTATCTTTACTTTTATCATGAGTGCTCATATTTTGGTTCGGTAACACATATTGATCACTCATTATTATAAATCGTGTGCTGAAATACTTTACATATTAAAATAACTTTACGCAACAAAAGTTTAAAAAAGGAGGGTAACAATTCGTAATATATTCGATATTACTAAAAACGAACGGCAACACCGTTAATCAGAGTTTATAATAAAATAATATTGTACCTTGCTTTTTGCTCCGATGTTGTCAGGACAAGAACAACGACGTCAATGAGGTAAATCCAAAAGCAAACCGACGTTTGCAACTGCTCTAGTGGTGGTGGAAAGAGAGACAGAGAAGGGGATAGTACGCGACTAGGAGGGGGAAAGGACGCGAAAAAGGGACAGAACGATGGCCTCTCTCTCATGTTTATTAGGCTTCAAATTTACGGTCAAGTTATTTAATGGATGGTTTTTTCGTCAATTGGATTTAATTTTGATTCACCGAACTTTTTATCGTAACATTAATCCATGTTTCAAACAAATGAATATACTAAATATAATAAATAACTCAATAAAATTGTTTTTTTTTTTTCGTAGAGACCATATTGATTCACCACCAAAATTTATAGAAATAAGGACGTCCAGACTTTAGCGAATTTGAAAATTTTTGGTGTTTGAAACCCAAACTTTATAAATCCTTCATATTTTACTTCATACTTTCAGAGGTAATTCTTCCTCAAAGACCTCCAGCGCCTCCCACAGACTACTTCCAAATGAACCTGGGAGGATTTGACCCTTACTCTTTAATTCTGGCGCCTCGAGCCAGCTCCCTGCACCAAGGAGGTTACGTTGGCTGTGTGAGGGGGTTCAAGATTGCTGACCATGTGGTTGATCTGTCTAGAAAGGCTTTGCAGAATACTGATCAAGGTTTGTAAAGTAAAAAAATGGCTTATGTAAGTTTGTTTTTGTGTCTGTCTGTATGACCACACGTTATTCTTCGGAGCTAAGCAATGATTTTTAACTCAATATTTGCACCTAATGTACTAAAATTCATGTTTGTCAAGCTAAGCGGTGCGCTACTTTAGTAATAATGCAAAGAACAAGCACAGCCCATAGATATTCTCTCGGTGGTAGGCCATAACATCGGCTGCCAGCAGAAGTTACCACCCACCAGACAAAGTCTTGCCGCCAAGCGATTCGTCGTGTTCCGGCATGATGTCTGGTGAAGCCGTACGGAGGACGGGTCTGAGCAGTTGTGTTGCAATGTGTGGCGGGTACGATGCGCCAAATGTTGTTGTGTCGGGAGTTTGGTCGTGGAGAGTCTCCAGATCAATCTCCCTCTAACGCAGCATCGTTTGGTCGTGTTGGTCTTGGGTTTAACATTGCATCACCTCGCTCAACTGCCGTCATCCTTCATTTTCCTAAGTTTTTTAAGTAAATAGGCTTAATAAACTAGTGCGCTTTACCATCAACGATTGCATCACTGCTTACCATCAGGCGGGATTGCAGTCAAGCACTAGTTTATAATTATTAAAAAAAAAATTCTCATGATCGCAGCATGATGATATAATGCCAAAATCTATCCAAAAAAAGGCTATCCAATGCAAAAATAATTTTTCAAATCGGGATAGTAGTTCCTGGGATTAGCGCGTTCAAACAAACAAACAAACTCTTCAGCTTTATATATTAGTATAGATAAGCTTTCCTAAAAATTGAGGTATCAAATGCAAAGATTTTGCCAAATACGATTATCAGTTCCAGAGATTACTTTCTACATTATAAACAAAACCTCATTATAATATTAAGTTTAGATTTGCGTTCTTCCTAAATCTAACAAGAGCTCTTTACACTTAAAGACCTCAAAGGCCTCCTACCGGAATGCAACATGAAATGCGACTCAGAACCTTGTAAGAACGGCGGCATATGTACGGAAGACTTCACCAACCAGGAGAGCAGCTGCGACTGTGAACTGACAAGCTACTTCGGAGAATACTGTGTCGAGGAAAAAGGGGCTGATTTTAATGGGGAGAGCATTCTGCAGAGAAAGTTTCTACTTACTGGACCTGTGTTTAAGGTGTGTTTGATGAATTTGACCATACTTCGGGGACATAAGTCCAGATCAGGCTTCTACATACATTTATAAAGCAATTTTTCTTTACCGGTCTCGATAGTCTGATGAAGCCCAAGCCCGTGGGGTAGTTGCGTTAACTTAATACTATGAACAGCTTTAATTTTGATAGTTCAACAGTATGTAGTAGTCATAGTCTGTAGTATGTAGTTCCATTACCTACGGATATAAGATCCTCATCCTCAACCTTTTTATGGTCCCACTGCTGGGCACAGGTTTCCTCTAATACAGAGAGGGATTCAGCGTAATCACTACGTTTGCTCAATGCGGGTTGGCGGTTTCAGACTTAAAATCCAGGTTTCCACAAGATTCCTTCAAATTGGTTCAGATTTGTTTTATGCTATTAGGGTATCCGGATACTTTCGTGTGTTGTAACATATTTTCAAAAAGAGTAAAGTCCAAAACTAGGAAATGAATTATTAATGACTTTAAACCAATAAATATTGTTTATTCAAATTTATTTTTTCGCAGGTTAAAATAAAACTGGCGTTTTCCAGCAACGATTTACGACAGAAGAACACAGTCCTCTTGTTGGTTCAGACGGAAAATAAGTATGTATCCTAGTAATATTATAAATGACGAAAGTTTCTGAGTATGGTTGGATGGATGTTTGATACTCTTTCACGCAAAAACTACGGCACGGATTTAAATGAAAGGCACACAGATAGTGTATAACATATAGGAAACTTTTTATTCCGATATTCCAACGTCTAGTTCGCTAGTCTCCCAGAAAGCACGAAGACGCCTTGTCGACTGCCGGCAAGGCAGACCCGTGTTCTTGTGTTCTAAGTATAGTATTTTTATATGTTCAAAGTAAGGCTGGGGTCTGATCCGTCACCAACGACAGCCGAATGCTGTGTATAGCACCGCATCGTATCGTATACCTACATGAGCGTGGTCTTGCTCACACAACTCTTGCGATGGCGACAACGAACGCTTTGTTAACCTTGTATGACGTCACCGCACGTTGTCGATAACAAATTATGACCTTTCAAATGGGCTACTGGGGAGTTTACTAGAATTTGGTGAAGGGCGGGCGTCTTGGGAACTGTCTTTTGTAATTTTAAAGTTCGATAAAGTGCTACTTCTCGGCTTAATTTGGTTCATAGAAAGGATAGCCTGTTTTCCAATATTAACGATTTTATTAACTTTGTTATGAGTATTACAGAAGTCAAACATTATAATTCTAGGCGCAGTTACTACTTACTGGTTGCAATCACACAAGATGGTTATTTGAAGTTTGAAGAAAATCGCGAGGAAGAGGCATATGGGGCGGCAGTTAATAACAGGAACTTTTTAAACGGTACTGACATTAATGAAGGAATTAATGAATGATGTTCACCGATCGGGTACTACTACTGATTGGGGTAAACGAATCCTCGAGTAGAGACCGCGTCTCGGCAAACGAAGCGTAGGACGCCCTTGGGCGAGATGGAGCGCCGACATCAAAAAGGTCTGGCGGAGAACTGCTCAGGATCGAGCTTGTTGGCGTGCCTTGAAGGAGGCCTATGTCCAGCAGTGGACGAGTAGAGGCTGATGATGATAATGATGTGCACCGATCCCAGCGCTAAACCAGACTTGATTAATCGAATGAATCCAAGATTCGCAATAGCCCCTGTAGCCTCATGTTTTATGGTGCTACAAAAGCCAATACAGCCATCTCAAGCTGTAAACCTAGACAGAGGGCATGTCTTCCCTATACAAGTATTTGTAGGGAAGACATGCCCTTAGCATATTATAGAATTGCATCCTTGAGTAAGCGTACGCCACATGAAGAGATGGATAATATAAAAAAATTACAATGGATGGATACGCCTCTACGTACACTGTGGCCGAAATATAATATAAAATGTACTGTTATTTACAATGCTCAAATGAAGTTGAATTTGATTTCATATTATTTATGCACTACTCGACGATATTCTAAGCATTATTCATAATCGTTTGATTTCTATTTGCAATTACAAAATTACTTTCTCTAGGTGCCCGTCACACGATCCACTACACCAGAACCAACCAAGAAGCAAAACTCCTCATAGACAGAATAGAGGTCCCTCTAGAAAAGGTTCCCCCTCAGATAGCGTGGGATGTGTTGGACTTGGGATCCAATGAGGTACAGGTCGGAGGTCTTAACACTACGGATCCGAGGCTGAAGATCTATAAGGGGTATAATGGATGCTTGTCTAGTAAGTATTGCTTGTGTTTCTGATTTTGCTTGTTGTGTAATTTAATAGGTGTAAAAATAAGTTTCCGCCGTTTTTTGAACATTTTGACGAGCATTATCATATAGGAGAATTATTTTGTCATATCTGAAGTATTGGTGCGTTTTTCATCTTCCTTCTATTTTCCTCCAATAATACTTCAAATTCTTTGTCTTTGTACGATTTTGGTCTTAAACTACGTTCTTTGTCTTCCACATCAAATTCAAAGTTTCAACAACTGCCCTTGCTTAAAGCAGCTTCACCATAAGCTTCTACAAGCAATCGATGGGCCTCAGCAGCAGATTTCTTCAAATTAATGAAGTAACAAAAGTTCCCGCAAATGACGATTATTCGGCACAAAATTTGTCATATTTGCACAAAAATAAATATGTGTTTATGATACAGAGTCACTAATACTCTAAGTGTATGTTTTTACCAGATATCGGAACTAACAATATCACATTTTACATCTGACAATTTCAACGTAACCTCTTAGTGAGGACATCATTTGTTAAACGGCGGAAACTTATTTGTACACGTAATATCTTCAGAACCATTCGATACGCTTCCCTACCGTATCGATTAATAATACCGTCGAAGTCCTCTAAACGCTCTTCCCAAGTCTAAAACCTGAAATTTCTTTCAGTTTAAATCAAATAGACTACTATTCCTCTTACCGTTTGCTATCGGGGGCAAGGCAAATCAGTTTACCAAAAAATGTTATGCTCGATACAATACCCCTCTACCACCATCGAAGGGTTGTGAATAGCTATGCTGGTCTCAAAACAATGAGAATGAAGGAATGCATCGTGAGGAGATTGGCATTTCCTAGAACCGAAAAGTCTAAGACTTGTGTTATCTACTAAGGCGCACTGGGATTGTGTGGTTGATTTAGAGGCTCTAGGCTGATTATGGATGCTTATAATATTTATAGTTGTTTGCCTTTCTTTTTCATGGAATATTTGGCATTTCCTTTGGAATGGAATCTCTTGCTTATTGAACATTTGGCACAGTCACAACCACATTAGGCATAGATCCTTGAGGACCATCTGCCTTTTCGCTAAATGGCGTTGAATTTTTGACTAAGCAAAAAAAAATTACCAACACCTTACAACCCGTGATCTCACTTGCTCAAAAACTATAATGTTCTTCGATGCCTTAAAGTAAAACTGCAAGAACCTTCATTATCACTGCTTATTGTCCAAAACAGACATCCTGGTAGAAATAAATGAGTACGAGATGAAGCCTTTAGAAGAGTACATGTTGTTCACTCGTCTGAACTCTGCGGAGGTGAATGCGGTGAACGCACAGGGCGTGCGGTCTGCGCAGTGTTCTACAGACTTCGATGAAGCCTGGCCTGACCAGACACAGCTGGCTGCTGCGCATAATGGCAGCTTTCTTATTGTAAGTTATAATTTACCTAGCCTTAGACAACCCTAGGCTTCCAGTCTAACTGAATACCAGTTTTTTTTTTTTTTTAATTTAGCGACTGCCTATGTGATCTCCACGACCCAGAGTAATGCTACACCCCTTGGTAGGACTGGCTTTCAGGCATTCGGTTTTCTGATTACTCGTAACGACTGTCAAAGATATTGGATCCACAGCCGGGATTTCGAGGCTTTCGTATCGTAAGCGAAGCCTCGTAAAGATCAATGCCAAATCTGTCTAATCATTTCTTTGTAAGTCCGTACGACTTAAATATATTTCCGCATCGCATGTGCTTTAATTTTTGAGATTTTGTATTCTTTCCTGAATATCACACATCAACAATGCCTAGGGATATATGTATCATTTTTACCTTATTTTACAAAATTCTGTAAAAGCTTTGTTAAAGGCCAATGCAATGTAACTAATTTTGGTCTCAACATTCCAGTAACCATACCATATCTTGTTCCCAGAGCGTTGATAAGACCTGGGTGGAAGACCCGCCGTCCCGCAACCCTTACGACTCTCTCTACCAACAGCCGGACACTGAAGAAGATAATACGGATAACTTCTTCATAGCTCTAATTGTTGTGTTCATATTAGGACTGTGTTATTGTGGATATCACGTGAGTTTGAAAAATTTTAATACAGCCTGTATATTGTGCAATATTTAAGTAAGGGGCTTACTTAAATATAAGTTAGATGACCGGGCTCTTTGTATCGATGAACAGACAAGCTTGTGTTTTGGTGGTGTTGAATCCCACAAGATTGGCTTCGGCCCATTTGGTCACTGCCTGAAGTTGAAGTATGATATTCGTACGCTCTACCATAGGACATCTTTCGAACTAGATTAGTTCCTAACCAGCTCGGACAAGCTCTGCTGACTCGTCAAGCTATGGCTATTCCATCTGATGATAGGAATTAACACCCCTGCCACTTTAACAAATTTTTTCGATGACATTTTCACAAAATAGGTCGGCAGCTTACATTTTGCATTGGAAATGGTCCATACAAACAACCAACAGAACAGCCATATATATTTGTCATTAATTGTTTTCGATTTTGAAAATGATAATTAGCAATAAATTACAAAAAAACATGCGTAACTGTTGTGGCGGTTTTTGTGAGTCAGAGAGACTTCTTCAATGATATGCTTTTGTTATTTGTGTTTTAGACGTTTATTATAAAGTAAGAAATTACAATAATTGCGAATAACAAAATTTGATAGTGAACCGACCACCATCGGTTTTTTCTGGAGAGTTCAATCAATTAATACGGAAATCGATCTGTACAATGAACGAACGTTTTGAGATCTCCAGCGGCGATCAATCAGCGCTGCCGCTCACCATTTTCGCTTCCAGGCGTCCCCCAAGCAGCGATACTTCGACCGGTTCTGATATTCCCGCATCCAACGCGTTTCAGCGACAAGAATAGACTATTAATTATGTTTGTCTTACCGTTAACTTCAAAATACAGATGTGGCGAACACACAAGGCTTACAAGCTGAGCTTGGAGAAGCAAACGGACGAGAACATCATGCGAAGCAAGGAACAAGCGACAAAACTACAGGAACCCTCCATATCGTTTCTACAGGTGAGGTTACCTCAAAAACTTTCAGAAGTAGGTAAATCATAAATCCGTAGAAATAGCTACTTGGTTTTTGTGTAAATGTATACTGAATGAGTTCATTTTATAAAGAGGCCTAAGCTGTAAGTAAGATTCTGGTCATCATCTAGTATTGTTTTTATAATCCAGACATATTCTTCTAAGTTCATTCTTCATATTGCAGCTGAACAAAGACCCAATACCTGAAGAACCAGTTTTGGATGGCGACAAAAAAGCCAACGGTGTGACAATTGATACAGTTCCCGTCGTTGTAGTGGAGATACCCAGCGAAGGATCTATCAGCAGAAAGGGGAGCTTGAGATATAGGGGCAAGTATTGGAAAATCATCCTTCAGTGTTCGCACTCCTAGGTCACAAGCCTTTTTTTGGGATGGAATGGGCTGTAATCCACCACGGACTAGTAGACGCCGCATATGTTTTAATATGTGATTTTAAGAGCTAAGATTTAAAAGTTAGAAAGCTGAAAAGTATCTACATTATAGAATCTTGTTACTTGATTTTTGTTGCTGACCGTACTGTTGCTGACTGACTGGGGTCAAAACCACATCCATCTTGATAATTCGGCGCCAATACCATTGGGCCACCACTGCAACGGAGCAATTTATAAACTTTTTTAGAAGTCTA